>JASDDO010000010.1:149910224-150510224 GCA_030015575.1 Agapanthus africanus
GATTCACGATTACACCTTCACGCGGGTAAGCTCCGATCTCGATGGAAGGGACCCTTTTGTTGTGCGGTCTGTATACCCACACGGGGCAGTAGAAGTAGAAAATGTTAAAAACGACACATTTTTTTAAAATAAATGGACATAGATTAAAGCCGTATTTTTCCACAGACACCACAGAGGAGCTCTTGTTCTTACAAGAGCCAGTTTATTTGGATTAAAATTCCTCCGTCTCACCTTCATGTCCAGTATATCATTGCATCATCTTTTGAATGGAGGTGGGTGAAAAGAGTAAGTTTGGGGGAAGTTCTTCACTTATATATTTTGCCCCCACTAATAATTCCTCCCAGACTTACAGGTTTTGTAGATATAGCTGTTGGCAACAGTGAGGACACTGTTGAAAACAAGTTTGGGGGAGGTTTGTGCTTATTTTTGCATATCATCTGCATAAGCACAAAACATTTCTTTTAAAAAAATCTATAAAAATTTGAAAATTTTTCAAAACCCATAAAAATTTAAAAAATTTCAAGTATAAAAATAATTTTAATATTTACAATTTTTTTTTGTATATAAATAAGATAATGAAAGTTTAGATAGTGAAAAATTACATCCATGAGATTAGAAAATTTAAGAAAACCAAGAAAATTAGAAGTTTTCGTACACGAACTAGGAATAAATAGTTATGAGCCGTTGTCCCAAGGGTTAGTTGTAAGTGCACGGCGGCACCCCGGCCGTCAATCCGACGCCGGAATGCGGAAGCGGTGATAAACTTAAATTTTGTGGACTTAGCAAACCGGCACCACCGTGCACTAAACATCCGGATCGTAACCATTAACAAGTCTAAGCTACTAACAAGATAGGGAAGAGAGATATACCGACAGATCCGAGTCCTCCGGTCTTCTCGTCGTCGTCCCGATCTCCTGCGGAATGTCCCGTCTCCTCCTCGTCGCCGGAAGTGCACCACATCGCCTACTTTTTTACGGGCTCCCACCTCAATGCCGAGGCAACTCGGGCACGAAGCCGGCTACTCGACGTGCCTAAGATTTGCTGTAGAATGTATAATAGAACTTGTGTCTCATTTGGGGTTCATGGAGGTGCCATTTTGGTGGAGGGATGATACAAGAATTATGTGGAGGAACTTGGGGATTTTTCTAGCAACTAGAGAGCAAAAATCCCCACTACAAAAATGGGCGACCCTTCCTTCATGCTTGGCCGGCCATCAAGAGAGAGGAGAGTGAGAATGAGAGGGAGTCACAAAAAAATATGGGAGCCATTCTCATATCATGCAAGAGAGAGAAAGGAAAAGTTATCATGAATAGCAATGATCACAAAGTCAAGCATGATTGCTCACAAATCCATACTCCAAAAACCTACCTACTACAACCATGATTGCTCACAAAGTCAAGCAATCATGATAGAAGAAGTCAAGGTCAAAAGAATGGTGCACCATCATGATACAAGGAAATATGCAAAGACCCCCTCCACAAATGCTTATTTGCAACAATGCAAATAAACCCTCCTCCACCAATCTTCGGCCAATGAACGGAACAATGGAAATCGGCCGAAACGGAAAGCAAACTGGCAACTCCATAAAACTGGTCCCGTAATAAATTACAGGAAAACCCCGATACTGTGCATACACACCCGCATCTGTATTTCGACCGAAATACAAATGCAATGAGACAAAATCTACACTGTACTATACTAGGATCCGGCTTATACCAAAAACCGGCTAGCAATATCCGTTCGATCCTGATCCGTGCAATACCGCACGTATCTGATCGAACCCTGCCATATAACCATATGGCCTATAGTACAAACTGTCCGATCCTGATCCGTGCAATACCGCACGTATCTGATCGGACCTTGCCATATCCTTCTCCATACGACCTCTACAACCTTTCGCCCGAAAGCTGAGTAACTGAATGTGGGGGACTCTAAAGACTCGTCAACACCTTGGTTGTGGATTTAACCACTAGCACGTCAGAGGTATAAGCCAATACGTAACGGGCTACCAGGTATTGACTAAAAGGGATGTCTGTGAGTGAACTCAGCCTGACAACCCTACTGAGCCTGTCAGTGACAATATCCGTACAGTCCGGTCCGTTCGTCTATGAGCATCGCATGGCGGGCCTAGGGGGTTGGTAAAAGTCAGACCCCCAAAAGCGGTACAAGTCGTGTCGGAGTGTAGCCCAGAACACCCTGAGATACTACTGGAATACCTACCAGTAAATCTCCTTGCCTCGGCCGAGGGCTTCGTGTAATGGCTCTCCTAGACACAGCACGACCTCACCCCCAATACCGGGAGAGACGAACCCCTGAAGATACGCTCACTGCCTCCATGTGGCTCGGGACTGTACCCAACTAAAACCTGTTTGCACGACTCCTTTGAGCCGTGGTAGGGTAGTAATCAAAGTACAGTGGGAACTCACACAAGACAAATGACGATCCCCAGGTCGATGAACTAACCTGCACACATGTCACCAGGGAACTGCCATCTGACGTCTGGTATATGACCAACTAGCATGTTCCCGGCGAGTCCTGTCCGGTGTACTCATAACCCAATGAGCACCTGTATACATCTTAGGTGATCCAACTGACACCAGTGGCTTGTGAGACCGGCCACCGCCCCTCGTCGGGGTCTCGACTGTATACACTAGTCTACTATGGAGTATCGATGCCCTGTCTCGAAACTCACACGACTAGGGACCATTTAAGGATTTGCTTATAGACTCCAGCTCCCACTTATATGATCGCCCTCATACTGCTGGTGGTCAAGCAAGAATCCTAGGGGCTCTATCAACGTGTAATAGCGACGTGTCAGGTCACCTGAAACAGTACACGATGATAAAGGTAAACCAGATAGCATACTATCATCTCGAGTAAGACTGTCCTACCGGGATAGGTCCTCCATCAATCATTGCAATCACGTACCTGTGACCTAATAATTGACTCTGGAGGCACTATCTCCAACAATCTCCCACTTGCACTCAAGGCTAATTATTGCGATGTCGCATACTCATAGCCCGTGTGATACCGAACACCCAACTCCTCTACTAGTCAGTCTCACAAAGCTCGTTTGCAAAACTATTGCGTTCGAGGAATAGCCTTAGTGAGTGGATCCGCTTTGATGTCTCTTTCTATGTCTCTCTATATCTCAAGTTCGCGGAGAAAGCCATCTCCCGAAATGAGCAATACCTGTCTTAGAATGTGTCTGGATGTCTGATGGGACCTAGCTCATAAATGAACTCCAAATCCAAACTTCTTCGACTGTATCGTCAACTGAACTTAATCAGTATCCTGCGCCATGCCACCCTCAGTATTGCCTTGGACCACCTGTCCAAAATACTGCCCCTCATCAGAAGGAAAACTATAACTCTGACAACCTCCTTGTCGTCCATGTCACCTTGGAAGCCTGGAATGATAACTGTCTCCCGAATGAGGCTGTCGTTATCATATCCCTAGAACATCCATTTATGTTCTAGAACTGCTTCCGACTGTTTCTCCAGGATTGGATTAATGTCAACTTATTGCATCTAGTGCATGAACAACATTTGGTGTGGTACTTGACATCTCATGATTGACTCAATTGCCTGAGCAAGTGATCTGCCAATCATGCACGTCCCTCTCCCCTTTAGTCTGTAAGACACCTTTGGAGAGGGTGACTCCATCACCTGCAGGTTCACTACCGTGTTAGGAGTCGTCCATTCTAAATACTCTTAGAATGCTGTCAAAGTACCCTGATTGGGAAACCACCCCAAATCTAGATCTAAAGCCATAGATCTAGTAACCAGTATGTCTGACATAAAATCCATTTCTTTTGTGGAGAAAACACTGTGTGACGACCAAAGTATAACCGATTGTAGTGTAGGAATATCACTTCCTACTCTGTGTATGTCATCCAAATACCATGACATCACACCCTAGTACCTCTTCAACAGATCCATCCCCTATTCTGATGAAGTCAAACTCATGACTGTCACGTCAGAAATAGATGATCTATCTCCGCTACATCAGCTTTAGTCTATAAATAGACATAAGCTACTTGTCCACCAATGCTTCTGCTGCTCCCACTGACTACGAAAACCCTCTGGCAGAGTCATATAGACGTACACTTCTAAAACTAGTTTAGAACGACGCTATACTCATCCTCCCACCGGGTCTCGCATCCTGGAACAGCAGCAATGGTAATTGTGGGTAAACAAGAACTTCTCTGTCACCGTCCTTGAGGCTACCGTAGTACCTCTCGGGTGCCTGAAGTTACCCACCTTATCTGCGGAGTGGCCAATGGAATGTCAATCCAGATTGAATCTTTAGGTTCCTTATCAAATCTTCAGTAATCGTTTGTGGTTCTGGAATCACTTCCAGTTCTACCATACTCCCACTACTGTTTTCTGAAAAAATCCATTTTTAATAAAACTGTGGCGAGTCTAGAACAATGTTGCTATTGTTCATCCAGATGGTAGAAAGTCAACCCTCGTCATAGCCTGGGTCAACCCACAAACAGCCATTACAGAAACGTGCCTAGAGTTATCCAGAGTCTGGTTTTAATCATAAGCCGGACAACTCCCCGTACCTTAACACCGTTAAGATATGAACTGTTCTATATCCAATATAGAACCAGAGGCACTGATTTAATTGAACCAGATTCAAATCATGCAGCTGTCTCCAGTGCATGTCAACTAAATGGAAGGAGGCCGATCAGCGTTACTCAACTTAGGAATGCTTCCAATTATGAATAACCTGAAAGAGAAGCAAGATCTCTTTATCATTACTATCAACTGAATACCAGACACAAGTATCTACATCTTCGATCTCTTTGAAGAATCCCGATACTTGCTACACCTGGTTCTCTACTCTATTCAAATACTTATAACTTCTCAAATTCGGACCCTGTGTTTCCACGAAACACCTGTCTAAAAACTAGAGAAGTCATAAGTAAACCGAATATAGTACGAGGACCAACCCCTCTGTCCTGATGGACCCTGGACAACATACAATATTCTGTATAAGTCCCTTGAGTCTGAAAACTCATTCACTGTGTGTCGTAGGTTGAAAACTGTACTTATGGTTAAGAAGAATTACACCGCTGTTTAATGCTCCTTACCTAACCATCCACTGATATAGGTAAATGTTATAGACATAATTTCAGAAAGGTATATCTCACTCTATGAAAATAGACGTACATATATATCAATTTGAAATTGGTGCATAACAGCAGATATTCAAAACCAAATATTTGCCGACCGGCAAACAACCCAGGTGATTTCCTCAAATATCACTGATTGCAACGAATCCCGATATAATGAGGATAGTCACCCAATTCCCAACAACTTACTCCCACTCATCATCTGTAAAACCATACAGATGTGAGAATCATTCCTGGTAAATACATACCCTGGAGTAAGTATCTAGTCGGGAAATCAGCTTTCCTTTAACAGTACACAGTGAAACCGAAACATTGAAATGTTCCGATGGGGTATCTCGGTATTTCTAGTAATGCCTCTTCCAGATTCACGACTGTAACCGTATAATCCTTTGCCACCTCTCCAAATCCCTTCATATGTTTTTAGTCATTACCTTCTGCACACCCCTTTAGGCCAAATGGTTTTCTTCCTTCCCTACCGTTCGGCACCAGCCTATGGTTTGGAAGAAGACTATCCAATAAGCATAATGGGTGTACTGTCCTAATCCTAGGAACACTCGCAATGCGAGAGAAGGTGAAGATAAAAGACACCTGAATAAATCTTATTCCTATTTCTCCTGAACCAGAATCCATCCCCGAACTGGAACAAGTTCCTTTCGAGTTCGTATATAACCATACGATGGAGTATCCAATAAACTGTGGATCTTCGTAGTGATACGGAGTGTCCTGGAGAAATACAAAGGTGATTTTAGGATTGGCGAAGAAAAACTTGGTTTGTTCGTGAATATCTGTTGCAATTTACTTTGCCCTCTTACTAATCCCTTACTTTGTCTTAACTCAATACCTTCTGTACACCATCGTTAGGCTAATTGGTTTTCTTCATTCCCTACCGGTTGGCACCAGCCTATGGTTTGGAAGAAGACTATCCAATTTGCGTAATAGGTGTACTACTCCTAAACCAAGGAGTACTCGCAACCTGAGAGAGGGTGAAAAGAAAAGACAACTGAATAGTCCTATCCGTTTTCTCCAGAACCGGAAACCATCCCCGAATAAATTCCTTCGAGTTCGTATCTAACCATACGATGGTTTTGTCCAATGGAAGTGGACGTTCGTAATAGTACGGGGTGTCCTGGAGAAAAGGGTAAAAGTAGGAGTGGCAATGAGGTTAGCAATTCTGACAATCCAAAAGCCAGTGTTTAAGAAGGTTCGGTTAATTTGGTCACTGAGTCATAGTCTTAGGGTCGGGTCATTGGTCGCTGCCAAAGAGAGAGAGAAAAGAAACACTCAGCATGCACTCTAACCTAGATCAGAATGGTTACCAATTTATCTAATCTGGAAAACTTCCCATTGTACCGTCAAATTCTCCTCCAAACCTGAAAGAAGAATTAGTCGGGATCACCCGAGGAGTATACCAACTCATCAGTGGGAATCGGGATCCAACTATCATCGCATGATAACGTGACGGAATCCGCTCACGGTATCACACTCCAGAAGGTATGCGCATATCTGGCAAGTTTCAGTTCTTTGAAACTCCCGATGTGATTTCTGCCCCATGCTCTTATGACCTTGACTTTGGCCAACATATCATAAGTCACATGTCAAGTTCTACCCGTCATTCTCCAGGTTAATTTGAATCCACCCGTACATACCCTTGACTTTGGCCAAAATGGCAGTACGACTGTCCCAAACCAACGCATCTATCTATGCTGCATATGAATACCCCAATAGCTACCAATCACTGTGCCTTGACTTTGGCCAACATACACAGCTTGAATACTATTGACCACCCATATGAAACGACGGAGGGCTACGAATGGTTTCTGGCGAAAACCTTTAACGTAAAGAACTTGATATCGTCGAAGGAACGGATAGCTTTTTAAAAATATAGTGACGAAAACCGTTCCTAAAGAGGTCAATCTAGGTGAAGGGATCTCGGCTCTTTCCCCGTAGAATGGGATGCAGGATATTCCAAATGAATACCGCGATGCAAAGCAAAAGTAATCGGCTATAGTGAAGTTAATGCCCCGACGCAAACTTTTGTCCAAGGGGTCACTCGCGGTGAAGGGATCTCGGCCCTTGCCTCGTCGACTGAGGAGCAGGATTTTCCAACTGAATATCACGATGCAAAACAAAAGTGAACGTCCTTGCAATAACAGCTTTTTGAAAAGTGTTCCAACAACATCAGATTAGGTTTGTTTTTAACTTGCATTGATCCGAATCAATGCAGTCCCATCAATTGATCACACCAAAAAGAACGAAAATATACTGATGTACGTATATGCCATCCGCATTCGCCACTGGGTCCCGTCATTACCCGTTAGGTTAGCTAACTAACGACAGAGCGGGGACTGGACTAGCGCGGATGTAAAACATATACAACATCTACTAATATATATACCAATATATTATATTTCGCTCAAGGCGTGAAAAGAAATGCAACATCACAGAAATGTACAGCATCACAGAACAATACAGATATCTGGGATCCCCGGGTTTCACAGAGCCACTGCTGAAACCCGACGTTCCCCTGGTCGTGTGGATAGCCTGTGCAATGAAATCCTAGACCCCTACGGGCGCGGCAAGTTACCCGCCAAAACCTGAAGCGAGGCAGCCCCCTTCAGTACCGTGAATGGACCACCCAGCACTTCACGGAATCCGGCAACTTGGGCACCCCTCCTGGGTCAACCTGTACCCCCTACGAGTGCGGCGAATAGCCCGCCAATCCTAGAGTGAAGCCCCCTCCGTCTCAATGCCATGAGATGCGGGCTTGTTGCCCTCCAGAACCGGCTATCCGTGCACCCCTCCGCGGGGTAATCCTAGTACAGAAAGTAAAATAACATACACCGGGTACAACGACCGCAACCTGGCCGTGCCCCAAAATAATAATACAATCAGGCAGTGACGGCAGTCCACATGTCGGACGCTCGCCCCGCAATATCAAATGTACATAATACAACAGAACTGTACTAGCATTGCATCCAGGCTATCCCCCACGACCGATCCGCAACATCACAGCAAAAACAGAACATCAACGTGAAAATCACATTCGCAAATCCGTCTAATCGGGCTATAGCAGTTAGAACGGATTTACCGATCGAGTGACATTCACGGTCGCAGATATAATGTAAATACTGTGAAATATGTGTTTAAAATTTTCGATCAATCAAATTTTAACAAGTGGGCCCCCAATCAAAACTGTAGCAGATCAAGAAATTCTGGGCCCAATGTTATTATTCCAAAACCCCACTTTTCACCCCAGAAAGCCTCTGTAAAAAATTGGTGCAGTGATCTCCACAGTGCGCGGCGGAACAGCGGCGGAAGGGGGTTTTCACGGCGGTTCCGCGCTCCAACTGTGGAGTCACTTCATCGAATTTTTACAGAGCTCTTAGATTTTCCAGTACATCAATATTTTACAACCTGAAAATTTTTTCGACACTAAAAATTTCCAACAGAAAACTGATGCTAACAAAATACAGGTTTTGGAACTTTTTGATCGATCGGAAATGCAAACACATTACACAAAGCTAGACTAAGTTAATGGCGAGGCTCTGATACCACTGTAAGTGCACGGCGGCGCCCCGGCCGTCAATCCGACGCCGGAATGCGGAAGCGGTGATAAACATAAATTTTGCGGACTTAGCAAACCGGCACCACCGCGCACTAAACATCCGGATCGTAACCATTAACAAGTCTAAGCTACTAACAAGATAGGGAAGATAGATATACCGACAGATCCGAGTCCTCCGGTCTTCTCGTCGTCGTCCCGATCTCCTGCGGAATGTCCCGTCTCCTCCTCGTTGCCAGAAGTACACCACATCGCCTACTTCTTTTACGGGCTCCCACCTCAATGCCGAGGCAACTCGGGCACGAAGCCGGCTACTCGACGTGCCCAAGATTTGCTGTAGAATGTATAATAGAACTTGTGTCTCTTTTGGGGTTCATGGAGGTGCCATTTTGGTGGAGGGATGATACAAGAATTATGTGGAGGAACTTGGGGATTTTTCTAGCAACTAGAGAGCAAAAATCCCCACTACAAAAATGGGCGACCCCTTCCTTCATGCTTGGCCGGCCATCAAGAGAGAGGAGAGTGAGAATGAGAGGGAGTCACAAAAAAATAAGGGAGCCATTCTCATATCATGCAAGAGAGAGAAAGGAAAAGTTATCATGAATAGCAATGATCACAAAGTCAAGCATGATTGCTCACAAATCCATACTCCAAAAACCTACCTACTACAACCATGATTGCTCACAAAGTCAAGCAATCATGATAGAAGAAGTCAAGGTCAAAAGAATGGTGCACCATCATGATACAAGGAAATATGCAAAGACCCCCTCCACAAATGCTTATTTGCAACAATGCAATTAAACCCTCCTCCACCAATCTTCAGCCAATGAACGGAACAATGGAAATCGGCCGAAACGGAAAGCAAACTGGCAACTCCATAAAACTGGTCCCGTAATAAATTACAGGAAAACCCCGATACTGTGCATACACGCCCGCATCTGTATTTCGACCGAAATACAAATGCAATGAGACAAAATCTACACTGTACTATACTAGGATCCGGCTTATACCAAAAACCGGCTAGCAATATCCGTTCGATCCTGATCCGTGCAATACCGCACGTATCTGATCGAACCCCTGCCATATAACCATATGGCCTATAGTACAAATTGTCCGATCCAGATCCGTGCAATACCGCACGTATCTGATCGGACCTTGCCATATCTCCATACGACCTCTACAACCTTTCGCCCGAAAGCTGAGTAACTGAATGTGGGGGACTCTAAAGACTCGTCAACACCTTGGTTGTGGATTTAACCACTAGCATGTCAGAGGTATAAGCCAATACGTAACGGGCTACCAGGTATTGACTAAAAGGGATGTCTGTGAGTAAACTTAGCCTGACAATCCTACTGAGCCTGTCAGTGACAATATCCGTACAGTCCGGTCCGTTCGTCTATGAGCATCGCATGGCGGGCCTAGGGGGTTGGTAAAAGTCAGACCCCCAAAAGCGGTACAAGTCGTGTCGGAGTGTAGCCCAGAACACCCTGAGATACTACTGGAATACCTACCAGTAAATCTCCTTGCCTCGGCCGAGGGCTTCGTGTAATGGCTCTCCTAGACACAGCACGACCTCACCCCCAATACCGGGAGAGACGAACCCCTGAAGATACGCTCACTGCCTCCATGTGGCTCGGGACTGTACCCAACTAAAACCTGTTTGCACGACTCCTTTGAGCCGTGGTAGGGTAGTAATCAAAGTACAGTGGGAACTCACACAAGACAAATGACGATCCCCAGGTCGATGAACTAACCTGCACACATGTCACCAGGGAACTGCCATCTGACGTCTGGTATATGACCAACTAGCATGTTCCCGGCGAGTCCTGTCCGGTGTACTCATAACCCAATGAGCACCTGTATACATCTTAGGCGATCCAACTGACACCAGTGGCTTGTGAGACCGGCCACCGCCCCTCGTCGGGGTCTCGAATGTAACTAGTCTACTATGGAGTATCGATGCCCTGTCTCGAAACTCACACGACTAGGGACCATTTAAGGATATGCTTATAGACTCCAGCTCCCACTTATATGATCGCCCTCATACTGCTGGTGGTCAAGCAAGAATCCTAGGGGCTCTATCAACGTGTAATAGCGACGTGTCAGGTCACCTGAAACAGTACACGATAATAAAGGTAAACCAGATAGCATACTATCATCTCGAGTAAGACTGTCCTACCGGGATAGGTCCTCCATCAATCATTGCAATCACGTACCTGTGACCTAATAATTGACTCTGAGGGCACTATCTCCAACATTAGTAAGATGAAGGACGTCACTAATCTAAGAATAAAAATAAGTCTGAAAAATAGTTTCTATTCTAGAAGCCAAACATTTTGAACGTTGATACCCTGCTATTCGCACTTACACACGTCTTGAAGCCGGGGATAGTAGAGGATACCTTGAAATGCTCGTGTCTTAAAGCCAAAAGTACGAAGGAAATAAAAAAAAAGTGAATAAAGAAAATATAAAGTGGTGAGAAAAATGGACACTGGTTTTGTTATCACCAAAGGCAATAAAAAAATGTATAGCGAGGGTGCTTCTTCACCTAGTGCCCTAAGGCCAACTGGTCTGGGAGTCACTGCTATGCCTGAGGTGGTGCAAGACGAGGAAAATACACCAAGTAAGAAAGCACAGGAGTAATCGGTCGGTTAGTACCTCAAGAAGTATTAACGGTCGCATGAAAGTGTGTGAGCAATCTCATCTAAATATTCATTAATTAAAAAGTACTGAGGCTGATGGGCAAGACTATGATAGCTTGAATTGAATTCTCCGTGTGTAGAGATTTCCTTTACACACACGCAGGGTTATATGATCGATGTTTGGAAGAAAGATAGGAATGAAGAATAAGACGATGTTTTATTGAGGGCGGACGTGATTTCTAACATCTTTTCATGACAACCGAAAAGCTAGCTTAGTTGGAAAACCTAATTTTCAAGGCTTTTCTTTTACAATTCTTTTCTTTAAATGTAATATTCATGATCTTTCTTTTATTATTGGATTTTGTGGGTGCAATCCGCTGAAAACCCTCAGGAGACAACACTCCTCCTACTATGGACACCTAGAGGTTTAAAGGCTTGTTGCACGTGCTCAGTGCAATCGTGTTGCCTACGAAAGTGTGCTAGTTAGTTTTTTCTCTTTCTTTATTTTCTCCTTCTCTTTTTAATAAAACAGTTCGCTCGAGACGATAGAAATTAAGTTTGGGGGAATTTGATTAGTCGAAAATATTGCATATTTTAGCCGGCAATTTCCTCATCATTTGCATCCATATAGAAGTGTTCGGCATTCATATTTTACATATTAGCAAAACTGTCGCAAAATATCAGATTGTATGTATTAGACTCTAAAACCGACACTATAAAGAATATTGACCGCATTTCATGGCATCGCATCATCTCTGCATTTGCGCAACACTTGTTTTGAAATCTGTGCAGGAAAATCCAGAAGAAAGGCCAAAAATTTACAGGGTACCGATCAAACATGACGCCAACTCAATGATTTAGAATCTGGTATTGATGTAAAGGGAATTCAGGAATTCAACATATCAGAGAATATACTTGAAGACATCAAAAATCAACACAGGAAGTTTGAAGCCCCAATGAGCCAACATGGCCGCGGAACCGCGGCCGGAGCTGGCTTGCGCCGCCGTTCCGCGGTGGCTTGTCGACATCACCACTGCTTCTTTGTACCATAACTCCTGTGCAAGCTTAAAGACTTCAAAATGATACAACAAATTCCAAAAGACACCAGAACCTTCTACCAGATCAGCAAACCCTTGTTCCTACACTAAACTAAGCCTTGTATTCTAGAAACTTCTCCCTAAACCCTAGCTTAAACCCTAAGCAAGCCTAACAAACTTTTCTAGAAGTTCCTCAACAAACTTTTGGAGGGAACTTCACAAAGGCTTAGGGTTGGGTGCTCTATAAATAAGACCCTAGGCTCACTTGTAAAAAATAATTCATTGAATGGAAAAATCCCTCCATTAGTTCATTTTAGAGCCTTTCTATCTCTTTCTTCATCTTCTTCTTCCACAAGTCTAGTAGAGGACTTGTGTGAAACCCTAACCCTAATTCCAATCAAAAGCCAAGATCCCGATTACCCATTCAAGCAAGAAGCCTTGCAACCTTTTAGGAGCCGAGCCGGTCTTCAACAGAGCAAGTGGTCCAAGCTGATCCGCGACTCACGGAGCCGAGCGAAGCCAAGTCGGCAATTTAATTCTTCCTCTTGTAGTTCTTGAGCGACTGTAATCAAATTGTTGATATAAATAAAAGGTGATATTCTTTTATCTTGTTTTCTTTAAATTCTTGCATCATGATTCAATCTAAATTTCTAGTTGTAATTCTTGTTGTGATGTCTGAGTAAAACTCCGCTCGTCGAGGAGTCGAGACGACCAATAGAATGATGATGTAATATATCTTAAATCGATACTTGAATCCTACGAGTTTTGTAAACCCTAGCAAGATCAAGAATCGACGACCCAATTCGTTGCGATGCTTTCTTGATTGATATCGCTCGAGATTGGGGAGTTACGATCGTTTCTTGAAATTGCTAGAGGCTAGAGTGTGAATGATATCCACGAAAGAACAAGGGTTAAACGATGAAACCCTAGTTTCATCAAGAAAGCCCTAACTCTCGTCGATCATCATCGATCTAGTATCAATCCTTCGAAGGACAAGAACACAAAATCTTGAAATTACATCACGTCTATAGATCCGATCGATTCCTACGAGCCTCATTTAGATTCTTGACATTTTGGTTGTAAATATTATCGAAACCCAATTCTTGATTGTTTATCAGTTTCTTGATTCTTGATTAAACTCGTGACACCTGAATCAATTGATAAATTCTTGAATCATATTTTCTTTTCTTTTCAATTAACTTTTCGATTCAAATAAATCAAATATAAAAACGAATCGCACAATCCCTGTGGACGATCCGCACTTGCTTACGATCTACAATTGACACTGTAGTTGATTGCGGTCAAATATAATTTTTTGATTGTGAACTTTATTCAATTTTTTAATTACCGATACAAAGAGACTCTTATCGATTTGACTTACTTACACAGTCTCGAATTTTACGATCAATCAAATGGCACCGAAATCGGGGACTATTTGAATTGATACTTTTTACATCCACAATCCGGAAAATAATTCAATCAACGTGCATACCTGCGATTACCTGTATGATGTTACTTACTATTTACGATTTGGCAACTCACCCCCGTTATGCCACAGTGTTTTGCAGGTTGACCCTCAGAGTAGTCGCAGCACGATGCTTATTATCTCTATTTTGTGGATACCGCTACAATTGGTTGTGAGCCGTTTTGCTGTAGGTGGGTTGCGGTTATCCGATTTTATATTTCATTGTACATCTTACTGTATCTAGTACTCTCCATCTACCACTTCATGTAATGACTTAGAGACGAGATGTGAGGACGATATTGTATATTATTTTGTGACTCTAGGTGTCGAGCTCGTGCCAGCCGTCTTTTATTATGCAGTTTTTACCTCTTATGCTGTTTTCACTTTATACTGTATGTTTCTTCGCTACGGCGTCGTATATATGCTTGTGGTGGTTGTTTCCGCCTTTGGGGCATGATTTTCTCCCGTTGGGGATGCTTTATTTATTTTATATGTTGTTTTACTTATGTCTTATGTTTGTACCCGTTTCGGGACTAGTTTTTACAAAGGAGGTGCTGCCGAAATTTTTAAGGAAATAATTTAAACTTTAAAGATTTTTACTTGAGATTTCCAAATGTTTTTAACAATGTATTCATCACTTACTACTTTTGATGGTTTAGATTTATGGGTTTCTGCTTACTTAAATTGTGTTACGCCTGTAGACGTTTCATGGTTTAAGTGCCGGTCACGTGCCAATTTTGGGTCGTGACACACCTGATCAGGGAGATCGTAGATCGCCGGGAGATCGAGGTGAGGAGAGTAGATACAGAGAATAACACTGCAAATCCAGTCACGAAGGCCATCCCTCAGACACAGTTCGAGCGGCTGATCGAGATTATAAGTCTGCGATATGCCAGTTCATGGCCCTAGTGCAAGTGGGAGATTGTTAAAGATGTATGCCTTAGAGGACATTATTGTATCATACTGATTTGTATATTACTTAATGGAAGCTTGGGATATTCACAGTTGTATTGACAATCTTGCTCAAAATGGTAGTATGCTACTTGGTTTGTTTCTACTTCAATATGTACATGTGTTTCTTTTAGCGTATCGTTTATACATATTAGTAGAGCCCTTAGGATCTTTTCTTGATTACCTGTGTTGTGATGGAAGTCACACTAGTGGGGGCTGGGTAATCTACAAGCAAATCCTTATGCAGGTCCCTAGTTGTAGGATTATCAAGACGGGGCATGGATACTCCAGAGTAGAGTTGTATATATGCTTCTCATCCCAGCATGGGAGATGGTTTGTCCCACAGCCATTAGTACGTCGTACAGGAGATAGTATGCATGTGCTCGTTAGGTTATGGGTACACTGGACATGACTCGTCGGGAACTGTTGGTTGGTATTATACCTATCGTCGGGTAGCAGTTCCCAGGTGACATGAGTACAGCTTTGTCTGTCGACTTGATACTGCTACTTCGCCTGCAGTGTGTTCCCACTGTACTTTGATTACTACCCTACCACGGCTCAAAGGAGTCGTGCAAACAGGTAGTAGTTGGGTGCAGTCCCGAAGCATTTGGAGTCAGTGGCGGTTATATAGGATTCGTCTCTCCCGGTAATGGGAGTTGATATCGTGCTGTGTTCGGAGAGCCATTACACAAAGTCCCTGGCCAGGGCAAGCGAGATTTAGTGGTATCTATTCCCGTAGTTTCTCAGGATGTTTTGGGTTACACTCCGGCACGACTTATTGCGCTATTAGGGGTCTGACGAATACCGCCTCCCTAGGCCCAATATGCGACACTCTTAGACGAACAGACCGGACTGTACAGAGATTGGTACATTCAGGCTTAGTAGGAGTTCGGATGGGTTTTTTCTCATCGGCCTTATTATCGACATCTACCTGGGGACCGTTACGTGCAGCTAGTACCTCTTGCGGCATGTGGTTAAATCCACTGCCAGCGTAGTGTCGAGTCTTTAGAGTCCTATATAGAGAGTTTCCCTGCACCGGGCAAAAGGTGTAGAGGTCGTATGGTTATACGGCAGGGCTTCGATCACTTACATGCACTTTTGCACGTATGATGTTCGGGCGAATAATACTAGTGGGCTTTTGTTTAACCTGGATCCTAGTATTATATTGATGGATCAGTTTCATCTCTTTGTATTCGTGTTTCCCGGAACACGAATGCCGGTGTGTATATACGGATGAGAGGGGCATAAAATGAGACACCTCATTAGGGTTTTGACCATTTACTTGATTAAAACAATTATGAGGTGGAGGAAAGTATTTGTTATTTTTGTAAATGATAATTGAGGCATGGCTACCTGATTTGACTACTTGACTTGGTTTGACCATTTGACTTGGTTTGACCACTTTACTTGGTTTGACTCATTGACTAGATATTTCTTGTGAGATATTTTGTGGTACTAGATATTTTGGGTGAGATATTTTCTTGCTATGCTTGTAGTCAAGTCAAGAGAGCCATCTCATTTTATGATTATCATTATCAAAAAACATTTCTCTTTTCTCAAGCTAACTCTCTTCTTATAACGTTTCCAAAATAATAAAATATTATTTTTGGGAATTTTTATAATTTAATATTATTTTAATGAATATTTTAATACTTAGGTATAATTAAATACAGAAAAATTTGGAAAAATTATGGAAAATTCTAAATAGGTTATTTTATGGAATTATTCCATTTTTATGTTTTTATAATTAGTTATATTCTAATTTAGTGTTAATCGCGATTAAAAATCGCAAATCGGTTTTTTAGCAATTTTGTGCAAAATATGCACATATCTTTTTCTACACTTGTGTTACATTTTTATTGCCATGGTTTTACTTTGGGGTTACTATTCTTGGGAGAAGGATTTTGAGAGAAAAAGAAAAAGGAAAAGAAAAAGAGGGGACAATTTCCTTAATGAGGCATGGTGTATTTTGACATGGATCTTTTCTCTCTATCCCTCTCATTTCCCTCATCTCTCTCCCTCTTCATTTTCCTTCAGCTAAAACCCTTGCCCTCTTCACCCTCCCCTCTTCAAGCCCCAAATCACCTCAAAAACAATACCAAAACCCTACCCCTATTTCATTAAAAGTGTGCGCAAGCTCAAGATCTACACATTGGACTAAGGAAGTAAGGATTTTGGCCACTAGGGGCAACTCAAGAATTTTCTTGAGTTGCCAAATGAGGTAATTACTGAACCATTAGCTTAATTTTAGCATTCCTTATACCCCCATGTTGTGATAGAACCGATATTGTTTGATTTTGTGGACTTGAGGGAAACCTAGTAAGGGTTTGAGGAAATTATGAGTTGTGATGGGAAATTGAGCTCAGTAGAGGCTACACCTATTCCTTAGTTCTATAATTGAGACCCAACCCTGAAGCATAAACCCAAAATACGGATTTGTAGAAAACGATATCGGAAAATTTGTGAAATCTGTGAAGGTTATTTGGGATCTGCTATCACCCGGGATATCCTAAACTAAAATTGATTGGACAGTGACATGTGCAGGCACCTAGGAAGCTACCGCCAAGACCCCAACCCCTATTTCCCTTTCCCCGCCGTAAATTTAACCCATTTGGCCGCAATTTGCGGCCTGGACCCCACCAAATTGTCTCGTTTTTGTTTTGGTGCCCCCTTACCAGTAGATTAGACCCCTGGTATGTATAGATTTGTCTAGTTTGACCTAGGGTGAAATCTGGAGCCTATTTCCTTAGTTGCTATTTTGGATTCGTGTTTCCGTATCCCGTATTTTAATTCTGAATTTACGTATCGTGTTTTACCTCGACTATTTGGCGTTTATACGACGATATCGAGGATTGATTGTTGGTTTTGGAGGCGTACCCATAGGTTCTAACCTATAGGCCCCATAGCGTATCGTTTTAGTTTTCGTGTGCCGTGTTAAGTTTTGATTTCGGTTTTAATACGCATATTATGATATGTTGATGTGTAGGTACCCCATGAAGACTTTAGGACGACAAGCAAGCGCGTGGCGACGTCGACAAATGAAGACGCAATGTGAGTAGATTATATCTACGGGGGAAGTTGTCACGACCCGAAAGTACGGAACATGACCGGCACTTAAACTACGAACGTCTCGAGGCGTACGTAATCTAAGTAAACCGAAAACTCAGAAATCCAAACCAAGAAAAGTAGTAGAGTGCAGGAAAAACCAACTTAAAGCAAGTTGTTTCAATAGCATAAGCCGAATTATGCTGTTTTTTTAAAAACATCAAAAAATTACTAAAAATTTCGGCAGAGTCTCCTTTGTAAATACTGGCCCCCAAACGGGATACAACATGAATAGTATACGAAATCAATAAAAAGGCATCCCCAAGCGGGAGCTAGCTCTTCGTCAATCGACGGTCACAACCACACAAGCAATAATATACAACGCCAACGGCGAGTATCAAAACTCAAAAGGAAACTCAAAACCACCAGAAATATAACGAGCGACTCTAAGGTCGAAAGAATAAACAACACTGGTCTCTATCTCAATAAATACATGTTTGGTTGATGGAATTTACTAGATACAACGGAATAATATTATACAAGGTAATATGATGGGTACGATACAAGAAAAAAACCACCTACTAGCAAATCACCCGAATGAAACTGAGCCCGCAAAGCCGTAATGAAACCTCTACGGCAAACCTGCAAGAAACTGGGGCACAACGGGGGTGAGTTGCCAACTCGTGAATAGAAAAACATCTACGCACAGAAATCGCATAAATAACGCAATCCTAGGTCAATGATCATAATATAACCTCAAAAATGCATATAACATGCTGCCTATAACAATGGCTAGGGTAAATATCTAACCCGAGTGTAAACCCATGTGCCCGTGTCAGTGCCTCAGGTAGCAATATATCATATGAATGAGGTATGCATGCATGAAAACAGAATACATGTAAATGAAGAAACTTTTTTCATAAATTAGTGAGATTTCCTTCGTATTTTTAAACTGAGATATCATAAATGAAATCAGTATCAACTGTGTCTAGCATCGACACAAAACATAAATCTCACTGTCTCGAAATATCAATGTCTCAATCTCAATATCTAGGGCGCCGTCAGTCCAGACCGGCCCCTACCATCCATCTCAAGACCACGACGGTATCCTCCGGATATCCGACGCGTCGAGTAATATCACCGGTAGGTAGTGCTCCCCAGCCAGGCTCAACGTCAACACCACATTCCTCTTGCCCCGGGGTACCATACTGGGCCCACCATGTACCCGAAATGGTTCCTCCAGTCCTCGAATCGGGTCTCGAAATCCATCAGCAAACTCATGGTGGACGACTCATACATCATGGGAAAACCGCACTTTTTATTTTAAAAGGGAGAAAAGGTTTATTTATGTTTTTGCGGTTTTCCTCCAAATCCAAGAAATCTCATGAAATCCGAATCCAAGTCATCAATAGCATGTAAACAGTGAATATAGGCATGAGAATCCATGAATGCGACACAACAGTGAATAATAACATGCATGAAGTAGTAGGCAATAACTACAATGTCTAACCAGCATATAAGGCAAGTACACTAATATCATGTCTAAACTATTAGCTAACAACCTATGTCAAATGAAATAGTATTTTCTAAAGTGTTCGTGACATGTCAATTACCGATGAAGATGTGTGTGGGCCGGCAAGTAAGTGTACGTGGTACATACGCGTCATCGGTAATGGTGCTGGTGTCCTAACAGCATGATATTAATAATGCAATAAGAAATTATAATATAAGTATGCGATGCGGAGCGAACGGTAAAAAAAATGAGCGGGAGCTGAATACTAGACGCAACTATAACTAATCTGTAATAATCTAATATAAGTCCTACAAATGGTGCCTTTTGAAATAACACGAATCATGGGGTTTTGAAAATAGGGGCTACGGTGTTTTTATGAAAAGATACGTCTTTTGAAATATCCGTAGGATCCCTTGGGCTGTCTTCTAAAATACCCACGATTCGTTAGTTTTTGAAATAGGAAAGAAGTCTAATCTAATCTAACAACTACACTAAACTATACGGCTGAACTAACAAGATGAACTACAGGTAAGGAAACCGTCTATCATCTGAGTCGATACATATACCTACCTGTATATGTATAGTCGGTGATCCCGCCTCAATAACATCATAGCCGATACCATATCTATAATCAGGCATCCCAAGTCAAGAGTGCGGATCAATCATCAATATAGCTCGTACGTAAATCCGTCGTACAGCATCCCAAATCTGGGTACGGGTCAATATCACATTCCTCATACTATTCACCTGGTATCCTCTTTATCAAATATCATGATCGGGGTACTGATCTACGTCTAGTACCATACTGATACCGTCTACGTATGCATGGACGTGTGTGAAACACTACGTCCAGGACCCGCTACAACGTCATGTCGTATCTAAGATACGAACCCTGCTATATCACAGATCTCACGGCCTCAAATCAAATCTCATCGACTCAGCTCAATCCCAAGTATCATCCTCAAATCAGTATGTGAACACATAGTCCCATACCTATGTGAACACATAACGATAAAGAATCCCATGAGCACATAACAATAGGAAAGTATACAAGTATGTATGTGTGTATGTGTAGTGCAACACTACCCTAGGGTTCGCAACACTAAAGTAATCCAACACACCAATATCCATCCTAAGCATCGTTATTAATCCCAAATAACATATAATAATTGTTGGTGTGTATACGCATCCGTATACACCACCACGGACTGCGGGGGTGCTATACGCCATCCACCCGACTTCTCCCCGTAGATATAAATCTACTCACCTGGTCCTCGCTCGCCGGTGCCGACGTCGCCACGCGCTTGCTTGTCGTCTCGAAGTCCACATGGGGTACCAACATATCAAAACACACCATATCGCATTAAAACTAAATTCGAAAATCAAATCGGTACGCGTATCACGCATAGGTCCAAACCTATCGCCTAGGCATGCAAGAATAGTCAAACCAGCCCTCGATGTCGATGTACAAACATCAAACCATCGAGAAAAATCCAATCACACTCATTTGCACATTCACGAACACTAATTTTAATATAAACTAGGTTAAAACTCACAAAAACCCCAATTTTACTTAAAAAGTCATTTTTCCGAAAATCTAGCAAGCACAATTCGCCGTTTTTGTACAAAACATGACGTTTAAATGAATGTAGCGGCCAATATACTTATTAAATATCTTAAATAAGTCATATAAACAATTCCCGGAATTTAATCTCATTAAATTCCAAAAACCCTAATATTCTAGTTTACAAAATACCTAAAATTTAACAATTTCAAAGCAAAAATACACAAACTACAATCTAGCTTAGATTTGCATGATCTAAAGCATTAAACCACACTTAATAAAGTTAATGAAGTCATGAAAAAGCTAAACACATTTTTAATCCCAAGTATTTAACCAATTTCAAAAACCTAGTAAGCAAATTAGCAAATTAACACAATTTTTAAACTAACCATTAGCACAAGCTACTAATCTTGTATTAACATGACAAAAAGCCTAAATATAATACACAACCATACACCAATTTTATAAAACCCTAACTTGTATTCAAATTCCTAACTTGAATTCCAAAACTTGCAACTTAAGCCTAATTAACACTTAAGTAGTTTAGCTTTAAGAAATTTGTAACAAATTAAGCAAAAATGTTTTAGAATTATACCCAAAAACATTTGAAGATCCACAAGCATCCATGGCCTCCCAAAATGCTCTCTTTTCACAAAGATCCATGCAATACGGGCTAAGCTAAAATGGGTAGGAGTCGGATTTGGGTTTTGGGATTTTTTTTGATGGATTTGAGGCAATTTTTGATGAAGTTTGAAGAGAAAAGAGAAGGGAAATGGGGGGGGGACTGCTGCTGCTGTAGGAGGGGGGGTCGGCTGGAATGGGAGTGGGAGAGGAGAGAGAGGGAGGTAGAGAAAGTGGGGGGAGAAGTCAAAGTCAATTCAAGGTCAAAGGTCCACCTCATTTCTCCATTTTCTTTTCTTTTCTTTCATTTCTTTTCCTTTGAAATTCAAGTGGGGAAAAAGATGGTGGCTACTGAATTCAGCCAAGGGGAGAAGTAAATGGGGGTGTGTGGGTGTGGGTACGGGTGTGGGGTGATGAAAAATGATAAATACAATACCCCAAACATCCATTTACGCTAAAAAAAAGCCTTTTTTCTTCAATAATTTCTAAACCGTTTTGGCAAATGATTTCGTTCCAAAAACCACATGATAAAATTTTATTTAATGTTTTATGATGCACAAAATTTGTTTCAACTCATTCCAATTTGTAATTTTCCCTAATTAAATGTATTAGTGACGGCTTAAAATAATAATAAAATAATATTTTTTTCAGAAAATTTGAAATTTCACCAGCGGCTCAATAAACACCAAATAATAGCAATTACATAGCTAGAATATGTATATTTAATTTTTATAATAAGATATTTGCATTTTGACTTTTTACAGAAACCCCCATTATTTTACCGATTTTCCGAATTTTCACCGAAACGATTTTCAAAACGCTACAGTCTTCCCCCCTTAAAGAAATTCGGTCCCCGAATTTAAATTCAAACTCCCCCAAATACTAAAACATCTAAGAAAACCATCAAGTCGTCGGGGCTCCGAAATTGTAAATACATAAAACAAATCGTAGCGCAGCGCATGCGCTTGAAAAATGAGTATATAACTCAAATCAAAACTCCGTCAAGCATCCCGCAATCATCGAAGTCATGGAGAAGACATCAATGCCAAATCTCTTTAAGTCGCTGTGCAACGCGTATAACACTGCACAGTGGCGGACGTCTATCATAAGAAAATAACTATATACATATATACCTTTGTTTGAAATGTACGTTCCGCCGTTTTGGAAACAATTTAGAAGGGTCTCCTTGTTTTAAACATTTCATGTCATATCAGACACGTAGGTAAATACTGAGGCTATAGCTCGCTTTTTGGAAATCCCTTCAATAACTATCAATGCATGCAAAAATATATTCAGGTACTGTCCTCTGACCAGTCCTGCTCAGTACGAAAACACATAGCAATATCAAAAAAACGTACTGCTCTATACGAAATCAATCCCAAAATATGCACATGAATGCTACGTGCGTCTGGTGCGCACGGAAATCAAAGTCTATGAATGTACCATACATGCGCACAGAAACAACATCTAAGTGCATCGGGTGTGCACGAAACATCTGTCGTAGGCAACATGTGTGCCTGACAGCAAAATCAGGTGCATCTGACATGCACGAAAAATTCTCAATTTAGTGCCTCTGGTGTGCACCAAAATCACCCTTCAAAACATGCGCCCAACATGCGCGAAAATCCAAATCAGGTGCATCCATCGTGCACGAAATCATGAAATCCAATATCAAGCGCCGAACGTGCGCAAAATCAATCAGGTGCACAAGGTGCACAAAACAAATATCGAGTATCACAATCGAAATCGAAGTCCAGTGCATCTAAGTGCACAAAAGGCGTATCACTGCACTGCAAGCATATATAAACTATATAGAGTGCAGGAACGAAATCGCGTTCTTGCATACGCATAAAACCAACTCAACTGTTTAAAACCGTAAAATCAGAAACATGTGAAACTAAAGAACGAAAACGATATCAAGTGTAACACTGTGCAAAGATCATAAATCCTCAATCATCAAAATCAGATCATTCGAATAAATCACCCAAAACATCGAAATCAATAATGGCGGCATAGTACCGCTCAAGCGCATCCTCTAGGAATCTCGGGCCAACAGGCGCGGTCACTAATGGGACGTCTCGTCGATGATCATGAACCCTGGCCTGCTGGTGTGCATAACAATTGTAAGTCTACGCTAGCGCCCCGGCCGTCTACAGACGCCAAATGCGGAACAAAAACTTTTTAACTGGCGCTATCGTAAACTTTAACCCGGATCTGCCATTTTTGCTAAACTAACAAACTGTAAAGAGTGTAGAATGGTTATACCGAACGATCCGAGTCCTTCGTTCTTCAACCATCATCCCACGCTCCGTTGCGGCTGCTCCGATTCCTTCGTCGAGGTGGCACCGAATGATCGGTTCTTTAAACGGGCTCCCGCCTCTGACTCGAGGCAACTCGATCGTCAAGTTTGCTAAAAGAGATGACAAAGATTGATGTAGAGAATGAGTAGATGACTTTGTCTCACTTCGTCCAAATCCGTGGACGATCGGTTAATGAAGTTGCCGTGGAAATCGGGTGATGGAATGAAATGGACTGTGAAATTCCATACACCGATAAAACCTATCATAATCTTTTTCCAATGAATCAAGTGAGAGAGAGAGAGAGAGAGGGGCCGGCCTCTTTATATGATGGAGGGAGGTGACCGTAGGAGGAGGGAGGTGACCACAAGCATAAGATATTATGAACAAAATATCTTAAGGAAAACAAAAAACCTTAATTACAAAGCATGAGTCATTATGCATTAATTGAACCATTAAAGCAACCAATGAAAATCCAACACCAATTAATCCTAGTCACCTCATCTAGAAACTTCTAGAAGAATCCACACTCATCTCAAGAAAAGATAAATCCGTCTTTAACCGAATGTTAAAAGACGGCTGATAGAAAACTGGAAACTGGCAACTTCCAAAAGTGATCCTGAAACGACTTTCAGGATAACCCCGAAACTGTATAAATATACCCGCATTTATATTACGACCGAATATAAATGCAACTGAGACAAAGATATTATACCTACTCAATATAATACTCGGATCCGGCTTAAACCAAAGCCGACCAGTATCATCTGTCCGAAAATCGACACGTGCGTAAACGCACGTGCATTTTCCGAACCCTGCCATAAAACCATACGGCCTCAACAACGTTTCGCCCGAACTTGGGAAACTGTCTGTGGGGGACTCTAATGACTCGTCAGCACCCTAGCAGTGGGTTTAACCACAAACCGTCAGCGGCACTAGCTATGCCTAACGGCTGCCCATGGACTGACCTCAATGGTGGCCGAGGAGCGAACTCAAGGGAGACCGATGAGCGAACTCCTCCGAAAAACCCTACTGAGCCTAACAGTGACAATGTATATACAGTCCGGTCCGTTCGTTAATGAGTATCGCATATCTGTCTAGGGGGCTAGTAACATCAGACCCCCAATAGCAGTATAAGTCGTGTCGGAGTGAAGCCCAAATACACCCTGAGATACTACTGGAGTACCTACCAGTAAATCTCCTACCATGGCCATGGATTTGTGTAATGGCTCTCCTAGACACAGCACGACCTCGCCCCCAATACCGGGAGAGACGAATCCCCTGCCGATCCGCTCACGTGCCTCCATATGGCTCGGGACTGTACCCAAAAGCTACATGTTTGCACGACTCCTTTGAGCCGTGGTAGGGTAGAAATCAAAGCACAGTGGGAACTCACACGAGACAAATGACGACCTCAGGTCGATGAACTAACCTGTACACATGTCACCAGGGAACTGCTATCCGACGATAGGTATAGTACTAACTAGCAGATTCCCGGCGAGTCCTGTCCGGTGTACTCATAACCCAATGAGCACCTGTATACATCTTAGGTGATCCAACTGACACCAGTGGCTTGTGAGACCGGCTACCGCCCCTCGTCGGGGTCTCGACTGTACACACTAGTCTACTCCGGAGTATCGATGCCCTGTCTCGAAACTCCCACGACTAGGGACCACAATTAAGGATATGCATATAAACTACCCAACTCTCACGTATATGATCGCCATCATACTGTTGGTAGTAAAGCAAGATCCTAAGGGCTCTATCAAAGTGTAACATGCAATCAGTCACCTGAACATGTACACGACTGATAAAGGCAAACCAGATAGCATACTATCATTTTAAGTAAGACTGTCCTACCGGGATAGGTCCTCCGCAATCATTGCAATCACGTACCTGCGATCCAATAATTGACTATGAGGGCACTATCTCCAACAATCTCCCACTTGCACTCAAGGCTAATATTGCGATGTCGACTACTCACAGCCCGTGTGAAACCAACACCCAACTCCTCTACTAATCAGTTTCACAAAGCCCGTTTGTAAAACTATTGTGTTCGAGAAATAGCCTCAGTGAGTGGATCCGCCTAGAAGTTTCTTTCTATATCTCTCTTAATCTCAAGTTTGCGGAGAAAACCATCTCCCGAATTGAGTAATACCTGTCTTAGAACATGTCTGGATATCTGATGGGACCTTAGTTCATAAATGAACTCCATATCCAAACTTCTTAGACTGAATCGATCACTGAACCTAATCAGTATCGGGCACCTTGCTTTCCACAGTATACTCTTGGACCACCTGTCCATAATACTGTCCCTCTTCGTCAGAGGGAAAAACTATAACTCTGACAATCACTCTGTCATCCATGTCACCTTTGAAGCCTGGAATGATAATCGTCTCCCGAAGGAGGCTGCCGTCATCAAATCCGTAGAACATATACTAATGTTCTAAAACTGCTTCCTTATGTTTCTCCAGGATTGGATTAATACAAACTTATTGCATCTAGTGCAAAACCAACATTTGGTATGGTACTTGACATCTCATGATTGACTCAATTGCCTAAGCAAGTGATCTGCCAATCATGCACATCCCTCTCCACTTTAGTCTATAAGACACCTTTAGAGAGGGTGACTCCATCACCTGCAGGTACACCACCATGCTAGGAGTCAACTATTCCAAAAACCATTAGAATATCTGTCAAAGTACCTACATTGGGAAACTACCCAAATCCAGATCTAAAACCATAGATCTAGAAACCAAAATGTCAAATATTATATCCATATCCTGTCTGGAGAAACAACTGTGTGACGACCACAGTACAACCGATCGTAGTATAGGAATTTTACTTCCCACTTTGTGTATGTCATCCAGATACCATGACATCACACCCTACTACCTTCTTAACTGATCCATCCCCTGTTCTGATTGAAGTCAAACCCATGACTGTCACATCAAAATTAGATGATCTGTTTCCGCTATAACTGCTCAAGTCTATAAATAGATATAAGCTACTTGCCCACTATACTTCCGAAGCTCCCACTGACTATGACAACCCTCCTACCGGGTCTCATAGCCTGGAACAACAGTAGTGTCAAGTCTGGGTAGATAAGAACCTCCCTGTCACCGTCCTTGAGGCTACCGGAGTACCTCTCGGGTGTCTGAGGCTACCCACCAAATCTGCGGAGTGGCTATTGGAATGTCAAACCTGATTGAATGTATAGGTCCTATTAAATTTTCCGTAATCGTTCGCGGTTCTGGAATCACTTCCAGTTCTACCATACTCCCACTACTGTTTTCTGAAAAAGATCCATTTTACTAAAACTGTGGCGAGTCAAGAACAATAACACTATTGATCTTCCATATGGTAGAATATCAACCCTCGTCATAGCCAGGGTCAACCCACAAACAGCCATTACAGAAACGTGCCCTGAGTTATCCAGTGTCTGGTTTTAATCATAAGCTGGACAACTCCGCGTACCTCAATATCTTTTAAGGTACGAACTATTCTATATCCAATACAGAAGCTTTGGCACTTATTTAATTGGAACCAAGATTCAATCCATGCAGCTGTCTCCAGTGCATATCAACTTTAATGGAAAGAGGCTAATCAGCATTACTCAACTTAGAAATCCATCCAATTATGAGCAAGCTGAAAGAGAAACACGTTTCTCAAAACCATCACTATCATCTGAATACCAATCACAAGAATCTACATCTTCGATCTCTTTGAAGAATCCCGATACTTGTGACACCTGGTTCTCTACTTTATTCTTATACCCACAACTTCTCAAATCTTAGACCATGTATTTCTACGAAACACTAGTCTAAAAACTAGAGAAGTTATAAGTAAACAGAACAAAGTACGATGACCTCCCCCTTTGTTCTGATGGACAGTGGACAACATACAATACTCTGTATAAGTCCGCTGAGTTAAACAACTCAAAACCTGTGCGTCGTAGGTAGAAAACTGTACCCTGGCGATTTCCTCAAATATCACCAATTACAACGAATTCCGATATAATGAGGATGATCACCTAATTCCCAATATCTTACTCCCACTCATCATCTGTAAAACCATACAGATATGAGAATGAAACCTGGTAAATACATACCCTTGGAGTAAGTGTCTAATCGGGAAAACAGCTTTTCCTTTAACAATGCACTGAAACATGAAAATGTTTCGTAGGGGTATCCTGGTATTCATAGCAATGCCTCTTCCATAATCCAATTCATGACTTCAACCGTATATTTTATTGCCATCTCTCCAAATCCCTTTATTTGTCTTTAGTCGTTACCTTCTGTACACCATCGTTAGGCTAAATGGTTTTCTTCCTTCCCTAACGTTCGGCACCAGCCTATGGTTTGGAAGAAGACTATCCAGTAAGCATAATAGGTGTACCCTCCTAAACCAAGGAGTACTCGCAACTGAGAGAAGGTGATGATAAAAGACAACTGAATAATACCTTATTCTTTTAAAGGTGAAATAGGAGCGGCGATGAAGTACGCGGTTTTGGTCGTGAATGATATCAGTCGCAATTTACTTTGCCCTCTTTCTAATCCCTTTATTTTGTCTTTACATATTACCTTCTGCACACCCTACTTAGGCTAATTGGTTTTCTTCATTCCCTACCTTTCGGCACCAGCCTATGGTTTGGAATAAGACTATCCAATAGGCGTAATAGGTGTACTCTCCTAAACCAAGGAGCTCTCGCAACCTGAGAGAAGGTGATAATAAAAGACAACTGAATAAACCAATTCTATTTCTCCTGAACCTGGATCCATCCCCGAAGAAGTCCCTTCGAGTTCGTATATAACCATACGATGGCTCTATCCAATGGAAGTGGATATCCGTAGTAATACGGGTGTTCTGAGAAATGCAAAGGGTAAAAGAAGGAGTGGCAATGACTTATGCAACATAGACAATCCAAAAGCCAGTATTTTAAGAAGGTTCGGTCAACCTGGTCACTGAGTCATAGTCTAGGGTCGGTCAAAGGTCGCTGCCAAAGAGAGAGAGAGAAAAGAAACACTCTGCGTGCACTCTAACCTAGATCAGAATGGTTATCACTTTATCTAATCCGGAAACCTCCCACTGTTCTGTCAAATTCTCCTCCAAACCTAAAGAAGAATCAATCGGGATCACCCGAAGAGTAAACCAACTCATCAGTGGGAATCGGGATCCAACTCTCATCGCATGTTAACGTGATGGAATGCATCCACGTTATTCATACTCCAGAAGGTATGCGCATACTTGGCAAGTTTCAGTTTCTTTAGAAACTCCCGATATCATTTTTCTTGCCCCATGCTCTTATGACCTTGACGTATGCCAACAAATCATAAGTCACATGTCAAGTTCTGCCCGTCATTATCTTGTTAATTTGAACCCACCCGTACATACCCTTGACGTATGCCAACAAGGTAATACGACTGTCCCAAACCAACTCATCTATCTATGCAACAAATGAATACCCAGCAGCTACCAAACACTATGCCTTGACGTATGCCAACAAACATAGCTTGAATACTACTGACCATCCATAAGAAACGACGGAGGGCTACGGCTGGTTTTTGGCGAAAAACCTTTAACGTAGTGAACTTGATATCGCTGAAGGAACCTGATAGCTTTTTATAAAAATATAGTGGCGAAAACCTTTTGCTAAAGAGGTCACTCCCGGTAAAGGGATCTCGGCTCTTTCCTCGTGGAATGAGGTGCTGGATATTCCACTGAATACCGCTATGTAAAGCAACATGTAATCGACTATAGTGAAGTTATTACTCTGACGCAAACTTCTGCCCAAGGGGTCAGTCCCGGTGAAGGGATATCAGCCCTTGCCCCATCGAATGAGGTGCAGGATATTCCACTGAATACCGCTATGCATAACAAAAGAAAACGTCTTTGCAATAACACTTTTTAAATTGTTCCAACAACTGTATACAGGTTTGTTTTACTTTGGGTTGATCAAAATCAACGCAGTCCCATCATTAATCACACCAGAAAAGAACGAAAATAAAATGTACGTATATGCCATCCGCATTCGTCACTAGGTCCCGTCATCATTCGTTAGGTTACTTAACTAACGACAGAGCGGGGACTGGACTAGCGCGGGTGTAAAACATATACAACATCTAATAGTATATAAACCAATATACATAATCTCTCCAGGCGTGATAATATGCAACATTACAGAAAAGTAATAAGCATCACAGAACAATACAGATAATCTGGGATCCCCGAGTTTCACAGAGCCGCTGCTGAAACTCGACGTTCCCTTGTCGTGTGGATAGCCTGTTCAATGAATCCTAGACCCCTACGGGTGCAGCAAGTTACCCGCCAAAACCTGAAGCGAGGTAGTCCCCACAGCATAGTGAATGGAACACCCGACACTTTACGGAATCCGGTAAATTGAGCACCCCTCCTTGGGTCAACCTGTACCCCCTACGAGTGCGGCGAATAGTCTGTCAATTGTGAAGTGGGGCCCCTCTGCCTCTCAAAGCCATGAGATGCGGACCCGTTGCCCTCCCGAACCCGGCTATTCGTGCACTCCGTCGCGGGGCAAAACCTAGTACAGTAATGAAAAATAGTACAATAGGTACATCGACCGCAACCTGGTCGTGCCCCAAAAAGAATATTATACAACAGGCAGTGACGGCTGTCCACAAGTTGGACGCTCGCCCCGCAATATCAAATGTACAAATAAACACAAACTGTACTACCATTGCACACTGCTATCCACCACGACAAATCCGCAACATCACAGCACAACACAGAACATCAACGCGAAAGTCACGTTCGCAAACCCGTCCAAAAGAACTATAGCAATCAGACGCGGTTTACCGATCAAATGACATTCCCTGTCGGAGATATAATGTAAGCACTGTAAACTAACGTGTTTAAATTTCGATCGACCAAAGACCAAATTTCAAAAAATGGGCCCCACTGCTTACTGGTGAACAGTAACAAAATCTGGGCCAAAACTATATATTCCAAAAACCCCAAAATCAATCAAAGAACCCACTGTCCAAATTTGGGATCACGTGCTCCCCATGTGGCCGCGGTTGCGCGGCCAAACCATGGGTTTGGCCGCCCTTCCGCGGCAGCCTGGAGGGATCACGACCCCAAATTTGGTCGTGGTTCTTAGAATTCCCTGCACGGATTTTTAAGACATCCAGAAATAAATTTTGAGACCGTTTAAAATTAACAGAAACTGTCGGGATAAGAAATTGCGATTTTTGCGATTTTTGATTTCCGGTCGGATCGATGTTTTAAACGCGTTAGCACAAGTTAGTATAGCAAAATGGTGAGGCTCTAATACCACTGTAAGTCTACGCTAGCGCCCCGGCCGTCTACAGACGCCAAATATGGAACAAAAACTTTTTAACTGGCGCTATCGTAAACTTTAACCCGGATCTGCCATTATTGCTAAACTAACAAACTGTAAAGAGTGTAGAATGGTTATACCGAACGATCCGAGTCCTTCGTTCTTCAACCATCATCCCACGCTCCGTTGCGGCTGCTGCGATCTCGTCGATCTCCGATTCCTTCGTCGAGGTGGCACCACATGATCGGTTCTTTAAACGGGCTCCCGCCTCTGACTCGAGGCAACTCGATCGTCAAGTTTGCTAAAAAAGACGACAAAGATTGATGTAGAGAATGAGTAGATGACTTTGTCTCACTTCGTCCAAATCCGTGGACGATCGGTTAATGAAGTTGCCGTGGAAATCGGGTGATGGAATGAAATGGACTGTGAAATTCCATACACCGATAAAACCTATCATAATCTTTTTCCAATGAATCAAGTGTGAGAGAGAGAGAGAGAGAGAGGGGCCGGCCTCTTTATATGATGGAGGGAGGTGACCGTAGGAGGAGGGAGGTGACCACAAGAATAAGATATTATGAACAAAATATCTTAAGGAAAACAAAAAACCTTAATTACAAAGCATGAGTCATTATGCATTAATTGAACCATTAAAGCAACCAATGAAAATCCAACACCAATTAATCCTAGTCACCTCATCTAGAAACTTCTAGAAGAATCCACACTCATCTCAAGAAAAGATAAATCCGTCTTTAACCGAATGTTAAAAGACGGCTGATAGAAAACTGGAAACTGGCAACTTCCAAAAGTGATCCTGAAACGACTTTCAGGATAACCCCGAAACTGTATAAATATACCCGCATTTATATTACGACCGAATATAAATGCAACTGAGACAAAGATATTATACCTACTCAATATAATACTCGGATCCGGCTTAAACCAAAGCCGACCGGTATCATCCGTCCGAAAATCGACACGTGCGTAAACGCACGTGCATTTTCCGAACCCTGCCATAAAACCATACGGCCTCTACAACGTTTCGCCCGAACTTGGGAAACTGTCTGTGGGGGACTCTAATGACTCGTCAGCACCCTGGCAGTGGGTTTAACCACAAACCGTCAGCGGCACTAGCTATGCGTAACGGCTGCCCATGGACTGACCTCAAGGGTGGCCGAGGAGCGAACTCAAGGGAGACCGATGAGCGAACTCCTCCGAAAAACCCTACTGAGCCTAACAGTGACAATGTATATACAGTCCGGTCCGTTCGTCAATGAGTATCGCATATATGTCTAGGGGGCTAGTAACGTCAGACCCCCAATAGCAGTATAAGTCGTGTCGGAGTGAAGCCCAAATACACCCTGAGATACTACTGGAGTACCTACCAGTAAATCTCCTACCATGGCCATGGATTTGTGTAATCGCTCTCCTAGACACAGCACGACCTCGCCCCCAATACCGGGAGAGACGAATCCCCTGCCGATCCGCTCACGTGCCTCCATATGGCTCGGGACTCTACCCAAAAGCTACCTGTTTGCACGACTCCTTTGAGCCGTGGTAGGGTAGAAATCAAAGCACAGTGGGAACTCACACGAGACAAATGACGACCTCAGTTCGATGAACTAACCTGTACACATGTCACCAGGGAACTGCTATCCGACGATAGGTATAGTACTAACTAGCAGATTCCTGGCGAGTCCTGTCCGGTGTACTCATAACCCAATGAGCACCTGTATACATCTTAGGTGATCCAACTGACACCAGTGGCTTGTGAGAACGGCCACAGCCCCTCGTCGGGGTCTCGACTGTACACACTAGTCTACTCCGGAGTATCGATGCCCTGTCTCAAAACTCCCACGACTAGGGACCACCATTAAGGATATGCATATAAACTACCCAACTCTCACGTATATGATCGCCATCTTACTGTTGGTAGTAAAGCAAGATCCTAAGGGCTCTATCAAAGTGTAACATGCAATCAGTCACCTGAACATGTACACGACTGATAAAGGCAAACCAGATAGCATACTATCATTTCAAGTAAGACTGTCCTACCGGGATAGGTCCTCCGCAATCATTGCAATCACGTACCTGCGATCCAATAATTGACTATGAGGGCACTATCTCCAACAACAACGACCACTCCTGGGTCAAGGTCTTCATTGGGAATTACAAATCTCTCAGTCCCTCGGCTCATCGGCCTTGTCAGGTGTGCTAACGGGGATGATCCCGTTCTGGCACGCCTTTTGTCATCTCCCGGTCAATCATCGCGACCACTCGTGAGACAGCATATGACTGGCGTCGGCCTCTGGCTCTCTGAATGTACGTGACACATCTGATCCTGGGTGCAAGTATCATTGCAGCAGTGTCCTGGAAGGAATCCTGCTCACGGTCTCTTCCATGTCTCGTCTCTGCCAACTGTCTGGAAGTCATCGTCCTTTCCTATATCTGCATCTTGCTCCGGAACGGCTGCATACCCATCGCGACTCCTTCTGGAAAGTATATCCAGTACTCTGCCTCGGCATGCGTATCGCATCTCTGATGTCGGCGGAGTGGAACGTCGTCTTATCCAGATCTCGTACGAACCTCTTACTCCACTTTTCTCTAATGTCGACTGCTCCGGACTCATCTCGTCGCGGCTGCATGGACTGAGCTCCAACGGCTATCCTCGTATCTGAAGCCTCCCAAGAATGCATCTCACCACCTAGTATCCGAATGAAGTCGAGCCATTCGATCGAATCGTCAAAACCTCATAATCCCCTAAGAGCTCAACATCTTGGGTACAGTATAATAATATTGAGTACATACCACAGCATCGGTGGTCCAGCCGTAGACGGGAAAACCCAAGCCTCACTAATGGCGCCGCGGAACTGCCGCAAACCCTAAGGTTCAAAGGCTTTCACACGGTCATTTAGTCGAGTTAGGGTTTCATTCTTCTAGAGGGACCATAGAATTGCCTGCATGACTTTCCGAATACTTTAAACTTGGAATAATAGGTTTCTGACATTCGATCGTCTCTGTCGACTCTCAACGTCTCCGCGTGAAGTCGTCTCTAGCTGGAATCAATCTATCTGATGACCTCGTATCGGGGTAGCGAACGAACCACACGTCCTAGTCATTCATCCTCGGTGACTAGCGACCTTCTATAATCTCTTAGTACAACTCATACTGCAATAGCTCCAACATATAGGGCGATATCTCGTCGCTCGCAGCAACAACTGGCTCACTCATCTGCACGCTGAACAGTCCCTCAATCATCATGAGTAAGCAATACACCAACGGTCATCAAAATCTGGCTGGCCTCTATCATTGGCTCAATCCTCTAGTGTCGATCAGCGCCTCCGAGTAACCTCATAAAGGCGATCCGCCAAACACTCGTGGCGCGGAAACACAGTAAAAAGATACATCTCTGCAATCGTGTGTCGCCGGAATTTCGCCCTGGTCAGTCCTCGTTCGTGACGAGCTTGTGCTGACCGCAACTCTAGGCCTAGCTCTCCCTGCCGTAACCGTAGCAGCAAAACCAAACTGGTACCGATGAGGCTAGATCAGGAAGGAATATAATACTGAACAAGGAAATGTACATCCTAAGGCTTCATAAGTGGAGTGGCGTGTCATAAATATGCCGCGGAACATATCAACTGTACGTCACTCTACTTTAGTCACCTATTCCATCAATCAAGGGTCATCCTACGCTCCGAAGGTTAAAACCTAACGCTCTGATACCAACTTTGTCACGACCCGAAAGTACGGAACATGACCGGCACTTAAACTACGAACGTCTCGAGGCGTACGTAATCAAAGTAAACCGAAAACCCAGAAATCCAAACCAAGAAAAGTAGTAGAGTGCAGGAAAAACCAACTTAAAGCAAGTTGTTTCAATAGCATAAGCCGAATTATGCGGTTTTTTTAAAAACATCAAAAAATTACAGAAAATTTCGGCAGAGTCTCCTTTGTAAATACTGGCCCCCAAACGGGATACAACATGAATAGTATACGAAATCAATAAAAAGGCATCCCCAAGCGGGAGCTAGCTCTTCGTCAATCGACGGTCACAACCACACAAGCAATAATATACAACGCCAACGGCGAGGATCAAAACTCAAAAGGAAACTCAAAACCACCAGAAATATAACGAGCGACTCTAAGGTCGAAAGAATAAACAACACTGGTCTCTATCTCAATAAATACATGTTTGGTTGATGGAATTTACTAGATACAACGGAATAATATTATACAAGGTAATATGATGGGTACGATACAAGAAAAAAAACCACCTACTAGCAAATCACCCGAATGAAACTGAGCCCGCAAAGCCGTAATGAAACCTTTATGGCAAACCTGCAAGAAACTGGGGCACAACGGGGGTGAGTTGCCAACTCGTGAATAGAAAAACATCTACGCACAGAAATCGCATAAATAACGCAATCCTAGGTCAATGATCATAATATAACCTCAAAAATGCATATAACATGAAGCCTATAACAATGGCTAGGGTAAATATCTAACCCGAGTGTAAACCCATGTGCCCGTGTCAGTGCCTCAGGTAGCAATATATCATATGAATGAGGTATGCATGCATGAAAACAGAATACATGTAAATGAAGAAACTGTTTTCATAAATTAGTGAGATTTTCTTCGTATTTTTAAACTGAGGTATCATAAATGAAATCAGTATCAACAGTGTCTAGCATCGACAAAAAACATAAATCTCACTGTCTCGAAATATCAATGTCTCAATCTCAATATCTAGGGCGCCGTCAGTCCAGACCGGCCCCTACCATCCATCTCAAGATCACGACGGTATCCTCCGGATATCCGACGCGTTGGGTAATATCACCGGTAGGTAGTGCTCCCCAGCCAGGCTCAACGTCAACACCACATTCCTCTTGCCCCGGGGTACCATACCGGGCCAACCATGTACCCGAAACGGTTCCTCCACTCCTCGAATCGGGTCTCGAAATCCATCAGCAAACTCATGGTGGACGACTCATACATCATGGGAAAACCGCACTTTTTATTTTAAAAGGGAGAAAAGGTTTATTTATGTTTTTGCGGTTTTCCTCCAAATCCAAGAAATCTCATGAAATCCGAATCCAAGTCATCAATAGCATGTAAACAGTGAATATAGGCATGAGAATCAATGAATGCGACACAACAGTGAATAATAACATGCATGAAGTAGTAGGCAATAACTACAATGTCTAACCAGCATATAAGGCAAGTACACTAATAACATGTCTAAACTATTAGCTAACAACCTATGTCAAATGAAATAGTATTTTCTAAAGTGTTCGTGACATGTCAATTACAGATGAAGATGTGTGTGAGCCGGCAAGTAACTGTACGTGGTATATACGCGTCATCGGTAATGGTGCTGGTGTCCTAACAGCATGCTATTAATAATACAATAAGAAATTATAATATAAGTATGCGATGCGGAGCGAACGGTAAAAAAAATGAGCGGGAGCTGAATACTAGACGCAACAATAACTAATCTGTAATAATCTAATATAAGTCCTACAAATGGTGCCTTTTGAAATAACACGAATCATGGGGTTTTGAAAATAGGGGCTACGGTGTTTTTATGAAAAGATACGTCTTTTGAAATATCCGTAGGATCCCTTGGGCTGTTTTCTAAAATACTCACGATTCGTTAGTTTTTGAAATAGGTAAGAAGTCTAATCTAATCTAACAACTACACTAAATTATACGGCTGAACTAACAAGCTGAACTACAGGTAAGGAAACCGTCTATCATCTGAGTCGATACATATACCTACCTGTATATGTATAGTCGGTGATCCCGCCTCAATAACATCATAGCCGATACCATATCTATAATCAGGCATCCCAAGTCAAGAGTGCGGATCAATCATCAATATAGCTCGTACGTAAATCCGTCGTACGGCATCCCAAATCTGGGTACAGGTCAATATCACATTCCTCATACTATTCATCTGGTATCCTCTTTATCAAATATCATGATCGGGGTACTGATCTACGTCTAGTACCATACTGATACCGCCTATGTATGCATGGACGTATGTGAAACACTACGTCCAGGACCCGCTACAACGTCATGTCGTATCTAAGATACGAACCCTCCTATATCACAGATCTCACGGCCTCAAATCAAATCTCATCGACTCAGCTCAATCCCAAGTATCATCCTCAAATCAGTATGTGAACACATAGTCCCATACCCATGTGAACACATAACGATAAAGAATCCCATGAGCACATATCAATAGGAAAGTATACAAGTATGTATGTGTGTATGTGTAGTGCAACACTACCCTAGGGTTCACAACACTAAAGTAATCCAACACACCAATATCCATCCTAAGCATCGTTATTAATCCCAAATAACATATAATAATTGTTGGTGTGTATATGCATCCGTATACACCACCACGGACTGCGGGGGTGCTATACGCCATCCACCCGACTTCTCCCCGTAGATATAAATCTACTCACCTGGTCCTCGCTCGCCGGTGCCGACGTCGCCACACGCTTGCTTGTCGTCTCGAAGTCCACATGGGGTACCTACATATAAAAACGCACCATATCGCATTAAAAATAAATTCGAAAATCAAATCGGCACGCGTATCACGCATAGGTCCAAACCTATCGCCTACGCATGCAAGAATAGTCAAACCAACCCTCGATGTCGATGTACAAACGTCAAACCATCGAGAAAAATCCAATCACACTCATTTGGACATTCACGAACACTAATTTTAATATAAACTAGGTTAAAACTCACAAAAACCCCAATTTCACTTAAAAAGTTATTTTTCCGAAAATCTAGCAAGCACAATTCGCCGTTTTTGTACAAAACATGACGTTTAAATGAATGTAGCGGCCAATATACTTATTAAATATCTTAAATAAGTCATATAAACAATTCCCGGAATTTAATCTCATTAAATTCCAAAAACCCTAATATTCTAGTTTACAAAATACCTAAAATTTAACAATTTCAAGGCAAAAATGCACAAACTACAATCTAGCTTAGATTTGCATGATCTAAAGCATTAAACCACACTTAATAAAGTTAATGAAGTCATGAAAAACCTAAACACATTTTTAATCCCAAGTATTTAACTAATTTCAAAAACCTAGTAAGCAAATTAGCAAATTAACACAATTTTTAAAGTAACCATTAGCACAAGCTACTAATCTTGTATTAACATAACAAAAAGCCTAAATATAATACACAACCATACACCAATTTTATAAAACCCTAACTTGCATTCAAATTCCTAACTTGAATTCCAAAACTTGCAACTTAAGCCTAATTAACACTTAGGTAGTTTAGCTTTAAGAAATTTGTAACAAATTAACCAAAAATGTTTTAGAATTATACCCAAAAACATTTGAAGATCCACAAGCATCCATGGCCTCCCAAAATGCTCTCTTTTCACAAAGATCCATCCTATACGGGCTAAGCTAAAATGGGTAGGAGTCGGATTTGGGTTTTGGGAATTTTTTTGATGGATTTGAGGCAATTTTTGATGAAGTTTGAAGAGAAAAGAGAAGGGAAATGGGGGGGGGGCTGCTGCTGCTGTTGGAGGGGGGGGTCGGCTGGAATGGGAGTGGGAGAGGAGAGAGAGGGAGGTAGAGAAAGTGGGGGGAGAAGTCAAAGTCAATTCAAGGTCAAAGGTCCACATCATTTCTCCATTTTCTTTTCTTTTCTTTCATTTCTTTTCCTTTGAAATTCAAGTGGGGAAAAAGATGGTGGCTACTGAATTCAGCAAAGGGGAGAAGTAAATGGGGGTGTGTGGGTGTGGGTACGGGTGTGGGGTGATGAAAAATGATAAATACAATACCCCAAACATCCATTTACGCTAAAAAAAAGCCTTTTTTCTTCAATAATTTCTAAACCGTTTTGGCAAATGATTTCGTTCCAAAAACCACATGATAAAATTTTATTTAATGTTTTATGATGCACAAAATTTGTTTCAACTCATTCCAATTTGTAATTTTCCCTAATTAAATGTATTAGTGACGGCTTAAAATAATAATAAAATAATATTTTTTTCAGAAAATTTGAAATTTCACCAGGGGCTCAATAAACACCAAATAATAGCAATTACATAGCTAGAATATGTAAATTTAATTTTTATAATAAGATATTTGCATTTTGACTTTTTACAGAAAACCCCCTTATTTTACCGATTTTCCGAAATTTCACCGAAACGATTTTCAAAACGCTACAGAAGTCGGGTGGATGGCGTATAGAACCCCCGCAGTCCGTAGTTGATATATATAGCTATATGATAGTTTATAGTGTGTCGTGGTTTTTAGGTTAGGTGTATTATGGAAAGTTTAGGGTTAGAAGCAACTAGTGTAGTTTATAGTCGCGAACCCTAGAATAGATTCACACCTACACGTACACCCTTGCATATTCATTATACTTGCACTGTGTTTGATGGATATTGGACGACATATGTCACGACCCGAGAAATTTCGACTCGTGACCGGCACTTAACCACGCAACGTCTACAGGCGTAACGCGGCTAAGTAAGCCGAACCCAGAAATCAAAACCAATAAATATAGAGTGATTTAAAATATTTTCGTAACAACAGTCATGCATGTTCAAAAAACATTTTTATTACTTTAGTAGAAATCATTTTAAGTTCAAGAGTTATAACATTTATAATTTTGGCAACATTTCCCTTTTTAAACATTTGCAGAAATGACAAGTAAAATGAATGAAGCATCACAATATGATATACGATGCTGTAGCGAAGAATACACAGTAAAGCAAGGACATTATCACAAAAGGTAAGACAGCATAAAATAAAGCCAGCTCACATGCGAACTCAACACCAGAGTACAAAATCATACACATCGTCCTCACAACTGTCTCTAAGTCAATACAGAAAGGTAGATGGAGAATATTAGATACATCAATATACAACTGAAAGATAACAGATACCGTACAAAAACCCACCTATCAGCAAAAAGGCTAACTCGCCTCAGAAAGGGTATCTGTGCCAAAAGATGCGGTAAACAGCCAGCCGCGACTACTCCCAAGGGCAACCTGCAAATACTGTGGCACAACGGGGGTGAGTTGCCAACTCGTGAATAGAGATAACATATAAAGGTGATCGCGAGCATGCACATATAGCGTGGCTCTACTAATGCCAGCAGATGATATCCATGCATGCCAAACAGTGGATGCAATAGTAATGCAAGTGCTCAATCAGGTAAATACTATTGGATGAGATATATAGTAATCAATACAGAGCATGGGATAAATAACATCTACATGGATATGTCAACATGGAAAAACAATAATCGGTGCCTCAGACTGCACCCAGATCCCAAATACACTCAGGCGCCAGCACTCCCATCGGCCCTCAAATCCTGTATACCTCTGAGAAATCACGAGTGCCCAACATCGGCACCCAAAACATCATCAAATACTGTGTCCAACATCGACACGCAAATCCTCATATATCGGGCTCCGTCAGTCCGGATCAGCCCACGGGGTCCGTCTTCGGTGTCGGCCCTCGGCCCCGGCAGTACGGGTCATCCCGCATCCATCTCTCGACTCTGGCTAGTATCCTCCGGACAACTGCCAGGTCCAACCAATCACCGGTAGGTACTCGCCCACCTCCAGGCTCAATCGGCAAAACCCATCGATCATCTCGCCGAGGGGAACCATACCGGGCCAACCACGAACCCGCAAACGGAACATCCACTCCTCGAATCGGGTTTCAAGCACACGTCTCAGCACCGAGAAAACGCGTGGTGGACACACCAAAATATCATATCACGAGGTACCGGGTTTTCAAAATAATGCATCTTTTCTTAAATATTTCCACGGTCCTCAAAACCAGAAATCACATGAAAATCCATCACCAATAAGTCAATCCAATGCGAGGTACACTGTAAATCAATCCATGGTATGAGTATAAGGGGAGAACCGCCTTTAAAATAGTTCTCGTTCTTAAAGATGTCATGCGGCTCCCAATTTCTAGAAAATCATAACCAATCATATGTAAGATGAACTACAGCAGTATAATCATGGCAGCTCTACAGTGAGTGTGGCATGGCAATTACTAACGGTGTGTGTAGCATGCAGAATCGTGCCCGTGCAACATAAGCCGTTAGTAATAGTGCAATGTTCTATCAGTTCTAATCATATATATATATAAATATGGCAGGGAATGCAATATGCGATGACAATCCATGGTATGGTATATGCAATATATAAAAATAAGGTCCTATCAGCCCTGACGCATAACGCCATGCGGGCGATATCCCCGTAGATATGAAATCTACTCACCGAAGTCTCGCGCTAAGTGTAGCCGACGACTTGCTTGCCCTTCTTCGCAGCGTCCGTCTCACTGGCCTGCGAACCTAGAATCACATAACATATATCACACATAAGCTCAATTTCACAGAAACGCGACATTACAGCCTACTAGAAACCCGTGTCGCAAACCAATCGCGCGTGTGCGCGATACGCTAAAACGTGTGATCACGCGCCTGAAACTACCCCGACGCGTCGCGATACGCAGAAACCCAAACCTTCTCACGTATCACGCGTGTCGCGAAGGTTTAGAAAAACGGCAAAACAGGTATTTGGTCCCAGATTTCTATGCAGAACTTAACTTACAAATATATATATACCACAACACTACACACATTAGCAGACACCTATAGGACCAAACCCCAACCCAAACCCTACCCATCTGGCCGCAAATTGCGGCCAGAACGAAGAAATTGGCGGCCACATGAAGGAATTAGGGGGTCGGGTTTCACCTGGGGTATCAGCACCTACCTACTATACCGCAGTCTTCTCAATTTCAATCTGAACTCAACGGGTCAAGAGCAGTTCCAGAAAACCTCAATTTTGCACAAATAAGATAAATTCCATCAATTAGGGAAACTGGTGGTATTTTAGTGCAACTGGGGTTAAACTAGGTTAATATGGTCTCAATAACCCACTAACAACCTACTGAAACCAAATCACACCACATTAGCACAAGATTCCTTCTAAACACCTCATATCGCACTAAAACGCACTAAAAACCACTAACCGATGCAAAACGACACTAACCAAGCAAACTAGGGAATAAGTTTAGTAAATATACCTCATACTTAACCCTAGGGAGCTGGAGGAAGAAGAAGAAGTGAAGGGAAGAGGCTGTTGCTGCTGCTAGCTGCTGCTACTGGTGCTGTTGCTGCTGCTGAATTGCTTGCTGTTGCTGCTGCTGAATGCCTGCTGCTGTTGCTGCTGCTATGCTGCTTGGTTCTGGAGCTGAGGTAAGTGTGTGTGTGAGTGTGTGTGAGATTTGAGAGAAACAAAGAAATGAGAGGAAACAATTATAACCCAATTGTCAACCCTCCTCTCTCTCTCTCTTCATGATTGCAAGCATGGCTTGAGCCATGATGCCCTCTCTCTCTCTCTCTCACAAGTCAACACCCATAACCATTCCAATTAAAGTATCAACTACTTAACTAATTAACTTAATTAAAACCCAAAAGTCTTAATCCTCAAGATTAACCCACCATGGTCACTTAACATGGTAAAAACTCATTTAAAAACCCTAGTTTACATGCACATGTGTGTGCAAGCCTAGGAAAATTTTAGAAAAATATTTATTAAATTAGGAAAAATATTTGAAACACAATTTGGTAAACTTTTTATTAAAACCCATTATTTAAATATAATTAGTCACTAAACAACCCTAAGGTGTTACAATCTCTCCCACTTAAAGAAATTCGTCCCCGAATTTCAAAAATCTAACTACACGTACCTTCAAAAAGATGGGGATACGTCTTCATCATCTCGCTTTCGGTCTCCCAAGTGACCTCCTCACGGTTCTGACCACGCCAAAGTACTTTAACTGATGAGATGTCCTTCGATCTCAATTTCTTCACTTGCCGATCCAAGATCATCACCGGCTGCTCTGCATAGGAAAGGTCACGCTCCAGCTGGATCGTCGGGTGCTGAATCGCGTGTGAAGGATCATGAAGATATCTGCGGAGCTTCGAGACATGAAATACGGGATGCACATCTGGAAAGCTGGGCGGAAGGGCTAAACGGTAGGCTACTGTACCAACACGCTCGAGGATCTCGAAGGGGCCCACATACCTGGGACTGAGCTTCCCCTTCTTCCCAAACCTCATCACACCTTTCATCGGGGAGACCCTCAAGAAAACATGATCACCAACAGAAAACTCAAGTCTGCGTCGCCGATGGTCCGCATAAGATCTCTGCCTACTCTGGGCTGCTCTCATCCTATCGCGAATCAACTGGATCTTCGCGGTCGTCTCCTCAACAATCTGTGGCCCTAAGATACTGCCCTCACTGAGCTCTGTCCAACAGGTGGGCGACCTGCATCTCCTCCCATAAAGAGCCTCAAACGGTGCCATCTGAATGGTCTCCTGGTAGCTGTTATTGTAGGAGAACTCTACCAAGGGTAAGTGATGATCCCAGCTACCTCCGAAATCTAATACACACGCTCTGAGCATGTCCTCGAGAGCCTGAATCGTCCGCTCCGACTGTCTGTCGGTCTGCGGATGAAATGCTGTGCTGAAACTCAAGCGAGTGCCCCAAGCCTCCTGAAGCCTATGCCATAATCGGCTGGTAAACTGGGTGCCTCTTTCGGACACAATACATGTCGGGACTCCGTGTAGTCGCACAATCTCGTCGATGTAGATCTGGGCATACTGAGTAAATCCGAAAGTCGTCTTCACTGGTAGGAAGTGAGCCGCCTTCGTCAAACGATCCACGATCACCCAGATGGAGTCATACCCACGACTAGTCCTGGGTAGACCTACCACGAAATCCATCGAAATATGTTCCCATTTCCACTCCGGAATGGGTAACGGCTGTAGCTCTCCCGCGGGCCTCTGGTGCTCAGCCTTGACTTGCTGACAAGTCAGGCATCTCGACATGAAATCTGCGATGTCCCTCTACATTCCGTCCCACCAATAAACATCTCTCATATCATGATACATCTTGGTGGAACCGGGATGGACGCTGTACACCGATCGATGTGCCTCCTCAAGAATCTCGCGCTGCAGTCCCTCAGCATCTGGTACGCACAGTCTAACTCCAAAACGTAGTACCCCCTGATCATCGATCACGAACTCGGAAAATCTGCCCTGTCCAATCTGTGCCATGATCTATGAACATCGGTCATCACTGAACTGTGCCTCACGTATACGATCGATCAACTGTGGGCGTGCACGGACATGCGCTATCTGTCCTCCAATCGGCGTGAACTCGAACTGTACTCGGCTGTCGCATAATATCTGCCAATCTGCTGACGAATGCCCCTGTACTGCGCTCAAACAAGATAGACTACTCCCGGGCCTCCTGCTCAAAGCATCCGCCACCACATTTTCCTTGCCCGGGTGATATAAGATCTCGCATTCGTAATCCTTCACTAACTCCATCCATCGGCGCTGTCGAAGGTTCAGGTCCCGCTGCTGGAATATGTATTTCAGACTCTTGTGATCCGTGAATATCTGGCACGACTCGTCGTATAGGTAATGTCGCCAGATCATAAGTGCGAAGACCACTGCAGCGATCTCCAAATCGTGAGTGGGGTAGTTCTGCTCATGTTTCTTCAATTGTCGCGAGGCATACGCGATCACCCTGTCATGCTGCATCAGTACGCACCCCAGCCCTACTCGAGAAGCATCACAAAAGACCACAAATCCGCCTGATCCGGAAGGTAAAGATAACACCGGTGCCATCGTCATCCGAGTCCGCAACTGCTGAAAACTGTGCTCGCACTCCTCCATCCAATCGAAAGGAACGCCCTTCCGGGTCAATCCGGTCAGCGGTGTAGCAATACGTGAGAAGTCCTGCACAAAACGCCTGTAGTAACCGGTCAACCCCAAAAAGCTGCGAATCTCCGTCACCGATGTGGGTCTGGGCCAACGCTGAACGGCCACGATCTTCCTCGGGTCTACACATATACCATCTCGTGAAATCACGTGTCCCAAGAAGTCTACGCTGTCCAACCAAAAAGCACACTTGGAGAATTTCGCATAAAGCTGGTGCTCCCTCAAGGTCTGCAATGTAATCCGCAGGTGCTGCTCGTGCTCCTCACTACTTCGGGAATACACCAAGATATCGTCAATGAAGACTATGATGAACAGATCCAAATATGGCCAGAAAATACGGTTCATCAAGTCCATGAATGCTGCTGGCGCATTGGTGAGTCTGAACGACATCACCAAAAACTCGTAATGGCCGTAGCGCGTACGGAAAGCTGTCCTGGGAATGTCCTCCTGTCGAACCCGCAGCTGATGATAGCCTGATCGTAAATCGATCCTCGAAAAGTACCCTGCCCCCTGAAGCTGGTCGAACAAATCGTCGATGCGCGGCAAAGGATACCTGTTCCGCACTGTCACCCTGTTCAGCTGGCGGTAGTCGATACACAGACGCAAACTGCCGTCCTTCTTCTTGACAAACAGGACTGGAGCACCCTAAGGAGAAACACTGGGTCGAATAAGTCCCTTATCCAGCAAATCTTGCAACTGACCCTTCAACTCTCGAAGTTCCGCCGGGGCCATCCGATAAGGCGGTATCGAAACAGGCCCCGTGCTAGGAACCAAATAAATACAGAAAGAAATGTCGCGCTCGGGCGGCAACCCTGGAAGCTCGGCAGGGAACACATCAGGAAACTCGCTAACAACCGGAACCTGATCCAATGGGACCTCTGTAGCGCGAGCATCGCAAACATAGGCGATAAATCCCTGACATCCCTTCCTCAAAAGCTGTCCAACGCGAAAAGAAGAAATCACACTGTGAGGGGCAGCACCACGGTCCCCCAACACAACAAAAACCGACTCACCGGGAAAGCAGAATCTAACTGTCTTCTCACGGTAGTCTACAGAAGCATAGCACGTGGCTAACTAATCCATGCCTAGAAGAACGTCGAAGTCCAACATCTCAAGAAGGATCAAGTCGACAGGCAACTCTTTCTCGCCAATACAGATGGTACAGGATCGGAACACGTGCCTAGCTACAAACGACTCTCCCACAGGAGTGGTTACCACAAGCGGCTGATCAAGCAAACCGGACTCTCTACCCAAACTCGTCACAAAGTGTGTGGATACGTACGAGTGTGTAGATCCGGGATCGAAAAATACATGTGCATCAACTGTACAAACAGGAAGGATACCTGAAACCACTGCATTGGACGCCTGTGCGTCCCGATGCGTTAAAGCAAAGAATCATGCCTGTCCACCACCTGTAACTGACTGCCCTCTGCCTCGGTCATCTCGTCCTCTCTGAGCAACTCCTCCACGGCCACGACCTCGCTGTGTATGAGTCTGGCACGGAGCAACGGTAGGTACAACGGGCAACGCCCTCTGGGGTGGTGAGGGTGGTAAAGTAACATGCGGTGCTACTGCCTCCCTCCGGTGTGTCTCTGGACAATCTCGCACACGATGATGAGGACTCCCACAACGGAAACATCCCGATGACGGTCGCTGACCCTCCTGGGGATAGGAGCTAAACAATCGGCCTCGCCTCGAATCTCTGCCACCTGCTAGGTGTCTGTCACGACGCCGGAAAGGTCGTCTCTGTACGAACGAATCTGCACGAACTCTCTTCGGCTCTGGGGCTGCCGAAGTCTCAACAAGGTGCTCCTCGACCACTAGGGCTGCGTCTATAGCTGCTGCATAGGTCTCGTAGTGCTGCGCGCTGATCGCAAGGAACAGTGGTGTAAGCAAGCCTCGAACAAATCTCCTGACTCGCAACTCCTCGGTAGCCACTAAATATGGGGCATAAACTGCTAGCTCTGTAAACAGCACGTCATACTCTGCCACTGTCATCCCTGGCGTCTGGCGCAAGGACTCAAATCTGCGTGCTCGGGCATCCCTAACGCTCTGGGGAAGGAAACGGGCTAGAAATACTGTCACGAACTCCGTCCAGGTCATAGGAGGAAGACCTGCTGCTCTGCCCTTCTCAACTGAATCACACCACTTCTGCGCAAGACCTTCCAGACGAAAGCTCGCGAACTCAACCCATCTCGTATCTGCGCATCTGAGGGAACGGCATATCCGGGCCATCCTGTCGATGAAAGACTGTGGGTCCTCGGCTGTATCGGTGCCTGTGAAGACCGGAGGCTTCAGCCTCATGAACTCTGATAGCGAAACTGTAATCACCTCTGTGGCTGCAGGGACAACTGGCTGTGCGGTAGGTACCATCGCAGTCTCTGGAACAGGTGGAGCTACCTCTGGTCGCTGGGCTCAAAGCGTCTCAACTAGCGATCCTATCATCTGGCGCATCTCCTGCATGCTAGATCCCACCGTCTGGCGCATCTCCTGCATACCAGCCCCTAGCGTGGCGATCTGATCTGTCACGGCAGGAACAGCCTGCTCGGGTACAACCGGCGTACTGCCCGGATCAGTCCTCGTCTCGGACGAGTCAACTCCAATCTCGGCCCTCGTGGCCGCTCTCTGTGCCCTCGTAGTCTTTGGCGGCATAGTGGCTGAAAGCAAATTAGGATTCGATAAGAACGCGGAAATCGAATCGCATGAATGTATGTATTCGAGAAGGAATTTAAATCAACAAGTCCTAAGGTCGCGTAGGTGGAGTACCGTGTCGTTAGTATGCCGCGGAACATACACACGCTACGCTACCCTGCTGCAGCTTCCTACTCCATCATACCAGGGTCATCCTACACTCCGAAGTAAAACCTACTCTCTGATACCAACTTTGTCACGACCCAAGAAATTTCGACTCGTGATGGGCACTTAACCACGCAACGTCTACAGGCGTAACGCGGCTAAGTAAGCCGAACCCAGAAATCAAAACCAATAAATATAGAGTGATTTAAAACATTTTCGTAAAAACAGTCATGCATGTTAAAAAAACATTTTTATTACTTTTGTAGAAATCCTTTTAAGTTCAAGAGTTATAACTTTTATAATTTTGGCAACATTTCCCTTTTTAAACATTTGCCCCGCAAGTCGGGTAAAAGCAAGGTGTAGCAGAAATGACAAGTAAAATGAATGAAGCATCACAATATGATATACGACGCCGTAGCGAAGAATACACAGTAAAGCAAGGACATTATCACAAAAGGTAAGACTGCATAAAATAAAGCCAGCTCACATGCGAGCTCAACACCAGAGTACAAAATCATACACATCGTCCTCACAACTGTCTCTAAGTCAATACAGAAAGGTAGATGGAGAATACTAGATACATCAATATACAACTGAAAGATAACAGATACCGTACAAAAACCCACCTATCAGCAAAAAGGCTAACTCGCCTCAGAAAGGGTATCTGTGCCAAAAGATGCGGTAAACAGCCAGCCGCGACTACTCCCAAGGGCAACCTGCAAATACTGTGGCACAACGGGGGTGAGTTTCCAACTCGTGAATAGAGATAACATATAAAGGTGATCGCGAGCATGCACATATAGCGTGGCTCTACTAATGCTAGCAGATGATATCCATGCATGCCAAACAGTGGATGCAATAGTAATGCAATTGCTCAATCAGGTAAATACTACAGGATAAGATATATAGTAATCAATACTGAGCATGGGATAAATAACATCTACATGGATATGTCAACATGGAAAAACAATAATCGGTGCCTCAGACTGCACCCAGATCCCAAATACACTCAGGCGCCGGCATTCCCATCGGCCCTCAAATCCTGTATACCTCTGAGAAATCACGAGTGCCCAACATCGGCACCCAAAACATCATCAAATACTCGTATCCAACATCGACACGCAAATCCTCATATATCGGGCTCCGTCAGTCCGGATCAGCCCACGGGTTCCGTCTGCGGTGTCGGCCCTCGGCCCCGGCAGTACGGGTCATCCCGCATCCATCTCTCGACTCTGGCCAGTATCCTCCGGACAACTGCCAGGTCCAACCAATCACCGGTAGGTACTCGCCCACCTCCAGGCTCAATCGGCAAAACCCATCGATCATCTCGCCGAGGGGAACCATACCGGGCCCACCACGAACCCGCAAACGGAACATCCACTCCTCGAATCGGGTTTCAAGCACACGTCTCAGCACCGAGAAAACGCGTGGTGGACACACCAAAATATCATATCACGAGGTACCGGGTTTTCAAAATAATGCATCTTTTCTTAAATATTTCCACGGTCCTCAAAACCAGAAATCACATGAAAATCCATCACCAATAGGTCAATCCAATGCGAGGTACAATGTAAATCAATCCATGGTATGAGTATAAGGGGAAAACCGCCTTTAAAATAGTTCTCGTTCTTAAAGATGTCATGCGGTTCCCAATTTCTAGAAAATCATAACCAATCATATGTAAGATGAACTACAGCAGTATAATCATGGCAGCTCTACAGTGAGTGTGGCATGGCAATTACAAACGGTGTGTGTAGCATGCAGAATCGTGCCCGTGCAACATAAGCCGTTAGTAATAGTGCAGTGTTCTATCAGTTCTAAGCATATATATATATAAATATGGCAGGGAATGCAATATGCGATGACAATCCATGGTATGGTATATGCAATATATAACAATAAGGTCCTATCAGCCCTGACGCATAACACCATGCGGGCGATATCCCTGTAGATGTGAAATCTACTCACCGAAGTCTCGCGCTAAGTGTAGCCGACGACTTGCTTGCCCTTCTTCGCAGCGTTCGTCTCACTGGCCTGCGAACCTAGAATCACATAACATATATCACGCATAAGCTCAATTTCACAGAAATGCGACATTACAGCCCACTAGAAACCCGTGTCGCAAACCAATCGCGCGTGTGCGCGATACGCTAAAACGTGTGATCATGCGCTTGAAACTACCCCGACGCGTCGCGATACGCAGAAACCCAAACCTACTCACGTATCACGCGTGTCGCGAAGGTTTAGAAAAACGACAAAACAGGTATTTGGTCCCAGATTTCTATGCAGAACTTAACTTACAAATATATATATACCACAACACTACACACATTAGCAGACACCTATAGGACCAAACCCCAACCCAAACCCTACCCATCTGGCCGCAAATTGCGGCCAGAACGAAGAAATTAGCGGCCACATGAAGGAATTAGGGGGTCGGGTTTCACCTGGGGTATCAGGACATACCCATTATACTGCAGTCTTCTCAATTTCAATCTGAACTCAACGGGTCAAGAGCAGTTCCAGAAAACCTCAATTTTGCACAAATACGATAAATTGCATCAATTAAGGAAACTGTTGGTATTTTAGTGCAACTGGGGTTAAACTAGGTTAATATGGTCTTAATAACCCACTAACAACCTACTGAAACCAAATCACACCACATTAGCACAAGATTCCTACTAAACACCTCATATCTCACTAAAACGCACTAAAAACCACTAACCGATGCAAAACGACACTAACCAAGCAAACTATGGAATAAGTTTAGGAAATATACCTCATACTTAACCCTAGGGAGCTGGAGGAAGAAGAAGAAGTGAAGGGAAGAGGCTGTTGCTGCTGCTAGCTGCTACTACTGGTGCTGTTGCTGCTGCTGAATTGCTTGCTGTTGCTGCTGCTGAATGCCTGCTGCTGTTGCTGCTGCTATGCTGCTTGGTTCTGGAGCTGAGGTAAGTGTGTGTGTGAGTGTGTGTGAGATTTGAGAGAAACAAAGAAATGAGAGGAAACAATTATCACCCAATTGTCAACCCTCCTCTCTCTCTCTCTTCATGATTGCAAGCATGGCTTGAGCCATGATGCCCTCTCTCTCTCTCTCACACAAGTCAACACCCATAACCATTCCAATTAAAGTAACAACTACTTAACTAATTAACTTAATTAAAACCCAAAAGGCTTAATCCTCAAGATTAACCTACCATGGTCACTTAACATGGTAAAAACTCATTTAAAAACCCTAGTTTACATGCACATGTGTGTGCAAGCCTAGGAAAATTTTAGAAAAATATTTATTAAATTAGGAAAAATATTTGAAACACAATTTGGTAAACTTTTTTTAAAACCCATTATTTAAATATAATTAGTCACTAAACAACCCTAAGGTGTTACAACATTGGAGATGAGTCGATGATATTGGGTTTTGTGCCGCGAGATCGGTGATTTGATATGATTCGTATTTGGCATACGACATGTGATCTCTAGCGGGCCTTTGGATGTGTGTTTACACACGCAGTCATGTTGATGGTATCAGTTGTACTAGACTTAGATCAGTACCCCAGATTATATGATATGATGATGAGGATACCAAATAATTGATGAGCTGATTGTGATATTGACCCGTTCCCAGCAATTGGAATGCCGTACGATGATTTACCGTACGAGCTTTATATAGATGATAGATCCGCACTCATGACTCGAGGATGTCAGATGATATACTGTATCGTACGTGATACTATTGAGGCGGGATCACTGACTTTTATATTTATATATATCGACTCAGCTTTTGGTGGTTTCCATACCCCTCCTGATGGACTTGGCTTGGTAGATGTTAGACCAGACCCGAGTCATACCTATTTCAAAACTAATGAATCGGGAATTATCTTAAGGACAAATAGAAGGGATTCTACGGGTATTTTCAAAAGACGCACCTATTCTTAAAAACACCGTAACCCTTATCTTACCAAAACCCCGATTCGTCTTATTTCAAATGGCACCACCGCATGACATGTACATATTGGTGTAGATTCTTCACTGTTGCATTGATTATTCTATTCCGCATCGCATTGCATGTGTTTATTTCTATATTGCAATCATGCTGTTAGGACACCAGCACCATTATCGATGATGCTTACGTTCCACGTACACTTGCTTGCCGGCTCACACACTTCATCTTCGATAATTGCCATGTCACTACACATAGTATTATTGCATCAGGATATGACTTTGTATGTGCATACCAGTATTCTCTGTTGCATGATATACTGTTATACTTGCATCTCATTTATATGTCATATACATCATGCTTTCTGATTATACGCATTGAGATATTCGTTTTCATGATATTTCTGGATTTGGGAACCGTGGGGTTTTTTCAAAGAAGAGTATGTACTTATTTGAAAAACTCGGTTTCCTTGATTATGATATTTGCGCAGCCACCATGAGATTTATCGGTTCTGATTATATACCCCATACAAGGAGTGTGTGCCGTATGAGGGTACATGGTGGGGCCCGGTATGGTTCCCCTCGGCAAGAAGATCGAAGGATTATGCCAATTGAGCCTGGAGGTGGGCGAGTACCTACCGGTGATTGTATTTGAGCTCGGCGGATATCCGGGGGATACCGACCGGAGTTGAGAGATGGACATGGGTTGACCCGTGCTGCTGGGGCCGAGGGAAGATACCGCAGACGGAGCACCATATGGACGAGGATTTACGTGCCGATGCTAGGCACAGGTTTAATGATGTTTCCATGATTTTGATTATATCCTCACATTTACATGCATGATGCATATTGTCATTGGGTGACAGGTGGACGGGATCCACATATATACAGACTTTATTTACATTGATCATACTTTATTTGTATATATAACAGGGTATGAGGGCGCTGTTATATATACCCTTACACCAATATTAGTGGAATGGGACGCTAATATATGTGTATTGATATTCATTTTGATACTTCATCATATTTACTTCATGCAGACATACCTTATATGTATGCCATGTTATCACCCGAGGCACTGGCACGGTTACTTAGCACTACATACACGATTAGATGTTACATTGCCACCTTATCATGCTTCAGGCTTATTCTTTGAGGTTTACATATATCTGATTGTATTGACCTTGGATTATGTCATGCATTAGGTTTCTGCTTGTAGATATTCTCTATTCACAAGTTGGCAACTCACTCCCGTTATGCCACAGTTTTTGCAGGTTTTGCCGCACAGGTTCCATTGAGGCATTTCTGGCACATTGCTTTCCTTTGCGGGTGATTTGCTTGGTAGGTGGGTTCTTGCATCAGAACCACCCTTGTATATGTATTATTCATTATATCCAGAATTCCATCAACCATAACTTGTATATTGTTTCAGACTTAGACATTAGTGATGTATTATTCGACCTTAGAGTCACGCTTAGTAGTATTGCGGTTTTCATGCTTATTGAGTTTCTTTTTGGATTTGACCCTCGCCATTCGGCGTTGTATATTACTGCCTGCGTGGTTGTGACCGTCGATTGACGAAGAGCTAGCTCCCGCTTGGGGATGCCTCTTATTCATTGCATATATACATTGTTCTCGTTGTACCCCGTTCGGGGCCAGTATTTACAAAAGAAACTCTGCCGAAATTTTTAGAAAAGACTTTACTTTTTTTGAAATGCATATTCTGCTTAGTTATTTAAAAACCTTGACTTCAAACTTGTTTTCCTTCACTTCTTTAAACCAGTTTTCTTTACTTAGTCTTAAAATGGTTTTAGATTTCTGGGCTTTTGGCTTATTTGGATCAGATGGAGTCCTATAGACTTCATATGGTTCAAGGGCCAGTCACGTGCTCTTTCAGGCCGTGACAAAGTTGGTATCAGAGCGCTAGGTTGACCTTGGTTCAAGTCTAAGTTTGACTATGTAGAGCCTAGGGCGTTTTTATATATACGCAACTTAGGCTTGACCTTACGGAACTTAGACTTAGTCGAGGGGGTATTAGACCCGAACTTTCGTCGCGTTGGATGACCCTTGGTTGATGGAATAGGTGACTAAAGAAGAGTGACGTACCGTGGGTATGTTCCACGGTATACTTACGACACGCCACTCCGCTTAAGGAGCCTTAGGATGTACATTTCCTTGCAGAGTATTATATTCATTTCTATGATCTATCCTCATCGATACTGGTTGTGTTTTCCTGCCACGTTTGCACGGACATAGTGAGCTACGGCAAGAGTTGCGTCACCATGAGCTCGTCGTGGACGAGGACTGACCGGGGCGTGATTCCAGAGACTTACGATTGCATTAAGAGGCGTCGTCTTATTGTGTTTTCGCGCCATGAGCGACTGACAGATCGCTTTCACGAGATTTCTTGTACGTGCCGATTGGTACCAGAGGAGCAGGCTACTGCTAGAGGCTAGCCAGGATGTGTTGGCCATTGATATATCGCTTATTCAGGATGATAGAGGCGCTGATCAGCGTACAGACAAATGAGCCAGTTGTTGCTGCAAACGACGAGATATCACCCAGATGATTGGAGCTACTGCAGCATGAGTATACTTAGAGTGATGATGGTGAGACGCTAGTCATCGAGGATGAATGACTAGGACATGTGGTTCGTTCGCTTACCCCGATGCGAGGTCATCAGATAGATTGCTTCCAGCTAGAGACGACTTCACGCGGAGACGTTGAGAGTCGACAGAGACGATCGAATGTCAGGAGCCCATTTTCCAAGTTTAAAGTATACGGAAAGACATGCAGGCGATTCCATAGACCCTCTAGAAGAATGAAACCCTAACTCGACTTAATGACCGTGTGAAAGACATTGAACCTTAGGGTTTGCGGCAGTTCCGCGGCGCCATTAGTGAAGCTTGGGTTTGCCCTTCTACGGCTGGACCACCGACGCTGTGGCATGTACTCGATACTATTAAACTGTACCCAAGATGTTGATCTCTTGGGGGATTATGTGGTTTTGATGAGTCGATCGAATGATTCGACATCATTCGGATATCATGTGATGTGATACTTTGCTTGGGAGACTCCAGATACGAGTATAGCCGTTGGAGCATAGTCCATGCAGCCACGATGACACGAGTCTGAATCAGTCGACATTGAGGCAGAGTAAAGTAAAGAGTTCGCAAGAGATTTCGAAGAGATGATGTTCCACTCCGCTGACATCAGAGATGCGATACGCACGAAGAGGCTTTGTTATGGATATATCTTCCAGAAAAAGGCGCGATGAGTATGCAGCCATTCCGGAACAAGAATTAGCTTTAGCAATGGTCGATGACTTCAGGGCAATTCGGCAGAAAGGGAATATGCGAGAGAATTCGGATGGACCGTAGCCGAGAACATTGCAGTGCACCGATGGAGACGTGATGTCGATGTGGACGATAATACATACAAGCGGGACAAGTGGTTCGTGCGAGACGCTGACGAGCTGTCTTTACTTTTCGTCGGGACCGGAGACCTGATGTGCTTACAGAGGAGTTGGCATGCGACCAATTTCCGAGGGAATGCTGTGCTGAGGATGCAGATGTCCATTGAGTGAGAAAAGATTATGCAAGAGTACCAGCTTCCGTACAGATCGGCATAGGCAAGATCGGAAAAGACCTTGAGCAGGATTCCTTCCAGGACACTGCTGCAATGATATTTGCACCCAGGAGCAGATGTGATGTGCATTCAAGGAAATCAGAGGCCGACGCTAGTGACGTGCTGCTTTACGAGTGGTCCTGAGGATTGACCGAGCGATGACCAGAGAAGTGCCAGAACGGAATCGTCCCCGTTAGCACACCTGATAGGGCCGATGAGCCGATTGATTGTGAGATTGATAATCCACAGAGAAGATAAGGACCCGGAGGCAGAGGACGCCAGACCGTGAGAAAGAGGCAAGTAGATATCTTGCGCTGCTAAGATTGGATGCACCGACACCTTCACGACTTTGGAGGAGGGACTACCGACGGCGGTATTTATGATTTGTGATTTTGTGATTCGATTATCACGTATCCGTCATCTTGGATTTCGGTATTTCGGCGTTCGGTTTTCATGATTTAGTCTTGATGGCTGAGTTTCATGATATTTGATTTTGTGCACCATGGCTGCACTTACTGGATATTCATATTTTGTGCAGAGTTATTACGTTGAGGTATTGATTGTGCTTTCATGCCTATTTTATGCCAGTGATTTGATTTACGCTTCCAGCATAGTTTTCGTGCACCTTTAGTGTTTTGATTTGATTTGTGCACGCTGATGCACATGGTTGTGAGCTTATACACAGCGGTATACCTGATTTTGAGTGAACCGTACTGTATACCATCGATTTTGGATTTTCGCGCATGTTGGGCGCATGTTTTAAGATACGATTTTGGTGCGTACCAGATGCACTAAATCGGGATTCTTTGTGCATGTCAGATCCACCTGATTTTGCTGTCAGGCACACACGTTGCCTATGACAGATGTTTCGTGCACACCGGTTGCACCTTGATGTTGTTTTGTGCACATGTGTGGCACATATATGGATTTTGTTCTTCGTGCGAACCAGACGCACGGGGTATTCTTTTGTATGTCTTATGATTGATTCTTATGGAGCATTACGTTTTATGATATTTGCTATGTGTTTTGAAACTGAGCGGGACAAGTGAGAGGACACTACCCGCATACTTTTGCATGTATTTACTTAGTTATTTACATATATAGCTTTCATAGATACATGTATAATTTTGATGTACACCATACTGGTTCTGTTTTGGATTTGACATTTGTGTCTTTACCTTGACTCCAATGATTGCAGGAAGCTTGACTTTTTTTAGATTTTGAGTTATCCGCTCATTACATAAGCACATGTATTGCGCTATGATGTGTTTTATGTATTGATGTTTTCGGAGCCCCGACAATTTGGAATTTTTACCGAAATGTTTTAGTTCTTGGGGGTTTAAATTTAAATTCGGGGACCGAATTTCTTTAAGAGGGGTAGATTGTAACGTTTCCAAAATAATAAAATATTATTTTTGGGAATTTTTATAATTTAATATTATTTTAATGAATATTTTAATACTTAGGTATAATTAAATACAGAAAAATTTGGAAAAATTATGGAAAATTCTAAATAGGTTATTTTATGCAATTATGCCATTTTAAAGTTTTTATAATTAGTTATATGCTAATTTAGTGCTAATCGCGATTAAAAATCGATAATCGGTTTTTTAGCAATTTTGTGCAAAACATGCACATATCTTTTTCTACACTTGTGTTACATTTTTATTGCCATGGTTTTACTTTGGGGTTACTATTCTTGGGAGAAGGATTTTGAGAGAAAAAGAAAAAAGAAAAGAAAAAGAGGGGACAAGTGCCTTAATGAGGCATGGTGTATTTTGACTTGGATCTTTTCTCTCTCTCCCTCTCATTTCCCTCATCTCTCTCTCTCTCTTCATTTTCCTTCAGTTGAAACCCTTGCCCTATTCACCCTCCCCTCTTCAAGCCCCAAATCACCTCAAAAACAATACCAAAACCCTACCCCCATTTCATTAAAAGTGTGCACAAGCTCAAGATCTACACATTGGACTAAGGAAGCAAGGATTTTAGCCACTAGGGGCAACTCAAGAATTTTCTTGAGTTGCCAAATGAGATAATTACTGAACCATTAGCTTAATTTTAGCATTCCTTATACCCCCATGTTGTGATAGAACCGATATTGTTTGATTTTGTGGACTTGAGGGAAACCTAGTTAGGGTTTGAGGAAATTATGAGTTGTGATGGGAAATTGAGCTCAGTAGAGGCTACACCTACACCTTAGTTCTATAATTGAGACCCAACCCTGAAGCTTAAACCCAAAATACGGATTTGTAGAAACCGATATCGGAAAATTTATGAAATCTGTGAAGGTTATTTGGGATCTGCTATCACCCGGGACATCCTAAACTAAAATTGATTGGATAGTGACATGTGCAGGCACCCTGGAAGCTACCCCCAAGACCCCACACCCTACTTCCCTTTCCCGGCCGCAAATTTAACCCATTTGGCCACAATTTGCGGCCTGGACTCCACCAAATTGTCTATTTTTTGTTTTGGTGCCCCCTTACCTGTAGATTAGACCCCTGGTATGTATAGATTTGTCTAGTTTGACCTAGGGTGAAATCTGGAGCATATTTCCTTAGTTGCTGTTTTGGATTCGTGTTTCCGTATTCCGTATTTTAATTCTGAATTTACGTATCGTGTTTTACCTCAACTATTTGGCTTTTATACGACGATATCGAGGATTGATTGTTGGTTTTGGAGGCGTACCCATAGGTTCTAACCTATAGGCCCCATAGCGTATCGTTTTAGTTTTAGTGTGCCGTGTTAAGTTTTGATTTGGGTTTTAATACGCATATTACGATACGTTGATGTGTAGGTACCCCATGAAGACTTTGGGACGACAAGCAAGCGCGTGGCGACGTCGACATATGAAGACGCAATGTGAGTAGATTATATCTACGGGGAAAGTCGGGTGGATGGCGTACAGCACCCCCGCAGTCCGTAGTTGATATATATACCTATATGATAGTTTATAGTGTTGTGGTTTTTGGGTTAGGTGTATTATGGATAGTTTAGGGTTAGAAGCAACTAGTGTAGTTTATAGTCGCGAACCCTAGAATAGATTTACACCTACACGTACACCCTTGCATATTCATTATACTTGCACTGTGTTTGATGGATATTGGACGACATTGGAGATGAGTCGATGATATTGGGTTTTGTGCCGCGAGATCGGTGATTTGTTATGATTCGTATTTGGGATACGACATGTGATCTTTAGCGGGCCTTTGGACGTGTGTTTACACACGCAGTCATGTAGATGGTATCAGTTGTACTAGACTTAGATCAGTACCCCAGATTATGTGATATGATGATGAGGATACCAAATAATTGATGAGCTGATTGTGATATTGACCTGTACCCAGCTATTGGAATGCCGTACGATGATTTACCGTACGAGCTTTATATTGATGATAGATCCGCACTCATGACTCAAGGGTGTCAGATGATATACTGTATCGTAGGTGATACTATTGAGGTGGGATCACTGACTTTTATATTTATATATATCGACTCAGATTTTGGTGGTTTCCATACCCCACCTGATGGACTTGGCTTGGTAGTTGTTAGACCAGACCCGAGTCATACCTATTTCAAAACTAACGAATCGGGAATTATCTTAAGGACAAATAAAAGGGATTCTACGGGTATTTTCAAAAGACGCACATATTCTTAAAAACACCGTAACCCTTATTTTACCAAAACCCCGATTCGTCTTATTTCAAATGGCACCACCGCATGACATGTACATATTGGTGTAGATTCTTCACTGTTGCATTGATTATTCTATTCCGCATCGCATTGCATGTGTTTATTTCTATATTGCAATCATGTTGTTAGGACACCAGCACCATTATCGATGATGCTTACGTTCCACGTACACTTGCTTGCCGGCTCACACACTTCATCATCGATAATTGCCATGTCACTACACATAGTATTATTGCATCAGGATATGACTTTGTATGTGCATACCAGTATTCTCTGTTGCATGATATACTGTTATACTTGCATCTCATTTATATGTCACATACATCATGCTTTCTGATTATACGAATTGAGATATTCGTTTTCATGATATTTCTGGATTTGGGAACCGTGGGGGTTTTTCAAAGAAGAGTATGTACTTATTTGAAAAACCCGGTTTCCTTGATTATGATATTTGCGCAGCCACCATGAGATTTATCGGTTCTGATTATATACCCCATACGAGGAGTGTGTGCCGTATGAGGGTACTTGGTGGGGCCCGATATGGTTCCCCTCGGCAAGAAGATCGAAGGATTAGGCCGATTGAGCCTGGAGGTGGGCGAGTACCTACCGGTGATTGTATTTGAGCTCGGCGGATATCTGGGGGATACCGACCGGAGTTGAGAGATGGACATGGGTTGACCCGTGCTGCTGGGGCCGAGGGCCGATACCGCAAACGGAGCCCCATATGGACGAGGATTTACGTGCCGATGCTAGGCACAGGTTTTATGATGTTTCCATGATTTTGATTATATCCTCACATTTACATGCATGATGCATATTGTCATTGGGTGACAGGTGGACGGGATCCACGTATATACAGACTTTATTTACATTGATCATACTTCATTTGTATATATAACAGGGTATGAGGGCGCTGTTATATATACCCTTACTCAAATATTAGTGGAATGGGACGCTAATATATGTGTATTGATATTCATTTTGATACTTCATCATATTTACTTCATGCAGACATACCTTATATGTATGACATGTTATTACCTGAGGCACTGGCACGGTTACTTGGCACTACATACACGATTAGATGTTACATTGCCACCTTATCATGCTTCAGGCTTATTCTTTGAGGTTTACATATATCTGATTGTATTGACCTACGATTATGTCATGCATTCGGTTTCTGCTTGTAGATATTCTCTATTCACGAGTTGGCAATTCACCCCCGTTGTGCCACAGTTCTTGCAGGTTTTGCCGCACAGGTTCCATTGATGCATTCCTGGCATATTGCTTTCCTTTGCGGATGATTTGCTTGGTAGGTGGGTTCTTGCATCAGAACCACCCTTATATTTGTATTATTCTCTGTATCTAGAATTCCATCAACCAAAACTTGTATATTGTTTCAAACTTAGACATTAGTGATGTATTATTCGACCTTAGAGTCGCGCTTAGTAGTATTGCGGTTTTCATGCTTATTGAGTTTCTTTTTGGATTTGACCCTCGCCATTCGGCGTTGTATATTACTGCTTGTGTGGTTGTGACCATCGATTGACGAAAAGCTAGCACCCACTTGGGGATGCCTCTTATTCATTGCATATATACATTGTTCTCGTTGTACCCCGTTCGGGGCCAGTATTTACAAAAGAAACACTGCCGAAATTTTTAGAAAAGACTTAACTTTTTTTGAAATGCATATTCGGCTTAGTTATTTAAAAACCTTGACTTCAAACATATTTTCCTTCACTTCTTTAAACCAGTTTTCTTTACTTACTCTTAAAATGGTTTTATATTTCTGGGCTTTTGGCTACTTGGATCAGATGGAGTCCTATAGAATTCATATGGTTCAAGGGCCAGTCACGTTCACTTTCGGGGCGTGACACTTCTTCTTCCTCATATCAAAAACCCTTAAGGTCTCATGAGTTGAGTAAGTTAGGGTTTCAAGAGACAAATAAATCCAACTACATTCTCTACATCAACTAGGTAATCAAGTTTAGCAAGCTTGTTGCCCTAGTTACCTCGGATTTGACGTAGGAGCTCGGACTATAGACTCTCGGGTGGATCGTCTTTGACTCGAGGAGGCCGTGGAGGTTGCTACGATCCGGATCGATCCTTGGAGCCTATGATGACGAGGAGGACAATGGAGAAGACCCGAAGGACTTGTATCAATAGGTATAACATTCTTTCTGAGTAGTTAAATCACATGTTGTTTGCTAGCTAGGGTTTATGGACGATCCTTGGTTCTAGTTGTAGGTCCACGTTACCCATCCCTGTTCTTTGGGGTTGCGGAAATGGTGAAAAACGATTTTTACGGTGGGGGTAACATGGACTAAAAAACGGATCTTTGTTAAACAAACTATCTAACAACCTAACTAAGAGTTTATCTACTAGGTTAGGGGTTATACCTAAACTTGAACTCCTTCTCTTCAACAACTTGTGGTGGTCGGATCGGCCTCACCTCGTCGTCTCCTTGTGCTGAAGATGGATCCACCCGAAAGCTTCTACCTTTTGGCTCCAACCTCAATCTAGAGGAAACTAGAATACTTGGTTTGCCAGACCTTGTACACTAGGATGAGTAGAGAAGTGTTTTGGGTTTTATCTCTAAGGAAATGGTTCTCAACTCATGAGAGGGATTTTCCTTGAGTTAGAGAGAGAGTAAGAGGAAGAGGGAGAGCTTTGATGAGAGAGAATGCAAATGATAGAATGAGCAAGACTTTTTCAACCATCCTCTTCATAATCCAAAATAATCATAACAAATAATAATAATTGAGTATTATGCGATGGTTGTTATCATATCAAATGGAAATATCATTTCATGCATTAAATGCAATGTGTGAACAAACAAGCAAGCAAAAGTCTTTGCCATGAAATGATAGCCATTGTAATGGTGATGGTCAACAAGTCCAACCTAGTCAACCGGTCAACAAAGTCAACATGTCAACAAAGTCAACCTTTCAACCCAACCATGGCACAATAATACTTAATTAATATTATCATTAATCATATTTCTTATTCTCATTAGGGTTTAGCAAAAGTCAACAGTCAACAACCCAAATGAGAATCCTCTGCCTCTATCTCCGTCAACCGTGCATACACACCCGCAACCGCGTTCCGGGGAACATGAATACAAACGAGATAAAACCAATCCCAAAACGTATACTAGGATCTGGCTTAACCCAAAGCCTACTAGTAATAACTGCCCGTACACTAAACGTGCACAAGTGCACGGATGTGACCGTACCCTGTCGCAAAACCATGCGACCTCTACTCTTTTTGCCTAAAAGGCGAATAGCTCTCTGTGTGGGACTCTAAAGACTCGACACTACGCTGGCAGTCGGTTTAACCACAGACCGTAAGCGGCACTAGCTGTGCATAACGGCCCCCAGGTAGATGCCGATAAGAAGACTGACGAGGTGAACTCATCCGAACTCCTACTGAGCCTGAATGTGACAATCTGCGTACAGTCCGGTCTGTTCGTCTGAGAATATCGCATGGCGGGCGTAGGGGGTGGTAAACGTCAGTCCCCTAATAGCGGTACAAGTCGTGTCGAAGTGTAGCCCAGAACACCCTGAGAAAACACTGGAAACCTACTAGTGTATCTCGCTTGCCCTGGCAAGAAACGACTATACGTAATGGCTCTCCTAGACACAGTGCGATATCAATACTGGGAGAGACGAATCCTATCTAATCGTCACTGCATCCAAGTGCTACGGGACTGCACCCAACTACTACATGTTTGCACGACTCCTTTGAGCCGTGGTAGGGTAGTAATCAAAGTACAGAGGGAACACACTCGAGGCGAAGTGACAGCGTCAAGTCAGCGGACTAAGCTGTACTCATGTCACCTGGGAACTGATAACTGACCATAAGTATAGTACCAACCAACAATTCCCGACGAGTCCTGTCCAGTGTACTCGTAACCTAACGAGCACCCGCATACTATCTCAAGTACGACGTACTGACGGCTATGGGACAGACCGTCTCCCCTGCTGGGATGAGAAGCGCATACACTAGTCTACTCCGGAGTATCGATGCCCTGTCTCGATAGTCCTACGACTAGGGACCTGCATAAGGATGTGCTTGTGGATTACCCAGCCCCCACGAGTGTGACTGCCATCACAACGTTGGTAATCAAGCAAAGATCCTAAGGACTCCACTAATGTGTATAGGCGATATGTTAAAAGAAACACATGTACACACATTGAAGTAGAAACAAACCATGTAGCATACTACTATTTTGAGCAAGATTTTCTATATAATGGTGAATATCCCAAGCTTCCATTAAGTAATATACAAACTAGTATGATACAGTAATGGCCTCTAGGGCATATACACTAACACTAGTCGGTGTTGCGAAGCCCGTAAAAATCAATTTTTTGAAAATTCTGCCTCCCCGCGAACACGTGGGGTGCGCGACATCGTCTTACCGATTCGATGTCACGCTGTGATCGGTTGGTCATCACCATAAGTCCCTGGCCAGGGCGGATTGAGAATTACTAGTAGGCAGACCAGTAAATTCTCTGATGGTCTTGAGCCACATTGACACGACTTATTTGGTTATTAGGGGTCTGAATTTTTCCACCCCTAGACCTTATATGCGATACTCTCAGACGAACAGACCGGACTGCATGGATATTGTCACAGACAGGCTCAGTAGGGGGTCCGATGAGTTCGCTCGTCGGCCTTCCTTTTCGACAGATACCTGGTTAGCGGTTACGTGCAACTAGTGCCGCTGACGTGCTTGTGATTAAACCCACTACCAGCATACTGTCGAGTCTTTAGAGTCTTACATAGAGGGTTTCTCTGCCTCGAGCGAAACGATGTAGAGGCCGTATGGTTTTACGGCAGGGTTTTCGATCGCATACGTATACTGGCTATACTGATGATGATCGGGCGGATTATACTAGCAGGCTTTGGTTTAAGTCAGATACTAGTATCGGATTATTGGATTGTTTTTCATCTCTTTGTATTCGTATTTTTCGGAATACGGATACAAGTATGTATATACGGATGAGGGGTATTCTTGTAATTTTATCAAGACTTCTTCTAGAATAAGACACCTCATTACTTTGATAACCATTTATTTTAAATGGTTAATGAGGTGGAGGGTGGGATGTTATTTACAATTAATGAAGCATGGCTACTTGGTGACTCATGTAGTGAGTCATGGATTACTATTGAGGCAAGGGTGATATCTAGATATTTTTGTAGAAAATATCTTTGCTTAATAGTTATCACAATTAGCCATTCTTCATTCATTCTATCATAAACACTCTCTATCCTCCAAGTTCTCTTCTTCTTTCAAAACCCTAATTTTTCTCATGAATTGAGAAACCTAGGGTTCAAGAGCCTAAACAATCCCTAATCACTCTACATCTTCTAGGTTACTTAGACTAGCACACTAGGTAACTAGTTACCTCAATTAAGAGGTAGGAGCTCAAAGTTGACACTCTCGGGTAGATCATCTTTGGCATGGCAAGACCGGCGATCGAGCGAGATCCGTTCACTCTTCCGGGAGCTTAAGAAGAGGAGGAGGTAAGCAAGACCGGCGATCGAACTTTCTTCAGAGTAGTTAGAACCTCATAGATGTTATGTTAGTTAAGGTTTATATAAAGATCCTGTTGATTCAAGTCATAGCTGTGAAGTTATAAAATTGTTTTTTGAAAATTCCGCCTCCCCGCGGACCCGTGGGGTGCGCGACATCGACTTACAGTGGTATCAGAGCCTAGTGAACCTTAACCAACATATTAGACGATAAGTAAAACTACGAAACCGAAATAACTCCAAAACACGAAACCAAATATCCAGGTTTATGTCGAAATTTTCAGAGCTTCTAAATTTTTTTTAAACAATTGCAGAGTGCTCCTTTAGTTGTCAGATTAACACAGAAGAAAAAAGAGACGAAACCACCTTTCTTTCGCCGGAAACATGCTTGAAAAAACCGGCCTGGCCAGCCAAAGTAAAGTCTTTTGTGTCGTGTTTCATTTGGTGTTCCATTCACTTGGAATTAGGGTTTCAGGTATTGTTTGATTTTGCCGAAATTACATATACTGTTATTTTTCTGCTGTGGTAAAACGGACTATTTCGAAGTTGCGGTTTTAACGTTGTTTACATGTTTTCAGTTGATATATGTGTTTCGAAATGTCCGCTAATCGCCATACGTCGATTAGTGGGGGTTGCACATATCTGTGTTGCTGTTATGATGGTTTGTGTATATGGAATATTGGATCGTCGATAATGAATAGCCGGGGGATGTGAGAAGAGAGTTTATTCTTTCATTCAATATAAATTTGTAATATTGATGTAATATTATTTTCCTGACACAGGTTTCATGATGTTTATAGTGTCGATGTTGGACACTCAGGTTCCATGATTTTTGATGTGTCGTTGATGGACACACGTTGATTGATATCCTCATATTTACATGCAAATGCTTTCATGATATTTACATGCATGATGTTGTTGTGTCATTGATGAACACGTAGATGTTATCCACATGCTTACAGGCATTGATTATATTGTTAGCACATATGCAGATACGGTCACCCTAGATATCATAGTATTACCTTTATGATATAGTTGACCTAGGAATCGTTGTTTTATTCGATTTCTACCTAATGATGTTTTCTACTCACGAGTTGGCAACTCACCCGCGTTGGGCCACAGTTCTTGCAGGTTGACCGCATGGATCAGTAGCGGAATCGCTGGCACACAGTTTTCATTCGGGTGATTTTCTTTGGTAGGTGGTACATATGGGATCGTGCCACTCTTGTATTATTACTCCTATTGTATCTAGTCAACTCCATCAATCAGAAACTAGTATTTGTATAAGTAAAGACTTAGACAGACTTGTGGTTGCGAGACTTAGAGTGAGGATTTATGTTCGCTACTTATGGTTTTGAAGTCTTGCTTTACATTTCCTTTTGTGTTGATCTTCGCCGTTGGGCTTCGTATATATATATTTCTTTCTTGCGTGGTTGCGATTCCGCGGATTGGTGAAGAGCTAGCTTCCGCTTGAGGATGCATTTTATATTATCATGTATATGTGGTTCTGGATCAAAATATACATGGGTGGTGCTGCCAAATTTTTAAAAAAGATGAAACATGTTTTTCAACTAGTAAAATCCACTTGCATTTTTCTTGTTCCATTTTCTATGCAATTAAGAAAACATTTGATTTCATCATACCTTTATTTCAAAACTTCACCTCTTTTATTTTCTTAAAAGGGTTTAGATTTCCGGGCTTCGGCTTACTTAATTTGCGTTGCGCCTTTAGACGTTGTGTGATTTAAGTGCCGGTCACGAACTAAATTTCGGGTCATGACAGGTGCCTTACCCGCTGGTCATGGAGTCACTCTCTCCAAGGACTTTTGCCCAAAGAGTGATGAAGAGAGAGCTCACATGAGCATTATACCCTACGCTTCTGCTGTAAGATCTATAATGTATGCGATGTTATGTACACGCCTTGATGTTGCTTATGCACTGGGTGTAGTAAGCAGGTATCAATCCAACTCAGGGAAGAATCACTGGACAGCTGTGAAGAACATTCTTAAGTACTTGCGAAGGACTAAAGATATGTTCTTGGTGTATGGTAACATAGATCTCCAGATGAAGGCCTTTACCGATTCGAGCTTCTAGAGTGATAAGGATGACAACAAATCTAAGTCAGGGTTTGTATTAACCCTCAATGGAGGGGCAGTATGTTGGAAGAGTTCCAAACAGGATACCATTGCAGACTCCACGATGGAAGCTGAGTATATTGCTGCAAATGATGCTCCCATGGAAGCCGTCTGGATAAGGAAGTTCACCTCGAAGCTAGGAGTAGTTCCAACCATTATTGATCCAATACCATTGTATTGTGATAATAATGGGGCTATGGCATTGGCAAAAAAGCCCAGGTCCCATCAGCGATCCAGACACATCCTCAGGCGATATCATCTGATCCGGGAGATAGTTGATCGCCGTGAGATCGAGATTTGGAGAGTAGGTACAAAGAATAACACCGCGGATCCACTCACCAAGGCCCTCCCTCTGCCGCAGCATGAGCGACTTTTTGAGTTGTTGGGTATGAGATACGCCAATAATTTGCCTTAGCGCAAGTGGGAGATTGTTGGATATATGTATGCCCTAGAGGCCATTATATGATAGTGTATGTACCGGTATGTATGTGTGTGTGTTTCTATATATATATATATATATATATATATATATATTCAATGGACATTCTTGCTCGACATGATAGTATGCTATCTGATTGTACTTTATGTCACGACCCGAAATGGCACGTGACTGGCACTTGAATCTTGTGATGTCTATAGGACCCCACCTAATTCAAGTAAGCCAAAATCACATAAATCTAAACCATTTAAGAAATAGAGTGAAGGAAAACATGTTTTAAAACAAGTGGTTTTAACAAAATAAGTGGCATTAAACATTTTTAAAGCAACATCATATTTTCCCGAAAATTTCGGCAGAGTCTCCTTTGTAAATACTGGCCCCCAAACGGGTACAACACATGAAATACATAAAAATGAATAAAGGCATCCCCAAGCGGGAGCTAGCTCTTCGCCAATTGGCGGAAATAACCACGTAAACAATATAATATACAACGCCGAAGGGCGAGGATCAAAACTTTGAAAGAAAGCCAACATCCTAAAGAAAACCAGGGAAGAACCATAATAATACAAGCGCGCGACACTAAGATCGAAAGAATATACAACTGGTCTTCTAAGCCTACCAAATAATACAAGTCTGGTTGATGGAGTTTAATAGATACAACTGAAATAAGTAAAGTACAACGATGGCCACGATGCAAGTGAACCCACCCACCAAAGCAATCACCCGGAAGGAAGCAGTGTGCCAGCAAGCCGGAATGAAACCTGTACGGCCATACCTGTAAGAAACTGTGTCACAACGGGGGTGAGTTGCCAACTCGTGAGTAGAAAACATCACCGAGAAGAAATCGCATGTATGACACTCTCCTAGGTCATACAATAAAACTATACAATACTACAAAAAGTGCAACTGTATCAATAGTGTGATATCAAAGTACTCATGTATGTGCCAAGAATAATAATATATCAATGCGTGACATGTACTAATGCACCATTCAACGTGTGTCCAGCAACAACACACAAATCATGATAAAACCCGAGTGCCCAGCATCGGCACTCAAAACATCATGAATTCCGTGTCCAACAACGACACATAATACTCAAATCTCGGTCTCCGCATAATCAGGATCGGCCCATGGGCTCCGCATAATTAGGATCGGCCCAAAATTCCGAACGGTATCCTCCGGATATCCGTCGAGTTTCCAATACAATCACCGGTCGGTAGTGCTCCCCTACCGGGCTCAACGCCATCATCTGCGATCTTCTTTCCCCGAGGTACCGGACCGGGTCCACCATGTACCCGCAGACGGTGCATCCCCTCCTCGAATCGGGTATATGATACCGCTCAAGAACCGAGAAAACACATGGTGGACGCCTCTCCCATCATATCATAAGAAAACCGCAAATTTCTATTTGTTAGAAATGATAATGAGTTTATAAATCCTTGCGGTTTCTTTAAATGCAGAAATCTCATGGAAAATCCGAATCCCATAATCAAGAGTCAATAAACAGTGAATACCGGCATAACGCCCCATAATATTGCCTGACAAATGAATATACACGTGCATGGATATCTAAGTAGAGGATGCAATATCTAAACTAGCACAGTAATGATATATTGGAACTATCATCTAGCAAGTTATATCAGTGAAGTTATATTTTCTAAAGTGTACGTGACATGGCAGTTACCGATGATGATGTGTGTGAGCCAGCAAGCAAGTGTTCGTAGACATACGCATCATCGGTAATGATGCTAGTGTTCTGACAACATGGGTCCATAATAACAAAAGAAATTATCAGTATAAGCATACAATGCGATAAGAACAACATGAATATATGGAAAAAGATGTAGTAATCGTAACATATAAATATATACAGTTATATATACGAGTCATAGAGTTTTGGCATTTGAAATAGCACAAATCGTGGTTTTTAGAAAATAGGGGATACAGTGTTTTTAAGAAAAGGTACGTCCTTTGAAAAATCTGTAATATCCCTCGGGTTGTCTTTTGAAAATACTCACGATTTGTGAGTTTCTGAAAATAAGTATGACTCGAGCCTGGTCCAACCTCTTCTTAATCAACTAAAAGACAAAACTAAAGAACTAGTCTAAAGGGTAAGAAATCCACATAAATTCCGAGTCGATATATCTAGTAGTCGGTGATCCCGCCTCAATAGTTTCACGTACGGTAAAATATATAATACGACATCCTCGAGTCAAGAGTGCGGATCAATCATCATAATTATACTTCATTCGGTAAAATCCATCGTACAACATTCCAAAATCGGGGTACGAGTCAATTATCACATATACTTCATTATTCATATGGTATCATTACCATAATATCCTAAAATCAGGGGTACCGTTCTATAGTCTAGTACATACCAATACCATCAAACATATATCCGCGTGTGAATAAAATCACATCGCCCATCGATCCACTATAATATCATATCGTATCTCATAACACGACCCAAATCACATAACCGATCTCATGGCATCATTCTCGATCACATCAACTCATCTCCAAGTATCATATACTATCCTCAGGTCAACTGTGTATACGTATATGTGTGTGTGTGAGTGTGTGTGTGTGTGTGTGTACCAATGCATCCACACACACACACACACACACACACACATATATACACATATAAACATATACACCGAAAACCATATTACGTGTGTGCATATGTGTATGTGTCAACCTTATTCTAGGGTTCGCGACTAAGAAACTAACTAAAATCACTTTCGTTCAATTACATTAAAACCAACCCATGTCTCCTAAAGTCTTTCTTGCTAAGTATTCATATCTCGTAATAACACATATGTAGAAATATATCATAACACATCATATCCTACGAAATTGCGGGGGTGCTATACGCCATCCACCCGACTTCCCCCGTAGATATACATCTACTCACCTGGACGCCTCGGCTAATCTAATCCGATTCCAACTTCGTCATTTCCACGCCACATCCGACGCCTCTGCACCCGATCCTAGAAACGTACACAAGGAAAAAGATAATAAATATATAATTAGCCGCAGACACAACCAATACAAGTCAACCACGCGCCCTAACTAGACGCACACGCACTTGGTGCACAAAACACGCTCGCGACAACGCCACAGACCATAACTAGGGTCACAATACGTGGAAACTACCAAACCAAAAACCCAATCGCACCAATCGCGTGTTCACAAAACATTAAATATTATATGAAATATGTTGTAACTCATCAAAACCTAAAAATTAATCAAATTGATTTATATCCAAAAAGCTAGTAAGCATCCATTAACCGATTTATTACAAATCTAGATGTTTTAACATTTTTAGTGGCTCCAATGATCACTTTATAGCATAATTAAACCACACAAACCATTACTAAAATTTTATCTCACCAAATTATATTAATCCTAAAAACCTAGTTTGCAAAATAGATTAATTAGTACAATTTTAAAATAACAATTAGCAAACTAGCAACTAGATTAGGTTTTGCAAAATTCAAGATGTTAAATTATACATCATAACTAAAATCAAGTGATCAAACCCTTGCTTGAATTCAAAACCCTCACTTGAGAACCACAACTTACAATTAAAACCTAAATTAAACACTTAATTAACTTAGTTTGAAGTAATTATCCAACAATTAAACCATAGGTTAAGATTTATACCTATCAATTTGTAGATCCCACATGCAAACTTAGCCCTCCAAATTAGCTTCTTTGCTCCAAGATCCATACTAGATTGGCGAAGGAATAATCGGTAAAGCTTGGATTTGGAGTTTGTGAGGTTTTATTTTGATTTTTGTTGAATTTTTAAGGATTTTTGAAGAGAAAATGAGGTGGGGGAAAACATGGGGCTGCTGCAGGAAATTGGGGTCGGTTGAAATTGGGAGAGGGAGAGATAGTGTGTGTGTGTGTTGTGTTTGACCAAGTAAAGGAAATACCCCTATACCTCATTAATTAATCCCATGCCTTCTTTATTCTTTTCATTCTCTTTTCCTTTGTTTTCATTTCTTAATTAGAGTGGGATATTTGGGGAGTGGGGGCAACCCATGGTTTCGGCCAGCCACTTAGGAAAAGGGTGTGTGCGAGCGAGTGAAGAAAATCCAAGTAACATGCATCCCCATCTCAAGTCAACAAGCCTATTGTTGGAGATAGTGCCCTCAGAGTCAATTATTGGATCATAGGCACGTGATTACAATGATTGATAGAGGACCTATACCGTTAGGACAGTCTTACTCAAGATGATAGTATGCTATCTGGTTTACCTTTATCATCGTGTACTGCTTCACGTGACCTTACAGGTCACTATTACGCTTTGATAGAGCCCTTAGGATTCTTGCTTGACGGCCAGCTGTATGATGGCGATCATATACGTGGGAGCTGGGGTCTATAAGCACATCCTTAAAAGGTCCGTAGTCGTGGGAGTTTTGAGACAGGGCATCGATACTCCAGAGTAGACTAGTGTATACAGTCGAGACCCCGACGAAGGGCGGTGGCCGGTCTCACAAGCCACTGGTGTCAGTTGGTTCACCTAAGATGTATACAGGTGCTCATTGGGTTATGAGTACACCGGACAGGACTCGCCCGGAACATGCTAGTTAGTCTTATACCTGACGTCAGATAGCAGTTCCCTGGTGACATGTGTACAGGTTAGTTCATCGACCTGAGATCGTCATTTGTCTCGTGTGAGTTCCCACTGTACTTTGATTACTACCCTACCACGCTCAAAGGAGAAGTGCAAACTGGTTTTAGTTGGGTACAGTCCCGAGCCACATGCAGGCAGTGAGCGGATCTTCAGGGGTTCGTCTCTCTCGGTATTGGGGGTGAGGTCGCGCTGTGTCTAGGAGATCCATTACACGAAGTCCTTGGCCAAGGCAGGATATTTACTGGTAGGTATTCCAGTAGTATCTCAGGGTGTTCTGGGCTACACTCCGACACGACTTGTACCGCTATTGGGGGTCTGACTTTTACCAACCCCCTAGGCCCGCCATGCGATGCTCATAGACGAACGGACCAGACTGTACGGATATTGCCACTGACAGGCTCAGTAGGGTGACAGGATGAGTTCGCTCATCGACATCCCTTTTGGTCAATACCTAGTAGCCCGTTACGTATGGCTAATACCTCTGACGTGCTAGTGGTTAAATCCACAGCCAAAGTATTGACGAGTCTTTAGAGTCCCCCACAGACCGTTTTCTTAAGTTTCGGGTGTAACGCTGTAGAGGCCGTATGGAGATATGGCAGGGTTCGATCAGATACGTGCGGTATTGCACGGATCATGATCGGACGGATAATACTAGCGTGCTTTGGTTTAGGCCGGATCCTAGTATTGTACAGTATAGATTTTGTCTCATTGCATTAGTATTCGGTCGGAATAAAAATGCAGTTATGTATATACAGTCGCGGGGTTTTCCTGTAATTTATTACGGGATCGTTTTTCTGAAGTTGCCAGTTTGCTTTCCGTTTCGGCCATTTTCCTATGTTTCCTTTCTTTGGCTGAAATTTTGTGGAGGGGTTATTTGCAATTGTGTATTTAACAAAAGATAAGACTTTTTATGCATCATGATGGTTTCATGATGGTGCACCATCCATTGACTTCATTGATTCATCATTGCTTGACTTTGCTTGATGGTGATGGGATATGATTAGGTGATGGAGCGGAGACTTTGTAGTAATGATTTTTTTTCTCATCATCACCATTTCTCTCTCTTGTATTATTTTTCCCACTCACTCTCTCCCCACATTCCTATATTGGCCGGCCATTCTAAGAGAGGGGGGCTGTCCAAAATTTGAGAGGTGGGAATTCATCTCATTAGCTTACACAAAACACTTGCATCATCTCCCAAGTTCATTCCTCCACCTTGATGTCTAAAAGGGCAACTTCATATAAACCCCAAATGAGACAAAGCTTTCTACACTTCATCTACAGTATCCTTGGGCACGTCGAGTCGCCAACTTCGTGCTCGTGTTTCCTCGGTCCAGAGGTGAGAGCCCGTAAAAGAACCCGACGATGTGGTGCCCTTCCGACGAGGAGATGAAGACCGAAGTTTCTGCGGGGAGATCGGGACAACGACGAGAAGACCGAAGGACACAGATCGCTCGGTATATCTCTCTACCCCTTCTCTAGTTTGCTAGGATTAGGTTAATGGCCCGATCCGGGATTTTAGTGCGCGGTGGTGCCGGTTTACAAGTTTTGTAAAAGTATCGTTTCCGCATTTTGGCCTCGTTCAGACGGCCGGGGCGCCGCCGTGCACTTACACTGGTATCAGAGCCACGCCATTAACCTAGTCTAGCTTGCTCTAACGTGTTTACAAGTTCGATCGAACGGATTTTCCAAAAACCCGATTTCTAAAGTACAGTTTCTGTCGAATTTTTCCTCTGCTCTAAAAATTATTTGGTATATCGGAAAAATACGTGCTGGGTTTTTTATGAGTTCTGTGAAAATTTGGTGCTCTGATATTACTGTTCCACCGCGGAACCGCGGCCAAACCCATGCATTGGCCGCGGTTCCGCGGCCATTATAACTCCTCTCTGCACCAAATTTTTACAGTAGCTCTCTGACTGGAAAATGGGGTTTTTGGTATGTTCTTTTTGGGCCCAGATTTTCTTTGAGTGCTACAGTTGTGCTTGGGGCCCACTTCGATAAATTTAGTCGATCAAAAATTTTTAACATGTTAGTTCACAGTATTTACATTATATCTGCGACCGTGAATGTCATTTGATCGGTTAATCCTGTCTAACTGCTATAGCCCATTTAGACGGATTTGCGAATGTGACATTCACGTTGATGTTCTGTGTTGTGCTTTGATGTTGCGGATTGTCGTGGTGGATAGCCTGGATGCAATGGTAGTACAGTATGGTTTATTATGTACATTTGATATTGCGGGGAGAGCGTCCGACATGTGGACTGCCGTCACTGCCTGTTTGTATATTATTCTTTTGGGGCACGACCGGGCTGAGGTCGATGTACCCATTGTATGTATATTTTACTTTCTGTACTAGGATTACCCTAAGGTGGGATGCACGGATAGCCGTGTTCTAGAGGGCAACGAGCCCGCATCTCATGACTTTGAGACGGAGGGGGCTTACCTCTAGAATTGGCGGGCTATTCGCCGTACTCGTAGGGGGTACAGGTTGACCCAAGGAGGGATGCCCAAGTTACCGGATTCCGTGAAGTGCTGGGTGGTCTATTCACGTTGCTGAAGGGGGCTGCTGATTGATACGATTTCCAGTGTGTGTTTAGAAAATGTATAGAAATCACAACCAAAAATATTTTGACCGCAATCAATAACGGTGTCGAATGTAGCGCGTTAGTAAGTGCGGATCGTCCACAGGGAAAGTGTAATCGTTCGTGTTTCGATTTAGATGAGTTGAAACTTTAAAGAAAAGAAAACAAAAAACAATTCATGATTTGTAAATTGAAGTTCAAGAATTAGGAAAATCTAGTCTAAATCAAGAAACGATAAAATCAAGAATTGAGAATTTGTGATGATTTCCAAATGAAATATCAAAAATCGAAATGAGGCTCGTAGAAATCGATCGGATCTATAGATGTGATGAAATCTAGCGATTACGTATTCTTATCCATCGATGAATTGATACTAGATCGATGATGGTCGACGAGAATTAGGGATTTCTTGTGAAACTAGGGTTTCATCATCTATCCCTTGTTCCTTCGTCGATATCATTCATATTCTAGCCTCTAGTAAATTCAAGAATCGATCGTGAATCCCTAATTTCGAGCGATCAAAATCAAGAAAGCATCGCAACGAAACTAGGTCGTCGATTCTTCAATTTGCTAGGGTTTACAAAACTCGTAGGACTTAAGAATCGTTTTAAGATTTTTTACATCATCATTCAATTGATTGTCTCGACTCCTTTACGAGCGGAGTTTTACTCAAACATCACAAAAAGAATCACAATCACAAATTGAGATCGAATCATGATGCAAGAATTTAAAGAAAGCAAGATTAAAGAATTTCACCTTTTATTTATATCAACAATTCCGTTACAATCACTCAAGAACTACAAAAGGAAGAACTTGATCGTCGATTTAGCTTCGCCCGTCTCCTTGAGTTGCGGATCGGCTTGGATCACTTGCTCGGTTGAAGATCGGCTCCGCTCCTAAAATGTTGAAGGCTTCTCGCCTTAATGGTACTCGGGATCTTGAATTTGGCTTGGATTTTGGATTAGGGCTACAAGATGTGTCACTCAACTTATAGATGGAAATGGGGGGGATTGGAGATTAACTAAAGATTTATTCAAGATTAGCCATTAACCCTAGATCTAGGCTCCTTTTTATAGACTTTCAATACCCTAGATCTAGGATTTCAAATTTGAATTTCCCTCCAAAAGTTTGTTAGCTAGAGAGGCTTCTAGAAGTAGTTGGTTGGAGGGAGCTTCTAGAACTAGTTTGTTAAGAGCTTAATCAAGATTAGCTTTCTTAATGATCTTTGCTGATCTGGCAGAAGCTTAGAGAGTTCTCTGGAATTTGACATGTTTTGATGAAGTGTACACACTGAGAGAGGAGTACTGGAGCAGAAATGGAGTGATGACGTGGCAAGGCCGCCGCGGAACCGCGGCGCAAGCTGGCTCCTGCCGCAGTTCCGCGGCTCCTGTGAAGCCTTAGGGCTTGGTCTCTCTGGTACTTCTTTGGGCCGATAGTTGGGCCTTTTTCTGATATGTTGAATTTTATTTATCTTTCTTTATCACTACCGGATCTCAGATCTTGGAGTTGGTGTATTTTTGATCAGCTCTTTTCCCAATTTTGGCTTTGCTCCTGCAATTTCCTGCACAATTTCTCGAGACAAGAGTTGCACTATACAAGAATGATGCGATGCCATGATAAATAGTCAATTTCCCTAAGAAATTCCGGTTTTAGTATACAATACATGTAATCTTGTATTTTAGGGATGTTTTTCTAATATGTGCAATATGAATACCGAACACTTCTAGATGAGTGCAAAAGATAGGGAAATTGCCTTGTTAAAAATGCAGTATTTTCGACTGATCAAATTCCCCCAAACTTATTTTTGGTCGTCTCGAGCGAACTGTTTTTTTAAAAAGAGAAGAAGAAAATAAATAAAGAGAAAAACTAACTAGCACACTTTCGTAGGCAACACTATTGCACTGAGCACGTGCAACAAGCCTTTAAACCTCTAGGTGTCCCTAGTAGGAGGAGTGTTGTCTCCTGAGGGTTTTCAGCGGATTGCACCCACAAAATCCAATAATAAAAGGAAGACCGTGAATATTATATTTAAAGAAAAGAATTGTAAAAGAAATGCCTTGAAAATTCGGGTTTCCAACTAATCTAGCTTTTCGGTTGTCATGAGCCCTATCTTAATAGTCATGAAAAGATGTCAGAAATCACGTCCTCCCTCAATAAAACATCGTCTTATTCTTCATTCTTATGTTTCTTCCAAACATCGATCATATAACCCTACGTGTGTGTAAAAGACATCATTACACCCGGAGAATTCAATTCAAGCTATCATACTCTTGCCCATCCACCTCAGTACTTTTTTAATTAATGAATATTTAGATGAATTTGCTCACACACTTTCATGCGACCGTTAATACTTCTTGAGGTACTAACCGACCGATTACTCATGTGATTGCTTATTTAGTGTATTTTCCTCTTCTTGCACCACCTAAGGCTTAGCAGTGACTCCCAGACCAGTGGGACTTAGGTCACTAGGTGAAGAGGCACCCTCGCTATATTTTTTTATTGCTACCTTGGCGATAACAAAACCAGTGTCCATTTTTTTTCTTTCACCATTTTATATTTTATTCATTTTTTTTTATTTCCTTCATACATCGGCTTTTAGACAAGGGCATTTCAAGGTCCCCTCTACTATCCCGAGTTTCAAGACATGTGTAAGTGCGAATAACAGGGTATCAACGTTCAAAATGTTTGGCTTCCAGAATATGAACTATTTTTCAGACTGATTTTTATTCTCAGATTAGTGACTTCCTTCATCTTACTAACCCTTGGGACAACGGCTCATAACTACTTATTACTAGTTCGTTTAAGAAAACTTCTAATTTTCTCGGTTTTCTTAAAATTTTCCAATCTTTTGGATGTAATTTTTCACAATCTAATCTTTTATTATCTTATTTATATACAAAATATTTTATTTTATTTTATTGAAAATTTTTAAATTTTTATAGGTTTTGAAAATGTTTTTTGCTTATGCAAAGTGATATGCAAATGATGCGAAAATAAGCACAAACCTCCCCCAAACTTGTTTTCAACAGTGTCCTCACTGTTGCCTTCTGCTAAATCTCAAAAACCTGTAAGCTTGGGAGGAAATTTATTAATGGGGGCAAAATATTTAAGTGAAGATCCCCCCCCCCAAAACTTATTTTTGGCTCATCATTTTGTAAAAATTTTCTTTTCAAGAGACAGAATATACCCCCCCAAATTTGAGTTAGATAATGTTAATCTTTGAAAATCATATGAGGGGGTCAAAAATCATTGGTCGATACCAAGCTTTGCAAAGACCGAAAGTTAACACCAACCATTCGAAGATTTTATCAATGAAGTGCTCTGGTTGGTGGAAGAAAAAGTAGGGAAAAGGTAAGTGGTGGAATAGAATGTGTGTGCGTCTCATTTTGGAGAGATGATGCAGTGGATGTGATGGGTTACTCGCATTCTTTTTACAGTTCAGAAGAAGGGGTGGAGGTTCAAATTCAATGTTTGGGAAATGATTCATCTCAAGACCCGTGTCATTCAAAAATGCGAGTTCATTAGCGAAGATCTCCTCAAAAGTTCTATCAATACCCCGATGAATAATGTCATCACAAAGTGCGGGGTGATCTTCAGACTCTAAAAGCAGTTCATAATCAGTGTTAGATGTTGACCCGGACATCTCAGTGGAAGAGTCCGTATGTGTATGATACATAGTTAGGTCAAACAACAACATATGAAAAGAGTCAAGATCAGTATCAAGAGGATAATCAAATTCGCTGCTGTCGACATCCATTAAGTCGACAGAACAAACCTGAGCAGTAGGTTCGGAGGGTACACATCCCAACTTGTAAATGTTCAGCTCTATTGACCTATTCCCGAAGGATAGGGTCATAGAACCATTACGACAGTTGATGATAGCGTTGGAAGTGGCCAAAAAGGGGCGACCTAAAATCACCGGAATTTGATTCTGTGGGTTCGCTACAGGCTTTGTATCAAGTATAATAAAATCCACAGGGAATACGAATTCCCCGAGTTTTATTAACAGATCCTCCAGTTCACCCCTAGGTTTGGTGATTGATCGGTCAGCCATCTGGAGAGTTATGCTCGAGGGCTTTAACACTCCGATACCTAGTTGCTCATAGACTGAATATGGAAGCAAGTTAACACTAGCGCCAAGGTCTGGTAGAGCACGGTTGATGTGTTTTTCCCCAATAGAAATAGAAATATTAGGACAGCCAGGGTCCTTACGTTTCCGTGGTACTTGTTGGGGGAAAGCCGTGTCTACAGTCTTTGCCATGAATATCTTCTTGGGCACTTGAGTCTTCCTCTTCCTAGTGCACAAGTTCTTAAGAGTTTTCGCATAAGACGGAACTTGTTGGATGGCATCTAGGAGAGGGATGTTGATGTTAACTTGCTTAAACATGTCCATAATCTTCTCCATTTGTGGACTCGATTTGTTAGCCCTTAACCGATTAAGATAAGGTTCTTTAGCAATAAGCGCTGGGTCCATCATAGGAGAAGGAAGTGTGTGTGGACCCGATCCCAGAATAGAAGTGGGGATTGTCTGAGGAGAACTAGAAGAGATGTGCTGAGGTGGTGAGCCTTGTGGGAAACGAAGAATAGGCTCGCAAGAAGGTGGTGGGGTAGAAGAACTGGGGTCAGAATTAGAAGTAGAAGTGGAAGGAAAGGTCTCAGCCGGGGTATCGTTAATAGATTTTTCAGTGTCATCAATCTCTTCCCCAACGTGATTGTCAAGCACTCTTCCAGATCTCAACGTGATTGCATTCACATGATGTGAATAGCCAGGATTGGGTAAGGGTTGAGCTGGAAGTTTCCCGTTCTCTCTTGCACTCATTTCAGCTTTTAGTTGTGCAATTTGTGCTTCCATCGATTTGATATTGTCATTTTGAGAGACAATGATCTTCATCACATTCTCGACGGAAGATTGCAATCTTGCCGTCCCTTGGATGGATTGTTTCATGAAAGTATCCAAGGTTTGTGCTAATGCAGAGGTATTATCTGTACCGGTCAATTGCAAAGAGTTTTCATGTGGTGCAAAAGTGTTGGCCGGATTTTGGAAGTTTTGTGATTGGAAGGGGTGCTGACTCAATTGAAGTGGTTGCTGTTGTGGTGGAGGGACCCTTTGGAAATTGTTTTGGGTTGGAACCGTGGCTTGAGATTGTGATTGGTTCCAAGCAAAGTTAGGGTGATTCCTCCAACCCTGATTATATGTAGAAGAAAATGGATCATTTCTAGGTCTTTAAAATGCGGCATTGGTATGCTCGTGGCCTTGAAACGGACATTCTTCCGTCAAGTGAGAAGGATCAGAACAGCATCCACATACAGTTTTGGAGAGTGACATTTGATTTAGGGCGGCAGCTAAAAGTTTGTTTTCCATATTGTCGAATTTCTTGTGTAAAGCTGAAATTTCAGCTATTACTCCTATGGAAATATCATTGCCATCCCTAGACGATTGACTCACACCCTACCACTGTAAAGATTTTTCAGCGAAATCTTCTAGGAATTTCGAAGCTTCCCCATCATCTTTGGTCATGAAGTTGCCTTGACACATGGATTCAAGGGTCTGTCTTGTGTTAGGATTAATGCCCTCATATATTATTCTACACAGATCCCATCTAGGGATTCCGTGATGTGGACATTGGACTAACAGATCCTTGAAGCGTTCAAGACATTTTGAAAATGGTTCATTTGGAAGCTGGGTGAATTGATTTATTTCGCTACTGACTCGAGCTGTCTTATGATATGGGTAGAATTTCTTAAGGAATGCTTTGACGAATTCTCCCTAATTCGAAATGGAATGTGCGGTTGTGTTATACAGCCACTTCTCGGCTATATCGCACAAGGTAAATGGGAGAAGACGTAGACGCATAGCATCCATAGAAAGCTGTGAGGTACCCATCATTGCGCATACATTTTCAAATTTGGTTATAAAGGCATATGCGTCTTCAGACTCGAGACCGTGAAATTTTGGTAGAAGGTTGATGTATTGGGGTTTAATTTCAAAATTTTCCCCGTTGGCTGGTGGAATGGAAAGACAGGTGGAAAGGGGACCTTGTGTAGGATAGCACCTCTCTTGGAGAGAGATGCGGGGTGGATTCTGCGCACCAATGGACGGCGGCAGAGTAGTGGTAAAGAAGTTCGATGGAGACGGGTCCATCGATGTGGGTGTGGTGGTGGGTAACGAAAATGTAAACGTAGAAATACCGACTTTTGGTTCGATCAAGGGAACGCGGACTAAACGGGCACTAGAATCCCGTGTCCAGCCTATCTTGCACTAAAAAGGGTTAGTACAAGTGGCAGCGTGACTTATAATTAGGGGAATGAATGAATGTGATTGGTGTTTGTTTTGAAAAATGATACGGATTTTTGAAAATATGATGGGATCACAACAAATGCAACAAGCAACCCTAAAATCTAGTGGTCACCTAGGTCAAAGCTTTAGACCACTCCTAACTGCCAAAAGACAAGTCGCAGGATAAATCCTCCACTGCCTCTTTGTCTCTCATGTGGCCAGGTAAGTGACAGGTAAGTAGGAGGTTCTCCACTACGTAAGTAGTGGGCCTTATTAAGTAACCCCTAGCCTTTGACACACTCGCCTTAGACACCACAAAAGAAATGCGGATAAGCAATGAATTACCCACGGCCTTCTCTTGTCCTAAGTGAGCGCGACGGTCCTTAGAGTCATCTCTAGATATTTTTTAGTTAATGAGGGTAATGCGGATGCAAGTTTGTTATTTTTGGGGCTTAGGAAGGGTGATGAACTCCCCACCTAATCTGGATTTGGCCGTGCCCCTTAAATTCCGTATTAATATGCAAACAACCAAAAATCAAAACACGCACAATTTTATTACTTTTGCGGCGCTGCGATTTATTTGCAAAGAAACCTGCAGAAAATTGTTATTTAGAGCAGATGAGGAAGGAGATAAGAAAGTCTAGAAGTATACCTACAATTTTGGAACAGTGAGGAAGTCAACCTGCGGCGGAACCGCCGCAGATGCTTGCTAATGCCGTGGAAGCGCGGTCCTATGTTGGGATCACTGCCCCAACATTTTCCAGTGAGCTTATGTTCACTCCCTCAGCTCTCTGGAATGATCGGAAAAAATTTTCTCAAGCTCCACAGGTTCCAGATTTCCTTGCAACAAATCACAACAACACGTTTAGGGTGTTAGTTGATTGTATGCCCTAGAGGCCAGTATTGTACAGATGATGTATGTTATATTGGATGCTTTGACATATATAGAGAGGACTTTCTTGCTCGATATGATAGTATGCTATCTGGTTGACTTTACTTTAACATGTATACTTGTCTCTTTATACGGTCTTATATTTACATGTTGGTAAAGCCCTTAGGATGTGTACTTGACTACCTGGACTACGATGCGGATCATACTAGTGGGGACATGGAAGTCCATAAGTACATCCTTAAAGGTCCCTAGTCGTGGGTGTATCGAGACGGGGCATCGATATACCAGTGTAGAATAGCGTATACGTTTCTCGACCCATGAGATGGGCGATGGATGATCCTATATCCATTGGTGTTTGACATCAGAGATGGTATACGGGTGCTCAGTGGAGACTGGGTATACTGGACGGACTCGCCGAGAACTCCCAGATGGTATTATACCTCACGTCAGATGGCAGTTCTCTGGTGGCACTTGTGCGGGTTAGTCTGTAGACCCGAGATCGTCATAGAGTCTTGTATGATTCCCACTGTTCTTTAATTTCCACCTTACCACGTCTATGAGGGCATGCAAAATGGTGTTTTTTGGGTACAGTCCCGAGTCATATGGAGGCAATGAGCGATAGGAGGGGTTTCGTCTCTCCCGGTATTGGGGGTTGATGTTGCGCTGTGCTCGATTGGCCGTAACAGGGAAGTCCCTGGCCAGGGCTGATTTAGAGATTTACTGGTAAGTGTTACAAGTAGTTTCTCGACCCGTTATGAGCCTCACATCGGCACGACTTATCGGTTATTAGGGTCTGACGTTTATCACCCCTAGACTTAATATGCGACATATCACACGAGGAGACCGGACTGTACGGGAAGTGTTACCGGCAGGCTTTTACAGGAGTTGGAGCGGGCTTGCTTGCTGATCTTCTGATCGTTCAATACCCGGGTAGCCGTTACGTCCAGCTAGTACCGCCGACGGCTTGTGGGTGCTTGATGTGATCATCACCTACTGCCGGCGTATTGACGAGTCTTTAGAGTCCTACATAGAGATTTTACTGGCTCAGGCAAAACGAAATAGGAGCGCATATGTGATATGTGCGACACCGAGAATAATGCGTGTATGTGATACCGTATTCTATTCTCGCGACTTTAAGTATCGGTCGGTTATATATGATATAGCCGGGTTATCGAATCAAGTGTTGATTCGATAAGTCGATAAAATGAATGTTAGTCGGTTATATGAGATATGACCGGATTATTAAGTGAAGTGTTGATTTAATAATTAAGTGTATAATTGTATATTAGATATACTAGTTTACATTTACTAACACTTGTTCACTTTAGGTTTTTTTTCCACATGAACAAAATTTTGATATATATGTGATATATATTAAAATGTGTTTTCTTTTAGTATCATGGTTGATGATACACATGACATGGGTGTACAAGACATACACCATTCTATTTTTATGGTGGGTTATTGTCACGACCCGAAAGAGCACGTGACTGGCCCTTGAACCATATGAAGCCTATAGGACTCCATCTGATCCAAGTAAGCCAAAAGCCCAGAAATCTAAAACCATTTTAAGAATAAGTAAAGAAAACTGGTTTAAAGAAGTAAAGAAATATAGGTTTGAAATCAAGGTTTTTAAATAACTAAGCCGAATGTGCATTTTAAAAACAGTAAGTCTTTTCTAAAAATTTCGGCACAGTTTCTTTTGTAAAAATGGCCCCGAATGGGGTAAAACAAGAACTACAATATATATATGCAATGATAAGGGCATCCCCAAGCGGGAGCTAGCTCTTCGTCAATCGACAGTCACAACCACACATGCAACAATAGTATACAACGCCAAGTGGCGAGGATCAGATCCAAAAGAAAGCTCAAAGCAACAAGAAAACCGCAATACTACTAAGCGCGACTCTAAGGTCGAATAATACATCACTAAAGTCTAGGTCTGAAACAATATACAAGTTTTGGTTGATGGACAATTTCTAGATACAATGAAATAAATAAATACAAGGGTGGTTCTTGATGCAAAAGAATCCACCTACCAAAAGCAAACCACCCGCAAGAAAGAAGTGTGCCAGAAATGCCGCAATGAAACCTGTACGGCAGAACCTGTAAGAACTGTGGCACAACGGGGGTGAGTTGCCAACTCGTGAATAGAAACATCTACAAACAGAAACAGAATGCAAGACATAAACCTAAGTCAACAATCAGTAATAATCCACAAGAGTACATCTGAGTATGATAAGGTGGCAAGGTAACATCTAAATATGTATGTGGTGCCAAGTACTCAGGTAATAACATGTCATGAATGTAAGGTATGCTGTATGAAGTAAATATGATGAAGTATCAAATGATATCAATACACATATATTAGCGTCCCATACCACTAATATTGGTGTAAGGGTATATATAACAGCGCCCTCATACCCTGTTATATATACAAATGAAGTATGATAAGTGTAAATCCAGTCTGTATATGATCCATGTCTGTATATACATGGAACCCGTCAACCCGTCACCCAATGACAATAAGCATCATATATGCAATATGAGGATGTAAACAAATCATGGTAAAACATCATGAAACCCGTGCCAAGCATCGACACGTAAATCCTCATCCATATGGGGCTCCGTCTGCGGTATCGGCCCTCGGCCCCGGCAGTACGAGTCAACCCATGTCCATCTCTGGGCTCCGTCTGCGGTATCGGCCCTCGGCCCCGGCAGTACGGGTCAGCCCATAACCATCTCTCAACTCCGGTCGGTATCCTCCAGATATCCGCCGAGCTCAAATACAATCACCGGTAGGTAGTAGTCCCTCTGCCGGGCTCACCGTCTATCACACAGCGAAACCGTTCTCGCCCCGGGGTACCATACCGGGTCCACCATGTACCCGTAATCGGCCTCAACCACCTCCTCGATTCGGGTTTTTATATATCACTCTAGCACCGAGAAAACACATGGTGGACGCACCGAAATATCATATCAAGGGAACCGGGTTTTTAAATGAATACATATTTGAAATAGCCACGGTTCCCAAATCCAGAAATCACATATAATCCAAACCAAAATGTAAGTCACTAATCTGATATGATATGTGCGTCAAACATAAATATCATGTCAAGTCACATATAGATGAGCTACGATATAATGATCAGGTGTGATATAAGCATCAATGTGAGTATCAAGTCATGTCACATATAAATGAGCTACAATATGATGATCAGATGTGATATAAGCATCAATGTGAGTATCAAGTCATGTCACATATAAATGGGCTACAATATGATGATCAGATGTGATATAAGCATCAATGTGAGTATCAAGTCATGTCACATATAAATGGGCTACAATATGATGATCAGATGTGATATAAGCATCAATGTGAGTATCAAGTCATGTCACATATAAATGAGCTATAATAAGATGATCAGGTGTGACATATGTATCAGGTATGAATATCACGTCAAAATCGTATATATTTGTGTACAGGTCTATGCGTACCATATGCCATGCGGAAATCATACCATGAATGCAGCAGTACTACAGTGTAGTGGCATAGCAATTATCGATGATGAAGTGTGTGAGCCGGCAATCAGTGTACGTGGAACGTACGCATCATCGATAATGGTGCTGGTGTCCTAACAGCATGATGGCAATATAACAATAAGCACAAGAAATGCCGTGCAAATAGTATAAACAGGTGCAATCGAAATAAGCAACGCAACAGAGAAGAATCTAACTCCAAGCCATATTATACAACCTTGCCTTTTGAAATAAGACGAATCGGGGTCTTTGGTAAAACAAGGGCTACGGTGTTTAGAAAATAGACACTACACATTTGAAAATATCAGTAGAATCCCCTTTCTTCTATCTTGCAATATTCCCGATTCGTTAGTTTGAAATAGGTATGACTCTGGTCTAATCTAACATCTACTATGCAACTACTGATCTAAGTATCATGCAAGTCTGGAGGGGTATGGAAACCGCCTAAATCTGAGTCGATACATATATATATAGGTATATAGTCGGTGATCTCGCCTCAATGTCATATCATAAGATATCCTCGAGTTATGAGTGCGGATCTATCATCAATATCGGCTCGTACGGTAATCATCGTACGGCATCCCAATAGCTGGGTACGGGTCAACATCTCACTATCTCATCACATAACAGGTATCACTATCATCAGATCACATGGTCTGGGGTACTACTCTATATCTAGCACCAAACGATACCATCAGTGAAGTATGCATGCGGGGTAAACACATATCCCAAGCCCGCAAGAAATCACAAGTCATATCCCACAATGAATCGTATCCAATCACTGATCCCACGTCATCAAGCCCACATCATCGACTCATCTCTAAAGTCATCCCATATCATCAAACACCGTGTAAGTACAAGTAATATGCAAGGGTGTGTGTGTAGGTGTAATTCTACCCTAGGGTTCGCGACTATGAACTACACTAGTCACTTCTACCCTACACTATCCAAAATACACCTATATCACAATAACTACAACACACTATAACTATCACACATCTACTATATATAGTATACTAACTACGGACTGCGGGGGTGCTATACGCCATCCACCCGACTTCCCCCTGTAGATATAATCTACTCACCTTGCATCATCATTTGCGGACATCACCGTGTATTCGCTTGTCGTCCCGAAGTCCTCATGGGTACCTACACATCAACATATCGTATATGCGCATTAAAACCAAATCCAAGCTAAAACGGCGCATGAAATCCAAAACGATACGATAAGGGGGCCTATCGGTGAGAACCTATGGCACGCCTTCAAAACCATCAATAAATCCTCTATATCGTCGTATAAACGACAAATAGTCGAGGCAAAACACAATCCACCATTTCAGAATCAAAAATACGGAATACGGAAACACGAATCCAAAACAGCAACATAGGAAATATGTCCCAGATTTCATCCTAGGTCTGTTTATACAAATCTATATATACCAGGGGACTAACATGAACATGTAGGAGCTACAGAACCAACACGACCCAAAATGGTAGGACCCAGGCCGCAATTGGCGGCCAAAAGAGGGAAATTGGCGGCCGGGAAGAAGAGTTAGGGGTTGGGGTCTTGGGTGTTGCCTCTATTGTGCCTGCACATCTCACTGTCCACTCAATTTCATTTTAGGGTACCTCGTATGATAGCAGATTCCAATTAACCTTCACAGATTCCATAATTTCCCCGATATCGGTTTCTAAAATCCGTATTATGGGTTTAAACTTCAGGTTAGGGTCTCAATTCATACACTAGGGTGTTAGTCTATCCTTAATTGAACTCAATTTCACAATACAATCCAAGTTCCTCTCAAACCCTAACTAGTTTTTCACCAAGTCCACAATTCACCCGATATCGATTCAAAACTTGCATAGGGGTATAGGAAATGCTAAAACTAAGACAATGGTTCAGAAATTACCTCAATTGGCAACTCAAGAATTTTCTTGAGTTGCCCCTAGTGGCCAAAATCCATTCTTTCTTGGTCCATCTTGTAGATCTCGAGCTTGTGCACATTTTTTGTGAAACCGACATGGGATTTTGGGGTTGTTTTGAGATGTTTCATGGCTTGAAGAGGGGAGGGAAGATGAGGAAGGGCAGCAGCAGCTAGAGGAAGAGGGAGAGAAATGAGAGGGAGAGGAATGGCCAAGGGTGCTAAGTCAAAAGGTCAAGGGTGCCCCATGCTTCTCTCTCACCTACCCTCACTCCAATTTCTTTTTCTTTTCTTTTCTTTTTTCCCTTTTAAATCCAAACCTTCTCATAAGAATAGTAAACCCAAAAGAAATCCATGGCAAGAAAATACACAAGTGTAGGAAAAAGTGATATGTGCAAGTTTTGCACAAAATTGCCAAAAAACCCGATTAGCGATTTTAATCGCGATTAGCACCAAATTAGTGTCAAAATGATCACAACAACTTAAAAATGTCATAATTCACTAATTTACCCTATTTTAGAATTTTCCATAATTTTTCATAATTTTTCTAACATTTTTCCTATTTATTTGCATTTAATATTAAAATAATCAATAAAATAATATTAAATTATAAAAATTCCCAAAATTAATATTTTATATTTTTGAAAATGTTACAGTTATAATTATTTAAGGTAATTACAAAATTGGTGGAATTTTGGAAAGAGCATGAAGCTTGTAGAAGCTTGCTTTTCTTTGACAAAGTCCACTACCTTTGTCTTCACCTTAGATTTTTTATTAACCTAACCATATAGATTAGCTATGGTTATTGCTCTACAAGAGTTAGTATATGATACTCACTCACCATGGTTAGCCTTCTCACTTGATCATTATCCTCTTCTCTTTCTTTAGTTCATCTTCTTCTTCATTTGTTAAAAGAAAAAAGCTTGCCAGGGTTTGATCAAAAGTGAGAAAGCTTGTGAGAAATAAAATTCTAAAGAGAACCCACTTCCTATTTCTCCATCCTCTACTAGACTAGAACTTTAGTTTAGAGTGTTTGCTTCACTAATTCCTAAGTTAGTGAAGTAGAAGCTTGAGTTGGCATCCCCTCGACATAGATCATCTTCGGCCTCGAAGACTTCAAGCAAGGACGTGCCTTTCGCCTCGTGAAGCCATGCAAGGGTCCGGGAGAATCACGATCGCAGCGAAGTGACTTCAACAAGGAGCAAAAGAAGTGAATGACCGATCTACAAAGGTTGTATATCGTATTCACTTAGTTGTAAACATAGTTCACTTGCATTTGAAACCCTAATTTTCTAGTAACGATCATGCTTAGGGTATTCGGCACGACTAAAATTTTAAATGGGCATGTTTGATGCTTCCTTAACCCTTGTTAGAGTGCCTAGTAACCCTACAGTGGTATCAGAGCCTAGCTAGAGCATTAGGCGATGTGTTAACGAAGTTAACACCCTCTCTGTACATTTTTTTAAAAACTGTGTATTTTCAGAATTAAAAATACCTAAAAAAATCAGCAGGTAATTTTAAGGGTTACCATTAAAAACGAGCCCTCGAATCCACCACGTGGCCGCTGGACCGCGGCACTAAGCCACCATTTGCGGCGGTTCCGCGGCAGAGAAGGAGTATTGGGGACGGCTCTTCATGCAGTAATTTCCACTACCATTCCTGCATCTTTCTGGGTATTTTTATTGTGACTCATGTGTTGAGTATTTTTGGGGTTTATTTTGTAATCGTCGATTCGATCGGAGAATTTAATTTTATTTTGTTATTCCGGATAATTTAGGAAGTATTAAAATGTTCGAACGGACATCATTAACTCGATTTTTCCCGGCACGAAAAACATTCAAGTGTTGAATTTTTCTCGGGTTTAAATCTTTCGAAAATACGTGCATGTGACGCGATGGACCCTCTAGAAGACAACAAACCTTAACTCGATTATGTGACCGTCTTGAACTGCCTTTTGAACCTTAGGGTTTGAGGCAGTACGGCATGCCATATGTGAGGCGTTGGGTTGACCCTTCTACGGCTGGACCGTTGCTACTGTGACGTATTCTGGAATTTTTGAACTCCGCTCAAATGTTGAGCTATTTATGGAAATCTTGGGTATTTGATTATTCGATCGGAAAGTTTAATACTGTCTATTTATCTTTGTCACGTCCCAAAAGTACGGAACATGACCGGCACTTAAACTACGAAACGACTCGAGGCGTACATAATCTAAGTTAGCCGAAAACCCAGAAATCGAAACTATGAAAAGTAGCAGAGTGAAGGAAAACCAATTTAAAATCAAGTAGTTTTAATAGCATAAGCCGAATTATGCGGTTTTAAAAACATCAAATATTTCCTGAAAATTTTGGCAGAGTCTCCTTTGTAAATACTGGCTCCCAAACGGGATACAACATGAATAGTATACGAAATCAAAAAAAAGGCAACCCAAACGGGAGCTAGCTCTTCGTCAATGGACGGTCACAACCACACAAACAATATAATATACAACGCCAAGGGCGAGAATCAAAACTCAAAAGGAAACTCAACAACAAGAAATCCATATAAATACAACGTGCGACTCTAAGGTCGAAAGAATAAACATCACTGGTCTCTATCTCTGAAATAAATACATGTTTGGTTGTTGGAACTTCTAAATACAATTGAATAATAATATATAATGTATAATGATGGGTACGATATAAATAAACCCACCTACGATCAAGTCACCCGAAAGAAGCAGTGCCAGCAAAGCCGTAATGAAACCTGTACGGCAAAAGCTACAACGGGGGTGAGTTACCAACTCGTGAGTAGAAAAACATCTACGAACAGAAACCGCATGAACAACGCAATCCTAGGTCAACGATCATAATATATCCTCAAATATATATAACATGCAGCCTAACAATGATTAGGGTAAATATCTAACCCGAGTGTAATCTCATGTGCCCGTGTCAGTGCCTCAGGTAGCAATATATCATATGAATGGGGTATGAATGCATGAAAACAGAATACATGTAAATGAAGAAACTGTTTTCATAATTTAGTAAGATTTCCGTTGTATTTTTAAAATGAGGTATCATAATGAAATCAGCATCAACAGTGTCTAGCATCGACACAAAACATAAATCTCAATGTCTCAAAATCTCAGGCTCTGGTTATCCGGACTGGCCTGTATCATCAAATCTCAGTACCTCAATATCTCGAAATCTCAATGTCTCAATCTCAATATCTAGGGCGCCTTCAGTCCAGACCGGCCCCTACCATCCATCTGAAGACCACGACGGTATTCTCCGGATATCCGACGCGTCGGGTAATATCACCGGTCGGTAGTGCTCCCCTGCCAGGATCAACGTCAACAACACGATCTTCTTGCCCCGGGGTACCGCACCGGGCCCACCATATACCCGAAACGGTTCCTCCACTCCTCGAATCGGGTCTCGAAATCCATTAGCAAACTCATGGTGGACGACTCAGACATCATGGGAAAACCGCACTTTTTATTTTAAAAGAGAGAAAAGGTTTATTTATGTTTTTACGGTTTTCCTCCAAATCCAAGAAATCTCATGAAATCCGAATCCAAGTCATCAATAGCATGTAAACAGTGAATATAGGCATAAGAATTTATGAATGCGACACAACAGTGAATAATAACATGAATGATGTAGCAGGCAATAACTACAATGTCTAAACTAGCATATAAGGCAAGTACATTAATATCATGTCTAAACTATTAGCTAACAACCTCTGTCAAATGAAATAGTAGTTTCTAAAGTGTTCGTGACATGGTAATTACCGATGAAGATGTGTGTGAGCCGGCAAGTAAGTGTACGTGGTACATACGCGTCATCGGTAATGGTGCTGGTGTCCTAACAGCATGATATTAATAATGAAATATGAATTACAATATGTATACGATGCGGAGCGAACAACAATAATGTGCGGAAGCAGAATACTAGACACAATGATAACTATAAGTCAAACAATGGTTCCTTTTAAAAATAACACAAATCGCGGTGTTTTGAAAATAAGGGCTACGGTGTTTTTAAGAAAAGATACGTCTTTTGAAATATCCGTAGATTCCCTTTACCTGTATTTTAAAATACCCGCGACTCGTTAGCTTTTGAAATAGGTAGGAGTGGAATCTAGTCTACCAAATATACTAAACTATAGGGCTAAGCTAACAGGCTAACTGAAGGTAAGAAAACCGCCTAACATCTGAGTCGATATATATATATATATATATCAGTCGGTGATCTCGCCTCAATAATATCACATCCGATACCATATCTATAATCAGACATTCCCAAGTCAAGAGTGCGGATCAATCATCAATATATAGCTCATACGTAAATCCGTCGTACGGCATCCCAAATCTGGGTACGGGTCAATATCACATTCATCATACTATTCATCTGCTATCCTCTTTATCAAATATCATGATTGGGGTACTGATCTACGTCTAGTACAATACTGATACCGCCTAAGTATGCATGCACGTGTGTGAAACACTACGTCAGGGAACGTCATGTCGTATCTCAAATACGAACCCTGCCATATCACCGATCTCATCGACTTATCTCAAATCCCAAGTACTATCCTCATCATCCATGAATGTGTATATGAATGTATACATGCATAGTCCCATACCTATGCGTATATACATATATACACATCCCCATCTATGCACAAGAAAGTAATGTATGCAAGTCTGTATGTGCGTATGTGGGTATAACAACTACTCTAGGGTTTCGCAACTAACCCAAAGCTAATCCATGAACACATAATCAGATCATGAATAAACATTCTCGTATCATAAAACACCTATATAAACATATATATATGAACTATACTACGGACTGCGGGGGTGCTATACGCCATCCACCAGACTTCTCCCCGTAGATATAAATCTACTCACCTGGTCCTCGCTCGTCGGTGCCGACGTCGCCACGTGCTTGCTTGTCGTCTCGAAGTCCACATGGGGTACCTACATGTCATAATGCACCGTATCGCATTAAAATCAAAATTCGAAATCGAAACGGCATACGAAAATCAAATCGGCACGCGTATCACGCATAGGTCAAAACCTATCGCCTACGCATGCACGAATAGCCAAACTAACCCTCGATGTCGATGTACAAATGTCAAGACATCGAGAAAAACCCAATCACACTCATTTGCACATTCACAAACACTAATTATAATATAAAATGGGTTAAAACTTGAAAAAACCCCAAACTCACTTTAAAAGCCATTTTTCCGAAAATCTAGCAAGCAAAAATTTACCGTTTTAGTACAAAACTCGACGTTTAAACAAATCTAGCGGCCATAAAGCTCACTAAACATCTTAATTAAGTCATACCAATGATAATTAGATTTTAAACTTAACTCTTAATATTAATCTCAAAAATCTAGTTTGCATACATAACCAATTTTAACAATTTTATAGCAAAAATGCACAAACAACAATCTAGCTTGGATTTGCATGACCTAAAGCATTGAACTACAATTTAAAATGTTAATAAAGTCATGAAAAACCTAATCACATTTTTCTCTTAATCAAATTCATAGTTTAGAAAAACCTAGTTTGCAATTTAAGCAATTTTTAACGCCTTTTAAAGCAAAATTCAAAATTCATCAATTAAGCTTGGTTTTGCAAGATCCAAAGTCATTAAACCACTCATTATAATATTAATAATGACATGAAACCTTAATTTAGATTTTAAACCCAAATATAAAACAATTTCAAAAAAACCTATTTAGCAAAATAGCACATTTATCACAATTTCCAACTAACAATTTGAAATTAGTAACTGGATTAGGTTTTAGCAAGAATTAACATGTTAATCTACTCATGGCAACCTTAATGATGTGATAAAATGCTATCATGATTTTAATCTCACATATAACCATTAATTCCACATTTCAAGTTTGCAATATGAACACAAATTAAACACCAAATTTAGTTAAATTGGAGTAATTAACCAACAATTAAGACATGGGTTAAGATTTATAACTCCCAATTAGAAATCTAGCAAGGATCTAAGCCTCCAAAATTGCTCTCTTTTCACCAAGATCCATGCTACATGGGACAAAGAATAAAGGGTAAGAGTTGGATTTTGATTTTGTGGGATTTTTGTGTTGGTTTTTGGGCATTTTGTTGAATTTTTTGATGCAAAATGAGAGAGGAAGAAAGAGGGGCTGTTGTGGTGCAGGAAAAAAAAGAGGGCTCGGCCAAATGGGGAGAAGAGAGTGTGAGGTGATTGGAGAGAGAATAGGGTAAAAAAGTCCACCTTTTACTTCTATCATTATCTTTTCTTTTCTTTTCTTTTCTTTCTTTTCTTTTGCAACACAAGTGGGGACAATTGAGGGGGGCTGCTGAATTCAGCCAAGGGGAAGGAAAAATGGGGGTGTGTGAGTGTGGGTATGGGTGTGGGGTGATGGAAAATGATAAATACTATACCCCAAACATCCATTTACACTAAATTCACTAAAAAGCCTTTTTTCTTCAATAATTTCTAAACCGTTTTGGCAAACGATTTCGTTTCAGAAACAATATTTTACATGTCAGTTTAGTGTGTCAAGAATTATAAAATTTGTATCAACCCATTCCAATTTGTAATTTTCCCTAATTAAATGTATTAGTGACGGCTTAAAATAATATTAAAATAATTAATTTCGGAAAAATTTTCAGAAAATTTGAAATTTCACCAGTGACTCAATAAACACCAAATACTTGCAATTACATAGCTAGAATATATATATTTAATTTTATAATAAAGATATTTGTATTTTGACTTTTTACAGAAAACCCCCTTATTTTAACGTTTTTTCCGAAATTTCACCGAAACGATTTTCAAAACGTTACAATCTTGAATGTGACACAATATGTAGAATTCATATAGTTAGGCATGAAATGCGAAGTATGTGATATTTTGAATTTACGATGTCTAAAGAGATTGTGGATTCCAAATGTTGTAGTTTTACACTTTCTTTTCTGTGCCGTAAGTGTAATATGTGATATCGCCGGTTTCGTTGCTATATGTCAACGACAATTGGGATGCGCATATTTACTTACGTTGATGACATATTATGTTATGTGTTGCTGGATATGTTATATTGGATCGTCGCGTTCTGAATAGCCGGGGGGTTTTATGTGAGATGAGAGTTTTTATTTTCATTCATGTAAAATAAATTGTATGTAATATTCTTTTATTGGGGCACTTCCGGGATTAGGTCGATGTCACCATTTGTATATTATTTACTTTTCCGCAGTAGGATAGACCAAAGGAGGAGAGCACAAGTAACCAGGTTCTGGAGTCCAGTGGGAGACCAACTCGAGGAGTCGAGTCCGGGTCTCCTAACTCTAGAATTGGTAGGGTTGCTTGCCGCTCTCGTAGGGGTCTAAGGGTGTGGGTTTGGCTATTTATCATGACCGTGCAATCCGTGTTTTATAGAGGCTCAAAATAAAACACGGACGTCGTAGTATATCCAATGTTTCATATGTTTCTTCTGCTGCGATATCTGTGATGTGATCATGTGATGTGATGTGATAAATACTGTATATAGTATATATGATATATTATATAGACGTTACTTATGTTTTACACCCGCGCTAGCCCTTCCCCGTTCTGCCGTTAGTTACCTAACCTAACGGTGCACGAGGGGACATCGAAGCGAATGCGGATGGCATAAGTGTACGTCGTATTTATCTGTGATGTTTAGGTGACTTAAATGATGGGACTTCATTAATGTGATTAATGAAAGAAAAGAAACCTAAAAGATATTGTAGAATCAAATTTTTCAAAAAGGGTAGCTACAATTTTTTGCTATGCATAGCGATATATATGATATATCTCGCACCTTATTCGATGAGGAAAGAGCCGAGATCCCTTCACCGGGAGTGACCTCTTTAGCAAAACTGGTAGATGCTACAGCACTCGGTTTGCTTTTGATTGCTTTTGGAGTTTTGCTTTGCATAGTGATGTATATGATATATCCCGCACCTTATTCCATAAGGAAAGAGCCGAGATCCCTTCACCGGGAGTGACCTCTTTAGCAAAACTAATAAAAGCCTCAAAATCACTCCATTTCAAAATTCACATGATTCTACAACGATATCAAGTTCATTATGCAATAGGTTTTCAGAAAAACCTGTCGTAGCCCTCCGTCATTTCAGATAAGCTGTATATAGTATTCGTGCTGTATTTGTTGGCTTTCGTCAAGGTGTAGTGTACGGTAGCTATATGCTGCTTATCTGCTACATATGATGCGACTGGATTAGGGTAGTCGTACGGTTTTGTTGGCTTTCGTCAAGGGTCGTGCGGGTGGGTTTAATTCAGTCAAGAAATGTACGGGTTGAACTTGACTAGCGGGCTATGGTTTGTTGGCTTTCGTCAAGGTCATAGTAAGTTAGGGGCAAAATATTATCGGGAATTTCAAGTGTTGAAATTTGCAATGAGATTGCATACCTTCTATGAGATAGTTGGATATCGATACCCACTGCGAGTAATTGTTACTCCAAGGAGAGTTTTACACAGGACAATTAGCCGATCAAGTAGGTGTCTAGAAAGGTGTCAACGGGGTTACGCCTCTGGGAAAACGAGGTTTACTTTAATTAGGTCCGTGCGAAAGCACGGGGAACCTCCCTCAAAGTACCGACACTGGCCTGGCTGAAAGATTGGTGAAGTTGTAGGGTGTAATTAATCCCGGCTAATCTTTCCTTTTAGGGTTTGAAGGAAGATTTGATAAAAACAGTGGGAGACATCCTGATTAGATAAAATAATAACCAATCTGATCTTTCAAGAGCATAGGCTAAAGTGTTTTCTTCTCTCTCTCTCCAGGTAGCGAACATATCATGCCTTATTCAAAATAATAATATGGATGTATTGACTGAACCCGCATGTTATACTGTGCTGGGGAACGTTGGTTCCGTTCTTTCTTATAAGAGTTATAAGACTGAACTGGATATAGGGGAATACCAGGATTCCCATGCCACCCGAATGAAGAAAGTACATGTTGATGCATTTTCTTCGGGTGTGTTCGTTACAGAGAACTGTTTCTCCATTTGCTCTACATCCTGGGTATTAGATACCGGGTCAGGATCCCATATATGTAATCAGTTACATGGGCTTCGGAAAGGTAGAGAACTTGGAGAAGGTGATAAAGACATAAAGGTTGGAAATGGTGCAATTGTTGCAGCTAATACATTGATTCTGAACGAATGCTATTTCATGACGAACCTGATATGCAACATTATATCGGTTTCTTTGTTGAGTAAAGAGGGATATAATTTTGTATTACAGGATAATGTTATGAACATTTTCCTAAACCAAATGTTGGTTGGATCAGGCACGTTGTGCAATGGCATTTATGTTCTAAATCAATCAACAGTTCTGAGCATAACAAACACATGTTAGGTTTACCTAGCACCTTATGAAGGGTTTGGAAGCATCACATGTACCAAAGATTAAATTTTTAGGGTGCTAAGTGAACACACAAAGAATCATTCCTAGAAAATTAGGGTTTGAAAAACAACACATCATCACAAGTAGGTAAAGCAAGGGTTTTGAGAGTACAACCTTTGTAGCTCCCTACGCTAGACTCCTTGGCTACTTGGGGTTTGGAAAAGGTCCGCTTGTACTCCTCTAGGTCCACGATGATCCACTCGGAGTCCGCTTTGTCCAAGCTTGCAACTTCATAAGATCAAGAAAGAAAAAGGAAGCTAACACTCTCCACTAATGGGCAAGACTAGTGTAGAATGGTGTTGTGGTTCTTTTTCTCACTTCAAAATCCTATCTTGTTGAGTATTTTGCTCACTTGAGAGATCTAGAGAGCAAAAGAGCATGTAAGAAGAAGATGATGGCTTTTTGAAGAAGAAAAGAAATGATAATCACTCATGGAAAAATGAAAAATATATGTTTATATATTTTCCACTCTTCTTCTCAAACCATGGTTATATTATATGGATATTATTTCACTTGAGTTAAAACATAAAAGAATGATTAACATATGGTTAAAAAGTAGGTGAGCATGGTTAGTTGAAGAAGAGTGTAGAATCTAAACCATGAATTATCCTTTCCTTTTTCTTTTTGTTTTATCACAAATAGAAATAATAATCCATATATAAAACCAAGGTGTGAGTCTTATATTGCCACCATTTTCTATGTATATACAACCATGAAGGATGATGTATGTATGTATGTGTGCATGCCCATCCATATGTGCATGAACAAGAATGAATGCATACATACATGCATACATCCAAAATATTCTAGTGAGAAACTAATGGTTAAATGATAAATCAACACTTGATTTAGCAATCCGGCCATATCACATACGACTGAACCAAAAGCAAGCCACCCGATTAATATACGGTATCTTATACGCGCATTTTAACCGGGTCAATGCGCATAATGCATACGCGCACCACAACGTTTCGCCTGGACTAGGTAACTCCTTTGTGGGACTCTAAGACTCGTCAATACGCCGGCAGTGGGTGATGATCATATCAATCACCCCCAAGCTGCAAGCGGTCAGCTAAACGTAATGGCCACCCGGGTATTGAGCGATCAGATGAAAACAAGCGAACCTGCTACAACTCCCGTCGAGCCAACCGGCAACACTACCGTACAGTCCGGTCACTTCGTCAGATATGTTGTATATCGAGCCTAGGGATGGTCACGTCGACCCCAATAACTCAATAAGTCATGCCGGTGAATGGTCAATAACAGATGGAGAAACTACTGATAACACTTATCAGTAATTCTCAGCAGCCTTGGCCAGGGACTTACTGGTACAGCCAGTCGAGCACAGCACAGCATCAACTCCCAATACCGGGAGAGACGAAACCCCTCCTATCGGTCATCGCCTTAGTGTTTCTCGGGACTGTACCCAACGGCCACCAGTTTGCACGACTCAATAGAGCCGTGGTAGGGTGGTAATCAAAGTACAGTAAGAGAACACACAAGACTCTATGACGATCTTGGGTCTACAGGCTAACCTGCACCAGTGTCGCCTGAGAACTACTATCCGACGATAGATATAATTCCATATAGGAGTTCTCGGCGAGTCCGTCCAGTGTACCCAGTCACCACTGAGCCCACGTATACGATCTCGATGTCAAACATCGATGAATGTGGGAACATCCATCGCCCATCATATGGGTCTAGTATCATATACGCTAGTCTACTCTGGTATATCGATGCCCCATCTCGATACACCCACGACTAGGGACATTCCAGGATATGCTTATAAACTACAGATGTCCCACTAGTATGATCTCTATCATAATCACTGTAGTCAAGCCAATATCCTCAGGCTTTATCAACATGTGTGAATGAATAAAAGCATGATCAAATCAACATGTCAGATAAAGAAGAACCAGATAGCATACTATCATGTCGAGCAAGAATGTACACTGAATATATATATATATATACATGTACAAATACATCCACTATCATATAATGGTCTCTAGGGCATACATATATCCAACAATCTCCCATTTGCACTAAGGCCAGTTATTGGCGTATCTCATACCCAACATCTCAAAAAGTCGCTCATGCTGCGGCTGAGGGAGGGCCTTGGTGAGTAGATCTGCGACGTTATTCTTTGTGTCTACTCTCTTAATCTCGATTTCGCGGCGATCTACAATCTCCCGGATTAAATGAAAGCGTATCAAGATGTGTCTGGACCGCTGATAGGACCTGGGCTCCTTGGCTAATGCCATAGCCCTATTATTATCACAATACAATGGTATTGGATCAATAATGGTTGGAACTACTCCTAGCTCCGACACGAACTTCCTCATCCAGACGGTTTCCTTGGCGGCATCATTCAATGCAATGTACTCAGCCTCCATCGTAGAGTCTGCAACGGCATCCTGTTTGGAACTCTTCCAACTTACCGCCCCTCCATTGAGGGTAAATACAAACCCAGAGATAGATTTGTTTTCGTCCTTATCGCTCTGGAAGCTCGAATCGGTAAAGGCCTCCATTTGGAGATCTCCATTACCATTCACCAAGAACAATTCTTTAGTCCTTCGCAAGTCCTTAAGAATGTTCTTCACAGCTATCCAGCGATTCTCCCCTGGGTTGGATTGATACCGGCTTACAATACTAAGTGCGTAAGCTATTTTTGGGCGTGTACATAACATCGCATACATTATAGATCCTACTGCCGAAGCATAGGGTATAATGCTCATGCGAGCTCTCACTTCATCGGTCTTTGGACAGGAATCCTTGGAGAGAGTGACTCCATGGCAAGCGGGTAAGGCACCCCGCTTGGAGTCTTCCATACTAAACCTTTTTAGGATGGTGTTGATGTACCTGGTTTGGGACAATCCCAATAACTTTTTGGATCTATCCCTATAGATCCTTATGCCCAGGATGTATGTGGCATCACCCAGGTCCTTCATGGAGAACCTTAGTGATAAGAAAGATTTGACCGACTGTAGCATAGGAATATCATTTCCTATCAGAAGAATGTCATCCACAAACAATACGAGGAATGTGACAGCTCTTCCTACAGCCTTCTTATAAACACAAGGTTCATCTGGATATTTTATGAAATCAAACTCTTTGATAACATCATCGAAACAGATGTTCCAACTCCGTGATGCCTGCTTTAACCCATAAATGGATTTAAGCAATTTACATGCTTTCCCGCTGCTCCCACTGTCAATGAAGCCCTCTGCCTGATCCATGTAAACTCATTCTTCTAAATCTCTATTTAGAAATGCTGTTTTAACGTCCATCTGCCAGATTTCATAGTCGTAGTGAGCAGCAATAGCAAGTACGATCCGAATGGATTTAAGCATGGCTACGGGCGAAAAAGTTTCGTTATAGTCCAAACCTGGTCTTTGACGAAAACCCTTCGCCACAAGTCTTGCCTTATAGGTCTCTACCTGCCCATCTACACCAATCTTTCTTTTAAAGATCCATTTGCTGTAGGGATCCTAGGCACACTCAAGAGGTTCCACAACAGATCAACCATGCCAAAATCAAAGTTTACATGTGCTGAGAAACCCTAATGCGATCGTTAACTAGAGGATAGGCGAAACAACAAGCAAGTTAACAACTTTATTGCTAAGTGAATGGAAATACAACCTTCGTAGATCCGGTCCTCCACTTCTCTAGCTCCGTGTTGATGTCCCTTCGCTGTGATCTCCAGGATCCCGGACTCTAGCAATGGTTTCGTCGGAGAAATGAGCGGGCTAGGTCGTTGACTTAGATGCCGAAGATGATCTACGTCGAGAAAACTCTAACTCAAGCTCCATCATCACTAGCTCATGAAACTTGTGAAGAAAACACACTATACAACATGGAAACTGGTAGAGGATGAAGAAATAGGAAGTGGGTTCACTTTAGATTTGGATTTCTCACTTGAATTCATCACTTGGAAATTTCTAGCAATGGTTTCTTCTCTTCATGAAGAAGAAGAAGAAGAAATAAAAGAAAGTCAATTATCAAAAATAGAAAATAAAGTGATATCTATTATATTGCAACCATGGGTGAGATAAACTCATGTAGAGAATAAACTAGGGTTTAGGTAAATGGTTAGGGTTAAGGAATAAAAAAAAGGGTAAGATTTATTCAAAGATGCATGAAGCATCATGAAGCTTCTTGCATAAAAAAAAGAAAGCCACTACCATTTTTTTTTGCCAAAAATGAATAAAGAAAATAAATAAGTAAATCAAACCCTAACCATTAACCTAATCATAGTTTAAAGCATACACACACTCAAGTTTGCATGTATCATCAAACATGATACAAACAACTGCACAAAAATATATCATATATACAATGTGCACATCAAGTGAGAAAATCCATCTTAAGTGAACAATACCAGTCAATGTAAAGTAATATATCAAATATATAATTATACATTAAATCAGTAAATCAAAACTTGATTTAATGATCCGGTCATATCGCATATAACCGACTAATATCAAGGGTATCAATGTATCGAATCAACACTTGATTCGGTAACCCGGCTATATCACATATAACCTGTCGATGATACAAATCGCGAGAATAGAATACAGTATCACATATTGGTATTATTCTCGGTCCCGCACATATCTCATATGCGCTCCTATTTCGTTTCGCTTAAGCCAGGAAACCTCTGTGTAGGACTCTAAAGACTCGTCAATACGCCGGCAGCAGGTGATGATCATATCAAACACCCACAAGCCGCAAGCGGTCTGCCAAACGTAACGGCCACCCGGGTATTGAGCGATCAGAAGATCAACGAGCAAGCCCGCTCACACTCCTGTGAATCCAACCAGTAACACTTACCGTACAGTCCGGTCTCGTCGTCTGATATGTCGCATATCTCGCCTAGGGGTGGAACCGTCAGACCCCAATAGCTCGATAAGTCGTGTCGATATGAGGTCTATAACAGTTCGAGAAACTACTAGTAGCACTTACCAGTAAATCTCAGCAACCCTGGCCAGGGATTTCCGGTTATAGCCAATCGAACACAGCGCAACATCAACTCCCTATACCGGGAGAGACGAATCCCCTTCTATCGCTCATTGCCTCCATGTGAATCGGGACTGTACCCAAAAACCACCTTTTTCCACGCCCTCTTGGACGAGGTAAGATGGAAATCAAAGCACAGTGGGAATCACACAAGACTCTATGATGATCTCGGGTCTACAGATTAACCTGTACCAATGTCACCAGAGAACTGCCATCTGACGTGAGGTATAATACCATCTGGGAGTTCTCGGCGAGTCCGTCCAGTATACGCAGTCTCCACTGAGCACCCGTATATCATCTCTGATGTCAAAAACCAATGGATATGGGATCATCCATCGCCCATCTGTATGGGTCGAGAAGGAATACACTAGTCTACTCTGGTATATCGATGCCCTGTCTCGATACACCCACGACTAGGGACCTCGAAGGATGTACTTATGGACTACCATGTCCCCACTAGTATGATCCGCATCGTAGTCCAGGTAGTCAAGTACACATCCTAAAGGCTTTACCAACATGTAACAGAGAGACAATCAGTATACACGTTAAGGTAAAGAGTAACCAGATAGCATACTATCATGTCGAGCAAGAAAGTCCTCCTTATATATGTCCAAGCATCCACTACAATATACATCCTATGTATAGTAATGGCCTCTAGGGCATACATATAACTAACAATCTCCCACTTGCACTAGGGCCATCTGATAGCAGTGGTTGCAGTATCTCATACTCAACCATCCCATAAAAGTCTCTCTCTGGGAAAAGACCTTTGTGAGTGGATCCGCCGTGTTATCCTCTGAGTCTACTCTCCCAACCTCGATCACCCTAGAGATCAACCATCTCCATGATCAGGTGACACTGCCTTAGAATATGTCTGGATCACTGATGGGACGGACGTTCCTTGGCATAAGCCACAACTCCATTGTCTCACAATGGTAGGAACGAAGTTCATCTCATGAACTTATATACATCCAGACTGCCTCTTTGGTAGCATCTTAAGTAGCGATGTATCCAGCCTTTATCGTCTAGTATGCCACGGTATCTAGCTTGGAACTCTTCCAACATACCGTCCCTTTACTGAGGGTAAAGACAATGCCCGCGACTGACATTCAGTCGTCCTTATCACTCTGGAAGCTTTCCAGTGATTCTCTCCAGGATCAATTGATACCATCTTACTACAACTAGTGAGTATTCTAACATCCAATTAGATCTATCTCATAGATCCAAAACCCAGGATTTAGTAGGTATCATTTTAATCTTATATGGAGAATCCTTGTGATAAGCGGAGATTGACCGAGCGTAGCATAGGAAACTCCTTCCCTATCAAGAGTATGTCATCCACGTACTCTACGAGGATCACCACCATACTCCCTACTACCTTTTTGTATATACATGGTTCATCTACCATTTTGATGATGTCAAACTATTTGACTAACACATCAAAACAGACGTTCCAACACCGCGATGCCTGCTTTATCACATAAAACATCTTGCACACGTTTCCATTGCTCCAACTATTTACGAAGCCCTCTGGCTGTGTATTTATAGACGTTCTCTTCTAAATCAATATTTAGAAAAGCAGTCATGACACCCAACCACCAGATATCGTAGTCATAGTATGTAGCCGTGGCAAGTAGGATCTGGATGGACTTAAGCATAGGCCCCAGAAAAGGTTTCATCATTAGCCACAACTGGTCTATGATGCAAACCTTTAACGAATCTAGCTTTGAAAATCTCAACTTTTCCATGTACACCAAGTAATCTTCTCAAGATATACATGCTCCTGATAGGAATTTAACCCTTCAGATATAGCAACCAAAGTCCATACTTTGTTGGTGTATAAGGATTCCATCTCAGATCGATAAACATCCAGCCATTCTTACAGAGTCTCACTCCTGATGGCCAGCTTGAAACTAGTTGGGTCATCATCTCATGATGCAATCCTCGCTCCCACTGTCATAGAGAAACTGAAGTAACTCTCAGGTGGGTGAGGAACCCTACTAGATCGGTGGAGAGGCTGAGGTTCGTTGGTTACTATTGAATCCTTCGGTTCTACCAAAACATCAACTGTATATTGTATAGCTGGAACATTTCCAGTTCTACATAACAGACCTTGCCTCGAGCTTGTCCGGATTTTGCTTTTAGACATAGGACGGACAACCCCAAATCTTAACTTACTTAAGAGATAGGTTCTTCCCATACCATATCTCATATGGAGTGGTAGGCATTGATTTGATTGGAATCTAATCCAATAGGCATGCAGCTTCTCAAGTGCACAATCCCCAAAAGGAAATAGGTAACTTAGTAGTACTCATCATAGAGCGCACCATATCATATAGGGTGTGATTGCTCCGCCCCGATACACCGTTTGTTAGTGTATATGCCCTAGAGGCCATTACTGTATCATACTAGTTTGTATATTACTTAATGGATGCTTGGGATATTCACCTTGTATATACAATCTTGCTCAAAATAGTAGTATGCTACTTGGTTTGTCTCTACTTCAATGTGTACTTGTGTTTGTTTTACTATATCACTTATACGCATTAGTGGAGCCCTTAGGATCTTTGCTTGATTACCAGCGTTGTGATGGCAGTCACACTAGTGGGGGCTGGGTAATCTATAAGCACATCCTTATACAGGTCCCTAGTCGCAGGACTATCGAGACAGGGCATCGATACTCCGGAGTAGACTAGCGTATGCGCTTCTCATCCCAGTGTGGGAGATGGTCTGTCCCACAGCCATCAGTACGTCGTACTGGAGATAGTATACGGGTGCTCGTTGGGTTACGAGTACACTGGACAGGACTCGTCGGGAACTGACAGGTTGGTATTATACCTATCGTCAGTCATCAGTTCCCAGGTGACATGAGTACAGCTTAGTCCGCTGACTTGACACTGGCACTTCGCCTCGAGTGTGTTCCCATTGCACTTTGATCACTACCCTACCACGGCTCAAAGGAGTCATGCAAACATGTGGTGGTTGGGTGCAGTCCCGAAGCACTTGGAGGCAGTGACGGTTAGACAGGATTCGTCTCTCCCGGTATTGGGGGTTGACATCGCGCTGTGTCTAGGAGAGCCATTACACGAGTAGTCCCTGGCCAGGGAAAACGAGATATACTGGTAGGTTTCCAGTGTTATCTCAGGGTGTTTTGGGCTTCGCTCCGGCACGACTTGTACCGCTATTGGGGGACTGACGTTTACCGCCCCCTAGGCCCGCCATGCGATGTATCAGACGAACAGACCGGACTGTACGGAGACTGTCACATTCAGACTCAGTAGGAGTACCGATGGGGTTTCACCTCGTCAGCCTTCTTGTCGACATCTACCTGGGGACCGTTACGCACAGCTAGTGCCGCTTGCGGTCTGTGGTTAAACCCACTGCCAGCGTAGTGTCGAGTCTTTAGAGTCCCACACAGAGGGTATTCGCCTATGGGCAAAACAGAGTAGAGGTCGCATGGTTTTGCGACAGGGTCCGTTCTCATCCGCGCACTTGTGCACGTTTGGAGTCCGGACAGATATTACCAGCGGGCTCTGGTTTGAGCCGGATACTGGTATAGTTTTTGGGGTTGCTTTTATCTCTCAGTATTCATGTTCCTCGGAACAGGAATGCAGGTGTGTATGCACAGTTATTTGAGGAGGAGGAAGATGATTTTCATTAGGGTTTCGGAACGGGGTGCGTATGCACAGTTGACAGTCGTCTTTTTCCAAACCCTAATGGATTTGTATTATATCATTTAATAATATATAATAAAATGAAATTGTGTCATGGTTAGTTTTTGTTGACTTGTTGACCATGGTTGACTTGTTGACCATGGTTGAACATTTGACAACCATCATTACAAATGCAAGATGCCTTTTCATTCTTGCTTTATTCATTTAATGCTTGTAATGACATTAGTCATTCTAAACTATCCATCAAACCTTTTTCATTTTGATTATTATTATTATTTGATTAAACCTTTTTCATTTTGATATGGTTGCAAAAAGAAAAAGGTGAGCTCATTCTATCATTCTCACTCTCTCTCTTCACTTCATCTTCTTCTTCCTCTAGTCAAGAGAAACCTTCTCATGAGTTGAGAATCCTTCTCTTGAAAAACAAAAGCAAACCCTAGACACTCTCTACTCACTCTAGGATCAAGGGTCTAGCAAGCCGGCGATTCTAGTTTCACTCTAAGTACGAGAAAGAGCCCAAAGGTCGAGCCTTCGAGGTGGATCCATCTTCGACGGGAGAAGGCGACAAAGGAGAACCATCAACCTCTACAAAGTTTGAAGACGAAGGAGTTCAAGTCTAGGTATAACCATCTTCATCCGAGTAGCTAAACTTCTTTAGCTAGGTTGCTAGTTTTAGTTTAGACAACGATCCCGACCTTGCATAGTCCATGTTGCCTCTTGCACTAAAAATTTGATTTTTATACCGTTTCCGCCTCCCCGTAAGAACCGGGGGTCGCAACGTGGACTTACAGTGGTATCAGAGCCTAACTAAACTTAAACTAGCTTGGTAGTGAAGTGTAACGAAGTTCGGAACCGTAAAAAACCCAAAAACCATATTTTTCAAAACCTGAGTTTCTGTTGAAATTTTTTTGGCTCGAAATGAAAAACTTTATATTTGTAAATTCATCTCAGGGTTTTTTAAAAAACACCCATGAAAAACGACACAGAGATTCATCCAAACCGCCGCCCTTCCGCCGCACGAGGTAGGCTCGTGCCGCGGAAGCGCCGCGGTTTGATGTCCTCTCTGCATCGTTTTTCGTGCAGTGTCTTTCTGTGTTGATTTTGGGATTTTTAGGATATATATTATATGCCCAGATTTTCCAGAACTAAAATTTACTTTTGGGGGCCTATAATTCCGTATTTTTCCGAACTTCACTGCACTTTGACTATGATGGTTATATCTGTGTTGCTTGCATGTATTGAACGTCGGCTAATCGCTATAAGACGATTAGTCGGGGTTATACATGATCTGTAATGTGCTGGAATGTGTATATGAATGTGTTGGACTGTCGCGGGTGAATAGCCGGGGTGGATGTGAGATGAGCTTTTGTTTTTCTTTCATTCATTGTAAATGTAAATTGATGTAATAATATTATTTGTTTGGCCGCACAACCGGGTCGGGGTTGTAGCCGTCATTGTATAATTCTTTTTACTGTTTTTGCTCCTAGGATAGACCCATGGAGGGGTGCACAAACTACCGGGTATGCCGAAGTGTCGAGTGGCCTACTCATGGAGATGAGGGAGGTTGCTACGCTTCGGGTACTTGGCGGGTAGTTTGCCGCACCCGTAGGGGTCTTGGGTGGGGTATTTGGCTATTCACCGCGACCGTGTTATCCGCTTTTCGTTTCAGGCTCGAAAGGATTGCGGATTGCTAGTATATCCAATGCATTCATCTGTGATCTGTAATGTCTACTATTGCTATATCTATAACTATTTAGGCGTTGCTTATGTTTTACAGATGCGCTAGCCCAGCCCCCGCTCTGTCGTTAGTTAAGTAACCTAACGGGTAATGACGGGGCCCAGTGGCGAATGCGAATGGCATAAGCGTACGTCATATTTTGGTTGTTTTCTGCAATGGTAGGATTAAATGATGGGACGCATTAAAAGTACTAATGCAAGAATATCACGCATTAAAAGAACTAATGCAAGATAATAAACCAAGTTAAAGTCGTTGGAACACTTTCGAAAAACCACTCGGTTCTTTTCAAAACCAACTTTTAAATGCGGAGCTTGAGCCACTCCTTTTTAAAAGCTATCTCGTTCCATCGACCAAATCAAGTTCACTACGTTCACGGTTTTGCCAAAACCATTCGTAGCCCTCCGTCGTTTCATATGAATATTCAACGGTATTCAAGCTGTGTTTGTTGGCCTTAGTCAAGGCACAGTGTTTGGTAGCTGGTGGGTATTCATATGTTGCATAGATAGAATGCGTTGGTTTGGGACAGTCGTATTGCCTTGTTGGCCATAGTCAAGGGTAGATGCGGGTGGATTCAAATTAACCTGGATAACGACGGGTAGAACTTGACATGTGACTTATGATTTGTTGGCCTTAGTCAAGGTCATAAGAGCATGGGGCAAAAATCCACATCGGGAGTTTCATAAGAACTGAAACTTGCTAGATTTGCATACCATTTGGAGTGTGGTGATTCTGGTAGGATTCCTTCAGTTTCGTCACGCGATGATATTTGGATCCCGATCCTACTGTGAGTATATGCTACTCCTCGGGAAATTTCTCACTTAACGATCAATGCTATAAACCTAGTAGGTGCCTAGAAAGGTGTTAGCGGGGCTACGCCCCCAGGGAAAAGAGGTTCTTTAATTAAGGAACTTCGCGAAAGCGTTGGAAAACCTCCCTCGAAGTACTGACACCAGCCTGGCCGAACGGTTAAGCAAGTATTGTACGGTGGGATTGATCCTGACTAATTCTTCCTTTATGGTTTGAGGAGGGATTCGAGAAACAGTGGGAGCCATCCTGTTTAGACAAATTAAAAACCACCCTAAACTTGCAAGAGCATCATGCTGAGTGTTTCTTCTTCTCTCTCCTAATTGCAGCGACCAATCAACATGACTGGACTTAAGTTACTCCTAGATAAAAACAAGCTGACAGGGCCAAACTACAAAGATTGGCTCAGGAATGTCAAGATAGCAATCACTTATGACAAGCTGGGGTATCTTCTTACCACCAAAGCTCCCCCTGTCCTTGGTCCAACTTCCAGCGTCGCGGATAAGGAAATTCGCAAGACTTGGGAGATTGATAGCGCGAAGGCCAAGTGCCTCCTGCTTGCCTCGATGGACAACGAACATCAGAGGAGGCATGAGAATATGGACATGGAGTCCATATTGCTTCATACAAAAGAACTGTATGGAGAGCAATCACGTATCGCAAGATACGAAGCGTCGAAAAAGTTGTTTTCGACAAGAATGGCCGTCGGATCATCAGTAGCCGAGCACGTGCTAAAGATGATCGGCTACATTGAGGAGCTCGCTGACCTAGGGATCACATTGGAGAGTGAGCTATATACGGATATAGTTCTCCAGTCCCTTCCTTCCACTTACGCCCAGTTTATAATGAATTTCAACCTACAAGAAAAGGAGGTTGAACTTTCAGAGCTCCTCAACCTGCTGAGGAGCGCAGAGGGCACCCTACAGAAAGGTAGGGAAACATCCACTTTGTTTGTAGGAGGATCATCTTCTTCTAGGTCCAAGGCGAAAGCCAAGGGAAAGAAGAAGAAAGCCCCCACCAAACCAAGGGGCGGTGTTAGTAAAGTGGATACGAAGGGAAAAGGTAAAGCAACAAAGATAGCGGGGAAGCTTGTGGATAAGGAAGAATGCTTCTTTTGTCATAAGAAATGACACTGGAAGAATGATTGCAGGGCCTGGAAGGCCAGAACACAGGAATTGAAGCAGGTTGCAGCTTCAGCTTCAGGTGTGTATGTTATTGAAAACTGTCTTTCTATAAACTCTACTTCCTGGGTATTGGATACCGGATCAGGATCTCATATCTGTAATTCTTTGCAGGCGTTGAGAAACCGTAGTGTTTTGAAAGCAGGTGACATGACCCTCAGAGTTGCAAACGGAGCTAGCTTGGATGCTAAAGCCGTGGGGGACTATCACCTGGGAATGTCAGATGGACATGTTTTGGTTTTGCGTAATTGCTTTTTTGTACCCAACGCAACTTGTAATATCATTTCTGTATCTTTAGTTTCTAGAGAAGGTTATGAATTTGCGTTTGTAAGTAATGTTGTAAACATTCGCCTTAATCAAGTTTTGATTGGGTCAGGTACTTTGAGTAATGGTATATACGTGTTAAACCAACCACAGATTTTTAATGTCCAGAATACACACAAAAGAAAGTCTCCAGATATTAATCGGGCTTTCTTATGGCATTGTAGACTGGGTCACATCAATGAGACACGGTTGACTAAGTTACATAAAGAAGGATACTTGGATCCGTTCGAGTATCAGTCTTATGCCACTTGTGAATCTTGTCTCATGGGAAAGATGACAAAGACTCCGTTCACTGGACACGGAGAAAGAGCGAGCGAGCTCTTGGGACTCATACACAGTGACGTGTGTGATCCAATGTCTACACATGCGCGAAGCGGTTATTCATACTTCATTACTTTCACAGACGATTTCTCTAGGTATGGACATGTCTTCTTAATGAAGCACAAATCCGAGGCTTTTGAGAAATTTCAGGATTACAAGAATGAAGTTGAAAAACAAACAGGCAAAAGTATTAAGATTCTAAGATCGGATCGAGGTGGAGAATAGTTGAGTGCCGAGTTCCTGGACTATTTAAAAGAGAATGGAATTCTCTCTCAGCGTACTCCTCCATACACTCCGCAACATAACGGTGTATCGGAAAGGAGGAATCGAACCCTATTGGATATGGTTCGTTCCATGATGAGTAAGGCTGAGTTACCGCGATCTTTCTGGGGTTATGCACTGGAAACAGCTGCACATCTCTTGAACCAAGTTCCTACTAAGACAGTGCCTACCACACCATATCAGATGTGGAGTGGGAAGAAACCCTGTCTTAAATCCTTTAAGACATGGGGATGTCCGGCTTTTGTGAAAAAGCAGCATGCGGACAAGCTCGAGGCACGCTCAGTACAGTGCAAGTTTGTGGGATACCCAAAGAACTCCAAGGGGTATCTTTTCTACTACGAAGAGGAACAAAAAGTCCTTGTTTCTCGTCATGCCTACTTCTTGGAAACTGAGTTTTTGGAAAACCAGATAAGTGGGAGCGCAGTAGAACTGGAAGAAATTCCAGAACCACAAAACATTACTGAAAGCTTAGAGGAACCAGAGGGTTCGAAAGAACAGGACATTCCTACGCCGCTCCGCAGGAGTAGTAGGCAGTCTCATCCGCCCGAGAGATACTGCGGTTTTCTCATAGACGGGGATAGAGAGGATTGCATCATAGATTGTGATGAGCCTACTAGCTTCCAGCAGGCCGTTCAGAGCGTTGACTCAGTGAAATGGCTGGATGCAATGCGGACCGAAATGGAGTCCATGTACACCAACAAGGTATGGACGTTGGACATTGCTCCAGACGGGGTAAAACCCGTAGGATGCAAGTGGATCTTCAAAAGGAAGATTGGTGTAGATGGACAGGTTGAGACCTATAAAGCTAGGCTGGTAGCAAAGGGTTTTCGTCAAAGACCTGGCTTGGACTATGACGAAACCTTTTCTCCAGTAGCCATGCTGAAATCCATTCGGATCCTTCTTGCCATCGCTGCCTTCCACGATTATGAGATCTGGCAAATGGACGTAAAGACAGCTTTTCTAAATGGAAATTTAGAGGAGTGTGTCTATATGGACCAGCCAGAGGGCTTCATTCAGAGTGGGAGCAGCGGAAAGGTGTGCAAGTTGCTTAAGTCCATCTATGGACTAAAGCAGGCATCGCGGAGTTGGAACATCTGCTTTGATGAGACGGTCAGAGAATTTGGCTTTATCAAAAATCCAGATGAACCATGCATCTATAGTAGATTTGTAGCGAGAACTGTAGTATTCCTCGTTTTATACGTGGATGACATTCTCTTAATTGGAAATGACATTCCTATGCTACAATCTGTCAAGGGGTTCTTGTCACACAGGTTCTCCATGAAAGACCTGGGTGATGCCTCATACATCCTGGGGATCCGGATCCATCGTGATAGATCCAAGAGGATATTGGGACTTTCTCAGTCCAGGTACATCGACACCATAGTGAAGAGATTCAGTATGGAAGATTCCAAGCGCGGTAACCTACCGGCTTGTCACGGGATCACCCTCTCTAAAGAGATGTCTCCCAAGACTGATTTGGAGAGGGATCGCATGTCTATTATACCCTACGCTTCTGCGGTAGGCTCTATAATGTATGCGATGTTGTGTACCAGACCGGATGTAGCTTATGCACTGAGTGTGGTAAGCCGGTATCAGTCAAACCCTGGGGAGAAACACTGGATAGCGGTAAAGAACATTCTCAAGTACCTGAGAAGGACTAAGGAGATGTTCTTGGTGTATGGCGGAAAAGACCTCCAGATCGAGGCCTTTGCTGACTCCAGCTTCCAGAGTGACAAGGATGATTCCAAGTCCATGTCGGGCTTTGTCTTTACCCTCAATGGAGGGGCGGTGTGTTGGAAGAGTTCCAAACAGGAAACCGTTGCAGACTCGACGATGGAAGCGGAATACATCGCTGCATCTGATGCCGCAAAAGAAGCTGTCTGGATGAGGAAGTTCTTGAAAGAACTTCAGGTGGTTCTGTCCATTGTTGATCCAATACCTCTGTATTGCGACAACAATGGGGCTATAGCTTTAGCGAAGGAACCCAGGTCCCATCAGAGATCCAGGCACATCTTGAGGCGGTATCACCTGATCAGGGAGATCGTGGATCACAAGGAGATCGAGGTTCGGAGAGTTGCTTCAGAAGACAACACTGCAGATCCATTCACCAAGGCCCTGCCCCAGACTCAGTTCGAGCGGCTGATCGAGATGATAGGTCTTCGATACGCCAGTACATGGCCTTAGTGCAAGTGGGAGATTGTTAGTGTATATGCCCTAGAGGCCATTACTGTATCATACTAGTTTGTATATTACTTAATGGATGCTTGGGATATTCACCTTGTATATACAATCTTGCTCAAAATAGTAGTATGCTACTTGGTTTGTCTCTACTTCAATGTGTACTTGTGTTTGTTTTACTATATCACTTATACGCATTAGTGGAGCCCTTAGGATCTTTGCTTGATTACCAGCGTTGTGATGGCAGTCACACTAGTGGGGGCTGGGTAATCTATAAGCACATCCTTATACAGGTCCCTAGTCGCAGGACTATCGAGACAGGGCATCGATACTCCGGAGTAGACTAGCATATGCGCTTCTCATCCCAGTGTGGGAGATGGTCTGTCCCACAGCCATCAGTACGTCGTACAGGAGATAGTATACGGGTGCTCGTTGGGTTACGAGTACACTGGACAGGACTCGTCGGGAACTGACAGGTTGGTATTATACCTATCGTCAGTCATCAGTTCCCAGGTGACATGAGTACAGCTTAGTCCGCTGACTTGACACTGGCACTTCGCCTCGAGTGTGTTCCCATTGCACTTTGATCACTACCCTACCACGGCTCAAAGGAGTCGTGCAAACAGGTGGTGGTTGGGTGCAGTCCCGAAGCACTTGGAGGCAGTGACGGTTAGACAGGATTCGTCTCTCCCGGTATTGGGGGTTGACATCGCGCTGTGTCTAGGAGAGCCATTACACGAGTAGTCCCTGGCCAGGGCAAACGAGATATACTGGTAGGTTTCCAGTGTTATCTCAGGGTGTTTTGGGCTTCGCTCCGGCACGACTTGTACCGCTATTGGGGGACTGACGTTTACCGTCCCCTAGGCCCGCCATGCGATGTATCAGACGAACAGACCGGACTGTACGGAGACTGTCACATTCAGACTCAGTAGGAGTACCGATGGGGTTTCACCTCGTCAGCCTTCTTGTCGACATCTACCTGGGGACCGTTACGCACAGCTAGTGCCGCTTGCGGTCTGTGGTTAAACCCACTGCCAGCGTAGTGTCGAGTCTTTAGAGTCCCACACAGAGGGTATTCGCCTATGGGCAAAACAGAGTAGAGGTCGCATGGTTTTGCGACAGGGTCCGTTCTCATTCGCGCACTTGTGCACGTTTGGAGTCCGGACAGATATTACCAGCGGGCTCTGGTTTGAGCCGGATACTGGTATAGTTTTTGGGGTTGCTTTTATCTCTCAGTATTCATGTTCCTCGGAACAGGAATGCAGGTGTGTATGCACGGTTATTTGAAGAGGAGGAAGATGATTTTCATTAGGGTTTCGGAACGGGGTGCGTATGCACAGTTGACAGTCGTCTTTTTCCAAACCCTAATGGATTTGTATTATATCATTTAATAATATATAATAAAATGAAATTGTGTCATGGTTAGTTTTTGTTGACTTGTTGACCATGGTTGACTTGTTGACCATGGTTGAACATTTGACTACCATCATTACAAATGCAAGATGCCTTTTCATTCTTGCTTTATTCATTTAATGCTTGTAATGATATTAGTCATTCTAAACTATCCATCGAACCTTTTTCATTTTGATTATTATTATTATTTGATTAAACCTTTTTCATTTTGATATGGTTGCAAAAAGAAAAAGGTGAGCTCATTCTATCATTCTCACTCTCTCTCTTCACTTCATCTTCTTCTTCCTCTAGTCAAGAGAAACCTTCTCATGAGTTGAGAATCCTTCTCTTGAAAAACAAAAGCAAACCCTAGACACTCTCTACTCACACTAGGATCAAGGGTCTAGCAAGCCGGCGATTCTAGTTTCACTCCAAGTACGAGAAAGAGCCCAAAGGTCGAGCCTTCGAAGTGGATCCATCTTCGACGGGAGAAGGCGACAAAGGAGAACCATCAACCTCTACAAAGTTTGAAGACGAAGGAGTTCAAGTCTAGGTATAACCATCTTCATCCGAGTAGCTAAACTTCTTTAGCTAGGTTGCTAGTTTTAGTTTAGACAACGATCCCGACCTTGCATAGTCCATGTTGCCTCTTGCACTAAAAATTTGATTTTTATACCGTTTCCGCCTCCCCGTAAGAACCGGGGGTCGCAACGTGGACTTACACCGTTGTGCCGTGGTGTATACGGAGGAGTAATGCTGAGAGATAATATCATTCTCCTTTAGAATAATCCAGGAATTCCGTGCTCAAGTATACTCCTCCTTGATCACATCAAAGGACATAATACTTATACCCGTTTTTGGTTCTCTACTTCTAACTTATATTCTGTGAATATCTTAAAAGGTTCGGACTTGTGTTTCAACAGGAACATATGTCTGAATCTTGAGAGATTATCAGAGAATGTAATGAAGTACAAAGAACCGGTCCTGGCATGTGTAGACAGGGGATCTTACATACATCACTATGTATCAATCCCAAGAGTTTACTAACTCTTTCTCTGTTTCCAATAAACAGAGCTTTGGTCATCTATTCTTTGTGACACGACTGGCATGTTTCATTAGTTGTAAATTCAAATTGATTTAAATATGCATCTAAATGTAATTTCAGCCAGTCGGGTCGCATTGATATGACCTTGTCTACAATGCCTCAAGTAGGATTCGTTCATCTCTGAACTCTTCCTCTCGTGTGTGTTCTGTATACTAAGAACTGTAGTTTGATTTAGAACGTTAATTCTTTTAGATATCGTGCCTAAACCGATCAACTCTTGATTTAGGAAATGTTCAAAATATTATCCAACAATACAAAGTTATATCCTTCTTTATCTAAATAAAGAGACTGATTTGAATTTGCATATCAGGGTCGGTATCTAATAACATCTGTTCAGAATCAATGTATTCTAGTAATACAGGGTGACAGTGACCAATAGACTTGGCTGCAACACTTGCACCGTTTTCTGCCTCATGAAACTTATCACCCGTTCTCAGTTCTCTACCTTTCTTTAGCCCCATGTAACGGATTACATATCTGGGATCCTGATCCGGTATCAAATACCCAGGACGTAGAGGATACAGAGAAACAGTTCTTTGTAATGAACACACCCGATGGAGATGCATCATATGCACTTTCTTCGTTTGGGCGGTATGGGAATCCTGGTATTCCCCTATTTCCTGCTCTGTCTTATAACATTTATAAGTTGGAGCGGGACCAACGTTCCCCAGCTCAGTATAACAAGCGGGTTCGGTCAATATATCCGTTTTATTATCTTGATTAAGGCGTGACATGGTCGCTACCTGGAGAGAGAGAGAAGAAAACACTCTGCGTGCGCTCTGGCAAGATCAGATTGGTTATTATTTTATCTAATCAGGATGGCTCAAACTGTTTTTATCAAATCTTCCTTCAAACCCTAAAAGGAAAGACTAGCCGGGATTAATTACACGCTACAAGTTCGCCAATCTTTCAGCAAGGCCGGTGTCGGTACTTTGAGAGAGGTTCCCCGTGCTTTCGCACGAACCTAATTAAAGTAAACCTCGTTTTCCCATAGGCGTAACCCCGTTGACACCTTTCTAGACATCTACTTGATCGGCTAATTGTAATGTGTAAAATTCTCCCAGGAGTAACTCTTACTCGCAGCGGGTATCGGGATCCAACTATCTCATAGAAGGTATGCAATCTCATTGCAAATTTCAACACTTGAAATTCCCGATAATTTTTCCCCTAGCACCCTATGACCTTGACGGAGGTCAACAAACCATAGGCTACTAGTCAAGTTCAACCCGTCATTTCTTGATTGAATCAAACCCACCCGCACGACCCTTGACGGAGGTCAACAAGGCCGTACGACTACCCTAACCTAATCTGCATCATATGCAAAAGCAGATAAATACTATTTAGCTACCGCACACTACGCCTTCACGGATGTCAACAAACGTAGCACGAATACTAAGTAGGACTTATCTGAAATGACGGAGGGCTACGACATGTTTTTCTGAAAACCTATTGCGTAATGAACTTGATATCGTTGTAGAATCAAATGATTTTGAAATGGAGTGTTTTTGATGCTTTTTTAGTTTTGCTAAAGGGGTCACTCCTGGTGAAGGGATCGTCGGCCCTTTCCTCATCGAATAAGGTGCAGGATATATCATATATACCGCTGTACAAAGCAAGAACTATAGGAGCAATCAAAAGACAAACCGAGGGTTGTAGCATCTGCCAGTTATTGCTAAAGGGGTCAATCCAGGTGAAGGGATCTCGGCCCTTTCCTTATCGAATAAGGTGCAGGATGTTCTACAAGGCACACCGCGATGCAAAGTAAGAACCGTAGCTACCTGTTTTTTAAAATTCGATTCCACAACAACTTTTAGGTTTCTTTTCTTTCATTAATCATATTATGAAGTCCCATCATTTAAATCACCTAAACATCACAGATAAATACGACGTACATTTATGCCATCCGCATTCGCCTCGATGTCCCCACGTGCACCGTTAGGTTAGGTAACTAACAACAGAGCGGGGCAGGGCAAGCGCGAGTGCAAAACATAAGTAACGTCTATATAATATATCATATATACTATATATCATATCTATCACAACATATCAAATAATCACATCACAAATATCGCAGCAGAAGAAACATATGAAATATTGGATATACAAGGACGTCCGTGTTTTTAATACGAGCCTGTATAAAACACGGATTCCACGGTCGCGATGAATAGCCAAACCCACACCCCTAGATCCCTACGAGAGTGGCAAGCAACCCTACCAATTCTAGAGTTAGGAGACCCGGACTCGACTCCTCGAGTTGGTCTCCCACTGGACTCTAGAACCCGGTTACTTGTGCTCTCCTCCTTGGGTCTATCCTAGTGCGGAAAAGTAAATAATATACAAGAACGGTGACAATTTCCGCAACCTGGAAGTGCCCCAATAAAAGAATATTACATACAAGTTTTTTACATGAATGAAAATGAAAAACACTCATCTCACATAAAAAAAACCCGGCTATTCAAACACGACGATCCAATACAACATATCCAGCAACACATAACATCACATGTCATCAATGTAAGTAAATATGCGCATCCCAATTGTCGTTGACATATAGCAACGAAACCGGCGATATCACATATTACACTTACGGTCACAGAAAAGAAAGTGTAAAACTACAACAGTTGGAATCTGCAAACTCTTTAGACATCGCATGCCTAACCAAATGAATTCCTTAGACATCGCATGCCTAACAATTATAAACCCCGCATTTTAGTCTCATTATCGAAAACACTTTTCATTATAAAGTCGGGAAATTCAACAGGATTCCCGGCATCCAGAACGAATGTTCGTCGCAAACTTCAGTAGACGGCCGCACCCCCGATACCGTCGACGAAGTGCACTAAGGCGGAACACCGCTGCCGCGAGCACCCGAACGGATGCTTTTTGGCGACGGGGTTCTCCTACAGTCACTTGGTCGAGGCTATGGGGTGTAGCTATTTATTAAGTTTACCGGCGAGTATCCGCGTACGCTACGTGATTGCGACGGACTTTTGATGACATCAAAATCCCGTGGCAACCAATCAAGTGAGACTAAAGTGCTATGTTTATAACATTCATATTAGTTATCTCATAACTACTTGTGAATTCCAAATATTGTATCACATTCCAGATAAATAGAAAAATGTTAACTTTTCGATCGAACATTCAAACACCCAAGTTTTCCCGAAACAGCTCAACACATGAAATAAGTTTAAAAACATTCACTTCATGCCTCAGTACCAACGGTCCAGCCGTAGAAGGGTCAAGCCAACGCCTCACATGTGGCACGCCGTACTGCCCCAAACCCTAAGGTTCAAAGGGCAGTTCAAGACGGTCACATAATCGAGTTAAGGTTTGTTGTCTTCTAAAGGGTCCATCGCGTTACTTGCACTACTTAGAACGTTATTAAACTACGGAAAAATCCAACAACTGGAAATTTCCCGGCAGGGGAAAAAGTGGGTATTTATATCCGGTCGAACTTTTTAACATATTCTAAAATAATCCGGAAAAACACATAGACAAAGTTAGACAATCCGATCAAATCTACGAACTCCTAAAAAAACCCAGAAAACTCAACTCTTGAGTACAGATTAAAAATTCCCAGAGAACAGAGGAACAAAATAAAGAAATTACTGTGCAAAACTTGATGGAAGAAGCGACCGTACGGCCGCGGAACAGCCGCACTAGCCATGCTCGTGCCGCGGTTCCACGACGCTTTGATCGATTTAGATTCACGTTTTAAACAGTAACTCCTAGAAACCCTGCTTAATTTTCTGGATATTTTTAATTCACAAAATTCCACATTTACAAAAAATGTACAGAGAGGGTTGAAAATTAGGGTTTCGGGTTCGATCGGACTTCTAACATCGTCTATACTTCGCCAAAAGCTCTAGATAGGCTCCGATACCACAGTAGGGATCCTAGGCACACTCAAGAGGTTCCACAACAGTCAACCATGCCAAAATCAAATTTTACATGTGCCGAGAAACCCTAATGCGATCGTTAACTAGAGGATAGGCGAAACAACAAGCAAGTTAACAACTTTATTGCTAAGTGAATGGAAATAAAACCTTTGTGTTAGTGTATATGCCCTAGAGGCCATTACTGTATCATAGTAGTTTGTATATTACTTAATGGAAGCTTGGGATATTCACCTTGTATAAACAATCTTTCTCAATATAGTAGTATGCTACTTGGTTTGTTTCTACTTCAATGTGTACATGTGTTTATTTTAGTATATCACCTATACACATTAGTGAAGCCCTTAGGATCTTTGCTTGATTACCAGCGTTGTGAGGGCAGTCACACTAGTGGGGGCTGGGTAATCTATAAGCACATCCTTATACAGGTCCCTAGTCGCAGGACTATTGAGATAGGGCATCGATACTCCGGAGTAGACTAGCGTATGCGCTTCTCATCCCAGTGTGGGAGATGGTCTGTCCCACAGCCATTAGTACGTCGTGCTGGAGATAGTATACGGGTGCTCGTTAGGTTACGGGTACACCGGACAGGACTCGTCGGGAACTGACCGGTTGGTATTATACCTATCGTCAGTTATCAGTTCCCAGGTGACATGAGTACAGCTTAGGCCGCTGACTTGACACTGTCACTTCGCCTCGAGTGTGTTCCCACTGTACTTTGATTACTACCCTACCACGGCTCAAAGGAGTCGTGCAAACAGGTGGTAGTTGGGTGCAGTCCCGAAGCACTTGGAGGCAGTGACGGTTAGACAGGATTCGTCTCTCCTGGTATTGGGGGTTGACATCACGCTGTGTCTAGGAGAGCCATTACATGAGTAGTCCCTGGCCAGGGCAATCGAGATATACTGGAAGGCTTCCAGTGTTATCTCAGGGTGTTTTGGGCTTCACTCCGACAGGTCTTGTACCGCTATTAGGGGACTGACGTTTACCGCCCCCCTAGGCCCGCCATGCGATGTATTAGATGAACAGACCGGACTGTACGGAGATTGTCACATTCAGGCTCAGTAGGAGTTCAGATGGGTTTCACCTCGTCAGTCTTCTTGTCGGCATCTACCTGGGACCGTTACGCACAGCTAGTGCCGCTTGCGGTCTGTGGATAAACCCACTGCCAGCGTAGTGTCGAGTCTTTAGAGTCCCACATAGAAATCTATTCGCCTTTAGGCAAAAGAGTAGAGGTCGCATGGTTTTGCGACAGGTCGCATGGTTTTGCGACAGGGTTCGGTCACATCCGTGCACTTATGCACGTACAGTGTCCGGACAGTTTACACTAGCGGGCTTTGCTTAAGCCAGATCCTAGTGTACGTATTGGGATTGGATTTATCCAGTATGTATTCGTGTTCCTCGGAACGCGGAAGCGGGTGTGTATGCACAGTTGACGGAGAGACAGAGGCAGAGGATTCTCATTAGGGTTGTTGACCGTTGACTGTTGACTATTGACTTTTTGCTCAACCCTAATGAGAATATGATATATGATTAACAATAATATTAATTAAGTATTGTGGTGACGTGGTTGTTGAGGGGTTGACTTTGTTGACTTGTTAACTTTGTTGACCGGTTGACTAGGTTGGACTAGTTGACCATCATGATGACAATGGCTATCATTTCATAGCAAAGACTTTTCACTTGCTTGTTCTCTTATGCAATATGAGTGCATGAAATGATATAGCCATTTCGACTTAAACCATTTACACAATACTTGATTACTATTTTTGTGATGATGGCTTTGGATTATGAGAGCCAAGAGAGAAAAGTCTTTCTCATTCTATCATTCTCATTCTCTCTCTTATTCTTGAGCTCTCATCTTCTTCCTCTTGCTCTCCCTCTCTTGAGTTTATGGTTCACTTGTCTCATGTGTTGAGAACCAAGAACCATAGAGTAAAATCCCAACACACTCTTCTCTACTCATTCTAGTTCATAAGGTTTAGCAAACCAAGTGAACTAGTTTCTTCAAAGACCGAAGAAGAAGCCAAAGGTAGAAGCTTTCAGGTGGATCTATCTTCGGCGCAAGGAGACGACGGGGTGAAGCCGGTCCGGACAACCATCAAGAGTCAAAGAAGAAGGAGTTCAAGAAAGAAAGGTATAACCACCTAACCGAGTAGTTAACAACTCCTACTTAGGTTGTTAGTTAGATGTTTAACAAAGATCTGGTTTTGAGTCCATGTTACCACCTCTAGAAAAATTGTTTTTCACCAAATTCCGCATGCCCGAAAGTACCGGGAGAGGTAGCATGGACTTACAGTGGCATCAGAGCCTAGTTAAACTCTATCTAACATGTTAGCAAAGTAACTAGAAGATTGATCAAAGAAAAAGTCACGAAACGAACCCGATATGACAAGTTTCTGCCGATTTTTATTCTGTTCAAAAATTGATAAATTTCATCTTAAATATCGGCTCAGGCTTTTGTTTGAATAACCACAAAATTTGTTCCCACGAACCGTTCAAAGCGCCGCGGAAATGCGGCTGGAGCACGCTCCCGCCGCGGTTCCGCGGCCGAGTTGACTCGGCCGAGGTCCAAATTTGGTGCAGTGTATTTCTGGGGTTGTTTTGGGATTTTTGGAATATGTCTTTTCAGCCCAGATTTTCCAGAACGAAAATTTTATGTTTGGGGCCTAAAAATCCGTATTTTTGATCGAACTTCTAAATGACTTAAGCTAATGGGTTTTTCTGTGATGTGATATTTGTATTGAACGTCTGCTAATCGCTATATGTCGATTAGTGGGGGTTATACAAATCTGTGATCTGTAATGTTGTTGGATTATGTATATGAACTCATTGGATTGTCGCGGGTGAATAGCCGGGGGTTGCGAGACGAGAGTTTTCTTTTCTTTCAATTCATGTAAATTTGTAAATTGATGTAATAATTATTTGTATCGCCGCACAACCGGGTCGGGGTTGTAGCCGTCATTGTATAATTTCTTTTTACTGTTTTTGCTCCTAGGATAGACCCATGGAAGGGGTGCACAAACTACCGGGTATGCCGAAGTGCCGAGTGGCCTACTCACGGGGTTGAGGGAGGTTGCTTCGCTTCGGGTACTTGGCGGGTAGTTTGCCGCACCCGTAGGGGTCTTGGGTGCGGTTTTGGCTATTCACCGCGACCGTGTAATCTGCTTTTCGTTACAGGCTCGTACGAATTGCAGGTTCCTAGTATATCCAATGTTTTCATCTGTGATCTGAAATGGCTATCATTGCAATATATCTATATATGATATTATTTAGGCGTTGCTTATGTTTTACAGCAGCGCTAGCCCAGCTCCCGCTCTGTCGTTAGTTAAGTAACCTAACGGGTAATGACGGGGCCCCGTGGCGAATGCGAATGGCATAAGCGTACGTCATATTTTAGTTCTTTTCTGCAATGGTAAGATTAAATGATGGGACGCATTAAAAGAACTAATGCAAGAATATCACGTATTAAAAGAACTAATGCAAGAAAATAAACCAAGTAAAAGTCGTTGGAACACTTTCGTAAAACCACTCGGTTCTTTTCAAAACTAACTTTTAAATGCGGAGTTTGAGCCACTCCTTTTAAAAGCTATCTCGTTCCATCGACTATATCAAGTTCTCTACGTTCACGGTTTCGCCAAAACCATTCATAGCCCTCCGTCATTTCACATAAATAGTCAATAGTATTCAAGCTATGTATGTTGGCCAAAGTCAAGGCATAGTGATTGGTAGCTATTGGGTATTTATGTGTAGCATAGATAGATGCGTTGGTTTGGGATAGTCGTACTTCCATTTTGGCTAAAGTCAAGGGTAGGTACGGGTGGATCCAAATTAACCTGGAGAATGACTGGTAGAACATGACATGTGACTTATGATATTTTGGCCAAAGTCAAGGTCATAAGAGCATGGGGCAAAATTCACATCGGGAGTTTCAAAAGAACTGAAACTTGCTAGTGTTGCATACCATTTGGAGTGTGATGATTCTGGTAGGATTCCTTCCGTTTCGTCACGCGATGATATTTGGATCCCGATCCTACTGTGAGTATATGCTACTCTTCGAGAAATTTCTCACTTAACGATCAATGCTATAAACCAAGTAGGTGTCTAGAAAGGTGTTAGCGGGGCTACGCCCCCAGGGAAAAAAGGTTATTAAATTAAGGAACTTCGTGAAAGCGTTGGAAAACCTCCCTCGAAGTACCGACACCTGCCTGGCCGAACGGTTAAGCAAGTATTGTACGGTGAGATTGATCCTGACTAATTCTTCCTTTTTGGGTTTGAGAAGGGATTCGAGAAACAGTGGGAGCCATCCTGTTTAGACAAACTAAAAACCACTCTAAACTTGCAAGAGCATCATGCCGAGTGTTTCTTCTTCTCTCTCCTAATTGCAGCGACCAATCGACATGACTGGACTTAAGTTACTTTTAGATAAAAACATACTGACAGGGCCAAACTACAAAGATTGGCTCAGGAATGTCAAAATGGCAATCACTTACGACAAGCTGGGGTATCTTCTTACCACCAAAACTCCCCCTGTCCCAAGTACCACCTCCAGCATCGCGGATAAGGAAATCCGTAAGACTAGGGAGATTGATAGCGCGAAGGCCAAGTGCCTCGTACTTGCCTCTATGGACAACGAACATCAGAGGAGGCACGAGAATATGGACCTTGAATCTATATTTCTCCATACAAAAGAACTGTATGGAGAGCAATCTCGTATCGCAAGATACGAAGTGTCGAAAAAGTTATTTTCGGAAAGGTTGGCCATCGGATCATCGATAGCGGAACACGTGCTTAAGATGATTGGCTTCATTGAGGAGCTCGCGGAACTTAGGACCACGTTAGAGAACGAGCTCTATACGGACTTGATTCTCCAGTCTCTTCCTTCCACTTACGCCCAGTTGATCCTGAACTTCAACTTACAAGAAAAGGAAGTTGAACTTTCAGAACTCCTCAACATGCTGAGGAGTGCAGAGGGCACCCTACAGAAAGGTAGGGAAACATCCACTTTGTTTGTAGGAGGATCTTCCTCTTCTAGGTCCAAGGCGAAAGCCAAGGGAAAGAAGAAGAAAGCCCCCGCCAAACCAAGGGGCGGTGTTGGTAAAGTGGATACGAAGGGAAAAGAAAAAGCAACAAAGAAAGCGGGGCAGCTTGTGGATAAAGAAGAATGCTTCTATTGTCATAAGAAAGGACACTGGAAGAATGATTGCAGGGCTTGGAAAGCCAGGACACAGGAATTGAAGCAGGTTGCGGCTTCAGCTTCCGGTGTGTATTTTATTGAAAACTGTCTTTCAATAAACTCTATTTCCTGGGTATTGGATACCGGATCAGGATCTCATATCTGTAATTCTTTGCAGGCGTTGAGAAACCGTAGGGTTTTGAAGGAAGGTGACATGACCCTCAAAGTTGCAAACGGAGCTAGCATGGATGCTAAGGCCGTGGGGGACTATCACTTAGGAATGTCAGATGGACATGTTTTGGTTTTGCGTAATTGCTTTTTTGTACCCAACGCAACTTGTAATATCATTTCTGTAATTTTAGTTTCTAAAGAAGGTTATGAATTTGCGTTTGTAAGTAATGTTGTAAACATTCACCTTAATCAAGTTTTGATTGGGTCAGGTACATTGAGCAATGGTATATACGTATTAAACCAACCACAGATTTTCAATGTCCAGATTACACACAAAAGAAAGTCTCGGGAAATAAATCAGACTTTCTTATGGCATTGTAGACTAGGTCACATCAATGAGAGAAGGTTGACGAAGTTACATACAGAAGGATATTTGAATCCGTTCGAATATCAATCGTATGCCACTTGTCAATCATGTCTCAAAGGAAAGATGACAAAGACTCCGTTCACTGGACACGGAGTAAGAGCGAGCGAGCTCTTGGGACTCGTACACAGCAACGTGTGCGGTCCAATGTCTACACATGCGCGAAGCGGTTATTCTTACTTCATTACTTTTACGGATGACTTTTCAAGGTATGGTTATGTCTTCTTAATGAAACATAAGTCTGAAGCCTTTGGAAAATTCCAGGAATATAAGAATGAAGTAGAAAAACAAACTGGCAAAAGTATTAAGATTCTAAGATCGGATCGAGGTGGAGAATACTTGAGTGCCGAGTTCCTGGACTATTTAAAAGAGAACGGAATTCTCTCTCAGCTTACTCCTCCATACACTCCGCAACATAACGGTTTATCGGAGAGACGGAACCGAACCCTATTGGATATGGTACGGTCCATGATGAGTAACGCTGAGTTACCGCGATCATTCTGGGGGTATGCGCTAGAATCAGCTGCATACCTTTTGAACCGAGTTCTTACTAAGACTGTGCCTACTACGCCATATGAGATGTGGTGTGGGAAGAGACCCTATCTTAATCACATTAAGACATGGAGAAGTCCAGCTTTTGTTAAAAAGCAGCATGCAGACAAGCTCGAGGCACGCTCAGTACAGTGCAAGTTTGTGGGATATCCAAAGAATTCCATGGGATATTTCTTCTACCGCGAAAAGGAACAAAAGGTTTTTGTTTCTCGTCATGCCCACTTTCTAGAACACCAGTTCTTAGAAAAAGGAATTAGTGGGAGCGCAGTAGAACTGGAAGAAATTCCAGAACCACAGACTATTACTGAAAGCTTAGTGGAACCAGAGGGTTCAAAAGAACATGACATTCCTACGCCGCTCCGCAGGAGTAGTAGGCAGTCTCATCCGCCCGAGAGATACTACGGTTTTCTAATAGACGGGGATAGAGAGGATTGCATTATGGATTTTGATGAGCCTACTAGCTTCCAGCAAGCCGTTCAGAGCGTCGACTCGGTAAAATGGCTGGATGCAATGCGGACCGAAATGGAGTCCATGTACTCCAACAAAGTATGGACGTTGGACATTGCTCCAGACGGGGTAAAACCCGTAGGATGCAAGTGGATCTTCAAAAGGAAGATTGGTGTAGATGGACAGGTTGAGACCTATAAAGCTAGACTGGTTGCAAAGGGTTTTCGTCAGAGACCTGGTTTGGACTATGACGAGACATTTTCTCCAGTAGCTATGCTGAAATCCATTCGGATCCTTCTTGCCATTGCTGCCTTCCACGATTATGAGATTTGGAAGATGGACGTAAAGACCGCTTTTCTAAATGGAAATTTAGAGGAGTTTGTCTATATGGACCAGCAAGAGGGTTTCATTCAGAATGGGAGCAGCGGAAAGGTGTGCAAGTTTCTTAAGTCCATCTATGGACTAAAGCAGGCACCGCGGAGTTGGAACATCTGTTTTGATGAGCCGGTCAAGGAATTTGGCTTTATAAAAAATCCAGATGAACCATGCATCTATAATAGATTTTTAGCGAGAACTGTAGTATTCCTCGTTTTATAGGTGGATGACATTCTCTTAATAGGAAATGATATTCCTATCCTACAATCTGTCAAGGGGTTCTTGTCACACAGGTTCTCCATGAAAGACCTGGGTGATGCCTCATACATCCTGGGGATCCGGATCCATCGTGATAGATCCAAGAGGATATTAGGACTTTCACAGTCCAGGTACATCGACACCATACTGAAAAGATTCAGTATGGCAGATTCCAAGCACGGTAACCTACCGGCTTGTCACGGGATCACCCTCTCTAAAGAGATGTCTCCCAAGACTGATTTGGAGAGGGATCGCATGTCTATTATACCCTACGGTTCTGCGGTAGGCTCTATAATGTATGCGATGTTGTGTACCAGACCGGATGTAGCTTATGCACTGAGTGTAGTATGCCGGTATCAGTCAAACCCTGGGGAGAAACACTCGATAGCGGTAAAGAACATTCTCAAGTACCTGAGAAGGACTAAGGAGACGTTCTTGGTGTATGGCGGAAAATACCTCCAGATCGAGGCCTTTGCTGACTCCAGCTTCCAACGTGACAAGGATGATTCCATGTCCATGTTGGGTTTTGCCTTTACCCTCAATGGAGGGGCGGTGTGTTGGAAGAGTTCCAAACAGGAAACCGTTGTAGACTCGACAATAGAAGCGGAATACATCGCTGCATCTGATGCCGCAAAAGAAGCTGTCTGGATGAGGAAGTTCTTGAAAGAACTTCAGGTGGTTCCGTCCATTGTTGATCCAATACCTCTGTATTGCGACAACAACGGGGCTATAGCTTTAGCGAAGGAACCCAGGTCCCATCAGAGATCCAGACAAATCTTGAGGCGGTATCACCTGATCAGGGAGATCGTGGATCGCCAGGAGATCGAGGTTCGGAGGGTCGCTTCAGAAGATAACACTGCAGATCCATTCACCAAGGCCTTGCCCCAGACTCAGTTCGAGCGGCTGATCGAGATGATAGGTCTTCGATACGCCAGTACATGGCCTTAGTGCAAGTGGGAGACTGTTAGTGTATATGCCCTAGAGGCCATTACTGTATCATACTAGTTTGTATATTATTTAATGGAAGCTTGGGATATTCACCTTGTATAAACAATCTTGCTCAATATAGTAGTATGCTACTTGGTTTGTTTCTACTTCAATGTGTACAGGTGTTTATTTTAGTATATCACCTATACACATTAGTGGAGCCCTAAGGATCTTTGCTTGATTACCAGCGTTGTGATGGCAGTCACACTAGTGGGGGCTGGGTAATCTATAAGCACATCCTTATACTAGTCCCTAGTCGCAGGACTATCGAGACAGGGCATCGATACTCCGGAGTAGACTAGCGTATGCGCTTCTCATCCTAGTGTGGGAGATGGTCTTTCCCACAGCCATTAGTACGTCGTGCTGGAGATAGTATACGGGTGCTCGTTAGGTTACGAGTACACTGGACAGGACTCGTCGGGAACTGACCGGTTGGTATTATACCTATCGTCAGTTATCAGTTCCCAGGTGACATGAATACAGCTTAGGCCTCGAGTGTGTTCCCACTGTACTTTGATTACTACCCTACCACGGCTCAAAGGAGTCGTGCAAACAGGTGGTAGTTGGGTGCAGTCCCGAAGCACTTAGAGGCAGTGACGGTTAGACAGGATTCGTCTCACCCGGTATTGGGGGTTGACATCGCGTTGTGTCTAGGAGAGCCATTACACGAGTAGTCCCTGGCCAGGGAAATCGAGATATACTGGAAGGCTTCCAGTGTTATCTCAGGGTGTTTTGGGCTTCACTCCGACACGACTTGTACCGCTATTAGCGGACTGACGTTTACCGCCCCCTATGCCCGCCATGCGATGTATCAGACGAACAGACCGGACTGTACGGAGATTGTCACATTCAGGCTCAGTAGGAGTTCAGATGGGTTTCACCTCATCAGTCTTCTTGTCGGCATCTACCTGGGGACCGTTACGCACAGCTAGTGCCGCTTGCGGTCTGTGGTTAAACCCACTGCCAGCGTAGTATCGAGTCTTTAGAGTCCCACACAGAAAGCTATTCTCCTTTAGGCAAAAGAGTAGAGGTCGCATGGTTTTGCGATAGGTCGCATGGTTTTGCGACAGGGTTCGGTCACATCCGTGCACTTATGCACGTACAGTGTCCGGACAGTTTACACTAGCGGGCTTTGGTTTAAGCCAGATCCTAGTGTACGTATTGGGATTGGATTTATCCAGTATGTATTCATGTTCCTCGGAACGCGGATGCGGGTGTGTATGCACAGTTGACGGAGAGACAGAGGCAGAGGATTCTCATTAGGGTTGTTGACCGTTGACTATTACCTTTTTGCTCAACCCTAAAGAGAATATGATATATGATTAACAATAATATTAATTAAGTATTGTGGTGACATAGTTGTTGAGGGGTTGACTTTGTTGACTTGTTGACTTTGTTGACCGGTTGACTAGGTTGGACTAGTTGACCATCATGATGACAATGGCTATCATTTCATGGAAAAGACTTTTCACTTGCTTGTTCTCTTATGCAATATGTGTGCATGAAATGATATAGCCATTTTGACTTAAACCATTTACACAATACTTGATTACTATTTTTGTGATGATGGATTTGGATTATGAGAGCCAAGAGAAAAAAGTCTTTCTCATTCTATCATGCTCATTCTCTCTCTTGTTCTTGAGCTCTCATCTTCATCCTCTTGCTCTCCCTCTTTTGAGTCTAGGGTTCACTTGTCTCATGTGTTGAGAACCAAGAACCATAGAGTAAAATCCCAACACACTCTTCTCTACTCATTCTAGTTCATAAGGTTTAGCAAATCAAGTGAACTAGTTTCTTCAAAGACCGAAGAAGAAGCCAAAGGTAGAAGCTTTCAGGTGGATCTATCTTCGGCGCAAGGAGACGACGGGGTGAAGCCGGTCCGGACAACCATCAAGAGTCAAAGAAGAAGGAGTTCAAGAAAGAAAGGTATAACCCCCTAACCGAGTAGTTAACAACTCCTAGTTAGGTTGTTAGTTAGATGTTTAACAAAGATCCGCTTTTGAGTCTATGTTACCACCTCTAGAAAAATTGTTTTTCACCAAATTCCGCATGCCCGAAAGTACCGGGAGAGGTAGCATGGACTTACACTTTGTAGATCCGGTCCTCCATTTCTATAGCTCCGTGTTGACGTCCTTTCACTGCGATCACCGCGATCCCAGACTCTAGCAATAGTTTCATCGGAGAAATGAGCAGGCTAGGTCGTTGACATCGATGGCGAAGATGATCTATGTCGAGGCAACTCTAACTCAAGCTCCATCTTCACTAGCTCACGAAACTTGTGAAGAAAACACCCTATACAACATGGCAAGTGGTAGAGGATGAAGAAATAGGAAGTGGGTTCACTTTAGATTTGGATTTCTCACTTGGATTCATCACTTGGAAATTTCTAGCAATGGTTTCTTCTCTTCATGAAGAAGAAGAAGAAGAAAGAAAAGAAAGTCAATTATCAAAAATAGAAAATGAAGTGATATCTATCATATTGCAACCATGGGTGAGATAAACTCATGTAGAGAATAAACTAGGGTTTACGTAAATGGTTAGGGTTAAGGAATAAAACAAAATGGTAAGACTTATTCAAAGATGCATGAAGCATCATGAAGCTTCTTGCATAAAACAAAGAAAGCCACTACCATTTTATTTTTGCAAAAAATGAATAAAGAAAATAAATAAGTAAATCAAACCATAACCATTAACCTAATCATAGTTTAAAGCATACACACACCCAAGTTTTCATGTATCATCAAACATGATACAAACAAGTGGACAAAAATATATCATATATACAATGTGCACATCAAGTGAGAAAATCGATCTTAAGTGAACAATACTAGTCAATGTAAAATAATATATCAAATATATAATTATACATTAAATCATTAAATCAATACTTGATTTAATGATCTGGTCATATCGCATATAACCGACTAATATCAAGGGTATCAATTTATCGAATCAATACTTGATTCGGTAACCCGGCTATATCACATATAACCTGCCGATGATACAAATCGCGAGATTAGAATACAGTATCACATACTGGTATTATTCTCGGTTCCGCACATATCTCATATGCGCTCCTATTTCGTTTCGCTTGAGCCAGGAAACCTCTGTGTAGGACTCTAAAGACTCGTCAATACGCCGACAGCAGGTGATGATCATATCAAACACCCATAAGCCGCAAGCGGTCTGCCAAACGTAACGGCCACCCGGGTATTGAGCGATCAGAAGATCTACGAGCAAGCCCGCTCACACTCCTGTGAATCCAACCAGTAACACTTACCGTACAGTCCGGTCTCGTCGTCTGATATGTCGCATATCTCGCCTAGGGGTGGTAAACGTCAGACCCCAATAGCTCGATAAGTCGTGTCAATATAAGGTCTATAACAGTTCGAGAAACTATTGTTAACACTTACCAGTATATTTCAGCAATCCTGGCCAGGGATTTCCGGTTATAGCCAATCGAACACAACGCAATATCAACTCCCTATACCGAGAGAGACGAATCCCCTCCTATCGCTCATTGCCTCCATGTGAATCGGGACTGTACCTAAAAACCACCGTTTTGCATGCCCTTTTGGACGTCGTAAGGTGGAAATCAAAGCATAGTGGGAATCGCACAAGACTCTATGACGATCTCGGGTCTACAGACTAACCTGTACCAGTGTCACCAGAGAACTGCCATCTGACGTGAGGTATAATATCATATGGGAGTTCTCGGCGAGTCCGTCCAGTGTACCCAGTCTCCACTGAGCACCCGTATATCATCTATGATGTCAAACACCAATGGATATGGGATCATCCATCGCCCATCTGTATGGGTCGAGAAGGTATACGCTAGTCTACACTGGTATATCGATGCCCTGTCTCGATACACCCACGACTAGGGACCTTGAAGGATGTACTTACGGACTACCATGTCCCCACTAGTATGATCCGCATCATAGTCCATGTAGTCAAGTACACATCATATGGGCTTTACCAACATGTAACAGAGAGACAATCAGTGTACACGTTAAGGTAAAGAGTAACCAGATAGCATACTATCATGTCGAGCAAGAAAGTCCTCCTTATATATGTCCAAGCATCCACTACAATATACATCCTATGTATAGTAATCGCCTCTAGGGCATACATAAAACTAACATTTGCACCCCACAGGTTTTACCCCAGGGGGTACAACGTCCAAAGTCCAAACTTTGTTGGTGTACATAGACTCCATTTCGGATCTCATGGCATCCATCCACTTCACAGAGTCACCACTCGTGATAGCTTGCTGAAAACTGGTAGGATCATCATCCTCTATGATGCAGTCTTCTCTGTCACCATCAATGAGGAAACCGTAGTACCTCTCCGTTGGGCGAGAAGTCCTACCAGACCTACGGAGTGGCTGAGGTTCCTCAGTTTCTATTGCAACAGCCGGTTCAACCAAGTCGTCATTTGTAGTTTGTGTCTCTAAAACCTTTTCTAGATCCACCACATTGCCATCATCTTTATCTGTGAAAAACTCTTTTTCAAAGAATGTGGCATGCAGAGAAACAAACACCGTTTGTTCTTCCTTGTGGTAGAATAGATATCCATAAGAGTTCTTTGGATATCCCACAAAGTTACACATGACCGACCGTGTCCCGAGTTTGTCCGGATTCAGTTTTTTAACATAGGCCGGGCAACCCCAAATCTTAATTCTTTTAAGAGATGGTCTCTTCCCATGCCATATCTCATATGGCGTGGTAGACACGGTTTTGGTTGGAACCCTGTTCAGTAGGAATGCTGCAGTCTCCAATGCATGCCCCCAAAATGAGACGGGTAACTCAGCATCACTCATCATGGAACTGACCATATCTAATAAGGTCCGATTCCATCGTTCTGACACACCGTTTTGCTGTGGTGTGTAAGGAGGAGTGAGCTGAGAGAGAATCCCATTCTCTTTTAGGAAGTTTGCGAATTCTGTACTGAGATACTCTCCACCTCGATCTGATCGAAGCATCTTGATACTCAAGCTGGTTTATTTTTCTACTTCTTGTTTATATTCAATAAATTTCTCGAAAGCTTCGGACTTGTGCTTTAATAAAAATACATGTCCGAATCTTGAGAAATCGTCAGTGAAAGTAATGAAGTAAGAAAAACCGCCTCTAGCCTGTGTAGACATTGGCCCACATACATCACTATGTATGAGTCCGAGGAGCTCGGTAGCTCTTTCTCCGTGTCCGGTAAACGGAGTTTTGGTCATTTTACCCTTGTTACAAGACTGGAAAGTCGCATAAGATTTATATTCAAAAGGGTTTAAATATCTATCTTTGTGTAACATGTTTAGTCTTGTTTCGTTAATATGACCAAGTCTACAGTGCCAAAGAAAAGCTTCATTTATTTCTGAAAGTTTTCTTTTATTAGTGTGTTGTTTGTTGAAAACTGTGTGTTTATTTAGGACGTATATCCCGTTATTAAGTGTACCATACCCAACCAACATTTGATTCAGGTGAATGTTCATAACATTGTTCTGTAATACAAAATTATATCCTTCATTGTCTAACAAAGAAACAGATATTATATTACAAAGCATACTTGGTACAAAATAACATGTGTTCAAAACCAATATACACCCAGATGGCAACCCCAAGTGATACTCTCCCACTGCGACTGTATGTACATTGGAACCATTTCCAAAGCGGAGAGTATGGTCACCTGTCTTCAAAACTTTGCTATTTCTCAGCCCCTGCATAGAATTGCAAATGTGAGAACATGAACCGGTATCTAATACCCAGGAAGCAGAGTTTATTGAAAAACAGTTTTCTGTCACAAACACACCTGAAGCGGAAGCATCCCCATGCTTCTTCTTGAGGTTCAAGTACTCCGTACAGTTGCACTTCCAATGTCCTGCTTTGTGGCAATGAAAACATTCACCTTTCCCCGAGTCTCCAGCTTTGGACTTTTCCTTTCCCTTCACCTTTTTAACTCCACCCTTAGGATTGGTGGGCTTCTTCTTTTTCTTTCCCTTGGCCTTAGCCTTTGGGCGAGAAGAGGAAGATTGTCCAACAGTCATAACGGGAGTTTTCACTGATTTCAGTGTGCTCTCTGCACTCCTTAACATATTAAGGAGTTCAGGTAGTTCCCTCTCCATGTTGTGCATGTTGAAGTTAACTATGAACTGAGCAAAGGTGGAGGGGAGGGACTGCAGAATAATATACGTATATTGTTCATTGTCCATCGTCCATCCAAGGTCCTCAAGCTCTTCTATAAGAGCTATCATCTTCAGAACATGGTCTCCTACCGGTGTGCCAGGGGCCATTCGCATCTGAAACAATTTCTTTGATGCTTCGTATCGTAATACGCGGGATTGCTCTCCATACAACACCTTTGTATGGAGAAATATGGTTTGAATGTCCTTATTCTCATGCTGCTTTTGATGTGTATTGTCCATCGATGCAAGCTCGATGCATTTGGCCGTGGCACAGTCAGCGTCCCATGTCTTGCGGACTTCAATGTCCGTTACTGAGGATTTTGGACCTGGGGTGGGCGGGGCTGAAGCCGTGAGGACATATAATACATTATCATAAGTCAAAGCTATTTTCAGATTCCTCAGCCAGTCTTTATAATTGGTCCCATTCAGTTTGTTTTTATCTAGTAGAAGCTTGAGTCCAGTCATTGGTATCTTCCAGTAAGAGAGAGAAAAGAATACACTCAGCGAAAGCTCTTGCAAAGATCAGATTGGTTATTATCTTGTATAATCGATGTCTCCCACTGCTTTAATCAAGTTTTACTTTCAAACCTTAAAAAGAAAACTAGCCAGGATTAATTACAGTCTACAACTTCGCTAACCGTTCAGCCAGGCCAGTGTCGGTACTTGAGGGAGGTTCCCCGTGCTTTCGCACGGACCTATTTAAAGTAAACCTCGTTTTCCTAGAGGCGTAGCCCCGTTAACACCTTTCTAGATACCTAATGAGTTAGCTAATTGTAAACTTCAAAACTCTCCTAGGAGCAACTATTGTCCACAGTAGGATCAGGATCCAACCATCATATGGAAGGTATGCGATCTCATTGCAAATCTCAACTCTTGAAATTCCCGATTTGATTTTTACCCATAGTACCTATGACCTTGGCTATGGTCAACAAATCACAAGGACTAGTCATGTTCAGCCCGTCGTTTCTTGATTAATCAGACCTGTTTACATGACCCTTGGCTAAGGTCAACAAAGTCATATGCCCGTCCTAATTAATCTGCATCATATGCATTGTAGGAAGACATCACTTAGCTACCGTAAACTACGCCTTTGCTAAGGTCAACAAACGTAGCACGAATACTAAGTACTCTACTTCCTAATATGACGGAGGGTTGCGGATGATTTTTAAGAAAATCTTTAACGCTTTGAACTTGATATCGTCGTAGAATCAAATGGTTTTCAAAAGGAGTGGCTTGTGCTCCAGAGTTTTTGAAATATAGCTTTTTCATAAAGAGCCGAGTGGTTTTCAAATCCGATTCTACAACATCTTTTTAGGTTTATTTTCTTTACATTAATCATTTTAATGTAATCCCATCATTTAAGTCCTGAAGCCAATCACTGAAAAGAAACTAAAATACAACGTACGCTTCTGCCATCCGCATTCGCCGCAATGTTCCGTTATGCAGCGTTAGGTTACTTAACCAAAGGCATACCGGGACGGGACTAGCGCGGGTGTAAAACATAAGCAACATCTACTATATATCTTATATATAATTTATTATTCATCTCAGATATCACAGAACACAGGCAACAGAAACATATATATAATGTGGGATATACTATGACGTCCGTATTTAGTATTTAGCCAACAATAGAAAATACGAATTCCACAATCGCGATGAATAGCCAAGCCCACACCCCTAGACCTCTACGAGAGCGGCAAGCGACCCTACCAATCCTGGAGTTTAGGAGACCCGGTCTCGACTCCTCGAGATGTCCTCCCACTGAACCCCAGAACCCGGTCACTTGTGCTCCCCTCCTTGGGTCTATCCTAATGCGGAAAAGTAAATAATATACAACACTGGTGACATCAACCTCAACCCGGAAGTGCCAGAAATAAAAGAATATTATATTACATTTGAATTTTACATGAATGAAAAATAAAACTCTCATCTCACAAAAAAAACCCCGGCTATTCGATCGCGACAATCCTGCACATCATATCTCAGCAACACATAATATCATATATCATCAACGTAAGTAAGTATGCGTACCCTGATTGTCGTTGATGTATAGCAACGAAACCGGCGATATCAACATACCACACTTACGGTCACAAAAAAGAAAGTATAAAACTACAATATTTGGAATCCGCATATTGTTTCACATTCCAGATAAATAGACAGTATTAAACTTTTCGATCGAGTAATCAAATACCCAAAAATTACCTAAAGCTCAACACTTGAGCGGAGTTCAAAAAACCCGGAATGTGACACAGTAGTAGCGGTCCAGCCGTAGAAGGGTCAAGCCAACGCCTCACATATGGCACGACGTACTGCCTCAATCCCTAAGGTTCAAAAGGCAGTTCAAGACGGTCACATAATCGAGTTAAGGTTTGTTGTCTTCTACAGGGTCCACCACAAAACTTGCACGTATTTCCGAAGGATTTAAACCCCGTGAAAAAGTGAGTAAATGATACTTGTTCGAACAATTCAATACTTTCTAAATTACCCGGAAAAAGCGAGAAATTAAAATTCTGATCGAATCATTGAACCCAAAACAATCTCCAGAACAAATATCACTGAAATCAGATTAAAAATACCTAAAACATCTACAAGCAGGTAATCAGAACAGTGTATAAAAATAAGGCCTTAATGGCTCTGTACGGCCGCGGATCCGCGGCCTAAGCAAGCTTTGGCCGCGGTTCCGCGGTGGGATTAGCTCATTAGGGCTTCGTTTTTCACAGTGTTTCTTATAATTCCCTGCTGAATTTTTTACATATTTTTAATTCTGAAAAATCACAGTTTCAAAAAAATGTCGAGAGAGTGTCCCAAAAATTCGTATTTTGATTCGATCGGAGTTCTAACTTCGCTAAAGTGTCGCCTAAAGTTCTAGGTCGGCTCTGATACCAATGTTAGGTTTACCTAGCACCTTATGAAGGGTTTGGAAGTATCACATGTACCAAAGATTAAATTTTTAAGGTGCTAAGTGAACACACAAAGAATCATTCCTAGAAAATTAGAAAAACAACAACATCATCACAAGTAGGTAAAGCTAGGGTTTTAAGAGTACAACCTTTGTAGCTCCCTACGCTAGACTCCTCGGCTACTTGGGGTTTGGAAAAGGTCCGCTTGTACTCCTCTAGGTCCACGATGATCCACCCGGAGTCCGCTTTGTCCAAGCTTGCAACTTCACAAGATCAAGAAAGAAAAAGGAAGCTAACACTCTCCACTAATGGGCAAGACTAGTGTAGAATGGAGTTGTGGTTCTTTTTCTCACCTGAAAATCCTATCTTGTTGAGTATTTTGCTCACTTGAGAGATCTAGAGAGCAAAAGTGCAAGGAAGAAGAAGATGATGGCTTTTTGAAGAAGAAGAGAAATGATAATCACTCATGGAAAAATGAAAAATATATGTATATATATTTTCCACTCTTCATCTCAAACTATGGTTATATTATATGGATATTATTTCACTTGAGTTAAAACATAAAATAAAGATTAACATATGGTTAAAAAGTTGGTGAGCATGGTTAGTTGAAGAAGAGTGTAGAATCTAAACCATGAATTATCCTTTCCTTTTTCTTTTTGTTTTAACACAAACAGAAATAATAATCCATATATCAAACCAAGGTGTGAGTCTTATATTGCCACCATTTTCTATGTATATACAACCATGAAGGATGATGTATGTATGTATGTGTGCATGCACATCCATATGTGCATGAACAAGAATGAATGCATACATGCATGCATACATCCAAAATACAAGAAAGGATTTCTAGTGAGAAAATAATGGTTAAATAATAAATCAACACTTGATTTAGCAATCCGGCCATATAACATACGACCCAACCAAAAGCAAGCCGCCCGATTAATATACGGTATCTTATACGCGCATTTTAACCGGGTCCATGCGCATATTGCATATGCGCACCACAACGTTTCGCCTGGACTAGGTAACTCCTTTGTGGGACTCTAAGACTCGTCAATACGCCGACAGTGGGTGATGATCATATCAATCACCCTCAAGCCGCAAGCGGTCAGCTAAACGTAAGGCCACCCGGGTATTGAGCGACTAGAAGAAAACAAGCGAACCTGCTACAACTCCCGTCGAGCCAACCGGCAACACTACCGTACAGTCCGGTCTCTTCGTCAGATATGCTGTATATCGAGCCTAGGGATGGTCACGTCGACCCCAATAACTCAATAAGTCATGCCGGTGAATGGTCTATAACAGATCGAGAAACTACTGATAACACTTATCAGTAATTCACAGCAGCCCTGGCCAAGGACTTACTGATATAGCAAGTCGAGCACAGCACAGCATCAACTCCCAATACTGGGAGAGACGAAACCCCTCCTATCGCTCATCGCCTTCGTGCGTATCGGGACTGTACCCAACGGCCACCTGTTTGCACGACTCAGTAGAGCCGTGGTAAGGTGGTAATCAAAGTACAGTGGGAGAACACACAAGACTCTATGACGATCTCGGGTCTACAGACTAACCTGCACCAGTGTCACCTGAGAACTGCTATCCGACGATAGATATAATTCCATAGAAGAGTTCTCGGTGAGTCAGTCCAGTGTACCCAGTCACCACTGAGCACCCGTATACGATCTCGATGTCAAACATCGATGAATATGGGAACATCCATCGCCCATCATATGGGTCTAGTATCATATACGCTAGTCTACTCTGGTATATCGATGCCCCATCTCGATACACCCACGACTAGGGATATTTCAGGATATGCTTATAAGCTACAGATGTCCCACTAGTATGATCTCTATCATAATCACTGTAGTCAAGTCAATATCCTCAAGGCTTTATCAACATGTGTGAATGAATAAAAGCATGATCAAATCAACATGTCAGATAAAGAAGAACCAGATAGCATACTATCATGTCGAGCAAGAATGTACACTGAATATATATATATATATATATATATATACATGTACAAATACATCCACTATCATATATGGCCTCTAGGGCATACATATATCCAACAACACACAGAAGAGGAAGAGTTAAGAACTTAACGAATCCTTCTTGTGGCATTGTAGACTGGGTCACATCAATGCGACACGACTAGCTAAGTTGCATAAAGATGGATATTTGAAACCATTCGAATTTTCATCTTATGACACTTGCCAGTCATGTCTCAAAGGCAAGATGACCAAAACTCCGTTTGCAGGACACGGAGAAAGAGTTACCGAACTCTTGGGACTGATACATAGTGATGTATGCGGTCCCATGTCTACACATGCCAGGGATGGTTCTTCAAACTTCATTACAATCACTGACGATCTCTCAAGATACGGACATGTGTTCTTGATAAGACACAAGTCCGAAACTTTTGAGAAATTTAGAGAATATAAACAAGAAGTCGAGAACCAAACCGGAATAAGTATTAAAATCCTACGATCTGATCGAGGAGGTGAATACTTGAGCAATGAATTCCTGGACTTCCTAAAAGAGAATGGGATTCCCTCTCAGCTGACTCCTCCATATACACCACAGCACAACGGTGTATCAGAACGGAGGAACCGCACCCTATTAGATATGGTGCACTCTATGATGAGCACAGCTGAGTTACCTATTTCCTTCTGGGGGTATGCGCTAGAGACAGCCATACATCTATTGAATATGGCCCCCACCAAATCTGTGCCTACCACTCCATATGAGATATGGAAAGGGAAGAGACCATGTATTAACTATGTCAAGATATGGGGTTGTCCAGCCTCTGTCAAACGACAAAATCCGGAAAAACTCGAGGCACGGTCTGTTCTATGCAAATTTGTAGGATATCCCAAGAATTCACAAGGGTATATCTTCTACAACAGCGAGGAACAAAGGGTGTTTGTTTCTCGGCATGCCACCATTTTAGAAAAGGAATTTCTTGCAAAAGAGATTAGTGGTCATGAGGTAGAACTGGAAGAGGTTCCGGCTACAAAAGCTGTGACAGAAGATCTGGTGGAACCAGAGAATTCCGTAGTTCCTGATGAACCCCAGCCACTCCGCCAATCTAGTAGGGTTCCTCACCCACCTGAGAGATTCTATGGTTTTCTCATGGATGGTGGGAGCGAGGATTGTATCATGGTTGATGATGACCCAACTAGCTTCGAGCAGGCCATCACGAGTGGGGACTCAGTGAAATGGCTGGATGCAATGCGGTCCGAGATGGAATCCATGTACACCAACAAAGCATGGACTTTGGAAGTTGCTCCTGAAGGGGTAAAACCCATTGGGAGCAAGTGGATCTTCAAGAAAAAACTTGGTGTAGATGGGAAAGTGGAGACTTTCAAAGCTAGACTTGTTGCAAAGGGTTTTCGTCAAAGACCAGGTGTGGACTATGACGAAACCTTTTCTCCAGTGGCTATTCTTAAATCCATCCGGATCATTCTTGCCATCGCTGCATATCATGACTACGAAATCTGGCAAATGGATGTTAAGACCGCCTTTCTAAACGGTGATTTAGAATAGTGCGTGTACATGACTCAGCCAGAGAGTTTCGTAGATAGTGGGAACAGCGGGAAGGTGTGCAAGCTGCTTAAATCCATTTATGGATTAAAGCAAGCATCGCGGAGTTGGAACATCTGCTTTGGCGTTGTTATCAAAGAGTTTGATTTCGTCAAAAACGTAGATAAACCTTGTATCTACAAGAAGGTGGCAGAGAGAAAGGTTTTCTTCCTCGTATTGTATGTGGACGACATACTCTTGATAGGAAATGACATTCCTATGCTGCAATCGGTCAAGCTCTTCTTATCATAAAGATTCTCAATGAATGATCTTGGTGATGCCTTCTGCATATTGGGAATTATGATATATAGAGATAGATCTAAAAGGATATTGGGATTGTCCTAATCCAGGTACATTGACACCATACTAAAGAGGTTTAGTATGGAAGAGTCCAAACGTGGGTTTTTACCCACGATCTCAGGGCTCACTCTCTCCAAAGAGATGTCTCCCAAGAATGATTGGGAAAGAGCTCGCATGCAAGGGATACCCAATGCTTCGGCAGTAGGCTCTATCATGTACGCGATGGTATGTACCAGACCCGATGTAGCATACTCACTAAGTGTAGTGAGTAGGTATCAAGCTGATCCTGGAGAGAGTCACTGGACAGCTGTGAAGAGCATTCTCAAGTACTTACGAAGGACTAAGGAGATGCTCTTGGTGTATGGTAACGGAGAACTCCAAGTGGAGTCCTTTACCGATTCGAGCTTCCAGAGTGACAAGGACGACTCTAAGTCGCAGTCGGGATTTATCTTTACCCTTTACGGAGGGGCGGTTAGCTGGAAGAGTTCCAAGCAGGAAACCGTGGCAGACTCGACGATGGAGGCTGAATACATCGCTTCCAACGATGTTGCCAAAGAGGCTGTCTGGATCAAGAAGTTCATTACTGAACTTGGAGTGGTTCCATCCATTGAGTATCCAATACCTTTGTAATGCGATAAAAATGGGGCGGTGGCTTTGGCCAAGGAACCTAGGTCCCATCAGCGATCCAGGCATATTCTGAGGCGGTATCACCTGATCCGGGAGATAGTTGATCGCCGGGAGATCGAGGCCAGGAGGGTTGACACGAAGAACAACACAGCGGATCCACTCACGAAGGCCATTCCCCAGATGCAGTTTGAGAGACTCTTCGGGATGCTTGGTATGCGATAATACAGCAGCTGGCCCTAGTGCAAGTGGGAGATTGTTAGTTGTATGTATGCCCTAGAGGCCAGTATTGTACAGATGATGTATATTATATTGGATGCTTGGACATATATAGAGAGGACATTCTTTCTCGATATGATAGTATGCTATCTGGTTGCACTTTACTTTAACATGTATACTTGTCTCTTTATACTGTCTTATAGTTACATGTTGGTAAAGCCCATAGGATGTGTACTTGACTACCTGGACCATGATGCGGATCATACTATTGGGGACATGGTAGTCCATAAGTACATCCTTCAAGATCCCTAATCGTGGGTGTATCGAGACGGGGCATCGATATACCAGGGTAGACTAGCGTATACGCTTCTCAACCCAAGAGATGGGCGATGGATGATCCCATATCCATTGGCGTTTGACATCAGAGATGGTATACGGGTGCTCAGTGGAGACTGGGTACACTGGAAGGACTCGCCGAGAACTCCCAGATGGTATTATACCTCACGTCATATGGCTGTTCTCTAGTGACACTTGTGCAGGTTAGTCTGTAGACCCGAGATCGTCATAGAGTCTTGTGTGATTCCCACTGTGCTTTGATTTCCACGTTACAACGTCCATGAGGGCGTGCAAAACGGTGGTTTTTGGGTACAGTCCTGAGTCACATGGAGGCAATGAGCGATAGGAGGGGTTTCGTATCTCCCGGTATTGGGGGTTGATGTTGCGCTGAGCTCGATTGGCCGTAACAAGGAAGTCCCTGACCAGGGATGTAGCGTCTTGAAAAGTCGTTTTGGTGTTTTCCTGAAAATCGGTGAAAATTCGGTATTTTTCCGAAAACCGTCTTTCTTGTTATTTTGCAGTTTAGGACTAATTATACCTAAAATGGATAGGTAATTGCTTGTTTTTAGTAGCTAATGAGTTAATTATGAAATTCTGGTCGTTTAAAATTTTTCCCTAATTTTTCAATTTTTTAATATTATTTTAAGCCGGTAAGAAAATACATTAAATTAGCGATAAATACAAATTTAAATAGGCTAAATTTAAGCTTTAAAATCTTGTTAATTAAAATCTAGTTGTAATTTAAATTTTTAGTATTTTATTTCAAGTTTTAACTAGTTTTTATGATGGAAAACAAAAATATATATTTTTTGAACTAAAACTTGCAAATATGAACTTGTGGGGGGTCTTTATGCATAAAACCCTTTTGTATACACTCCCACTCACCCCCCACTCCCCTAGGCCGGCCCCACCTCAGCTACTGCCCACGTTTTTCAGCCCCTTTTTTTTGACTTCTTCTATGTGAATGAATGTGAAGAATGTATTATTATATATTAATTAGAGTTTGGATTTTAGGTGATTGATATGAGATGTATGACTTTGAAATTTTTTCCACACCACCTCACTTTCTCCCATTCCTATCGTCTGGCCGAGAGCCTCCCACTGCTGTCCCCAATTTCCCTTTCTCTTTTTTTCTTCCAAAATTCATCACAATTCCATCAAAATTCAACAAAAAAATCCATCAATTTCTTCACAAATTCAACACAAAACCCTATTCTATCCCTTCTCAAGCCCAAATTGGTTTAAATTTTGGAGAAAAGTGGCAACTTTGGAGGCTAAGGGCAAGAGGTTCAAAACATGTGAGGTGAAAATTCTAATCTAATTGTTAATTTGTAGCTAAACTTGCTAAATTAGAACTTGAAAGTGTTAATTTTGTGCTAAATTCTAGTCTAGTTTTTTTTATATAGTTCATGGATTGAGTTGTAATTAGGGTTTAGAAATCCATTATTAGGTTAATTAATTTACTTTGCTATCTAGTGTTTTGCTAACCTAAATCTAAGAGGTGAACTTGCTATTGGGTTTGAAATTAGTGTTAGTTAAGTTTTTCTAGTATGGTTTTTGATTTGCAATTGCTATTGATAAAAATCAAGAAAGGGTTGGTTGTGGAATTTAGGTTTTGGAGCATGGTTAATGTGTTGAAATTTTTTGTAGTGGCTATCTAATGGTGTGACTTGGGTGATTATGCTAGATTGTAGTCGTTTTGTCGCAAATCGGCGATTTTTGCACCGATTTTGGAATGCAAATGCTTACTAGTTTTGTTATAAAATTATGTGATGAATTATTTTTGATATCTTGACGATTGTAATGGCTTGTCCTACGACTTTTAGGATGCGTGAGTGCGGATTTTTGAGTAGTCGGGTTTTAGTTTTGCCGGGCGACCAAATCGGCGATTTTCGCAGTTTTTGCGATTTTCGCGTGTGTTTCGCGGACTTTGTGCACGTTGTACCTAGCTAGTGAACGTTGGTATTTTCGTTAGGGAATTGCGTCGTTCTTGATTTGTAACCTTATGTTTGTATTGATGTTAATTCCAGGTTCGGTCGCGGAGACGTCAGACGCGGCTCGAAAAGGGAAAGCGGTGTTTGGACGCAGCTAGCCAGGGATTCCGGTGAGTAGATGTAACATCTACGGGGGACTATCGTTGGATGACGCAAGCCGCCCGATAGTTTTAGTAACTTAAAAGATTCTTAGTGATGTTAGTAATTAGGGGTGTAATACTTATATGATTATTTGCTGCATCCAAGCCTTATATTGACATACACATGCGAACTCATTTTATAGGACACCTGCACCATTGCCAGGGTTTTTATATGCAGCACGAGCACTATTCATGCTTACACACACGCCCTAGTAATTGCCATGCCACCACACTAGATAACCTATAATTTGAAACCTTTTACTAATTGATGCTTAAACCCGTGCTATTGCCTTTAATTCCTTAAAATGAAATCATAGGATTGCCATTCATGTGCATGCACCTCATCATATTATTTGTTCATGCCTAGTCTATTAATCATACATCGTAGCTTAATTATTGATATCATATCCATTCATCACCATTGATATATGGACTTATGAGGATTTCTTGAGATTTTATGATATTTCTTGATTTCGGGGGAAAGCCGCAAAATTTCTAAACTTATTATGTTTTTAAAATATGTAATTGCAGTTTTCTGGTGATGTAAAGTGTCGTCCACCATGAGTTTGCTGTGGTTTTCGAGATCCGTGTCGAGGAGTGGAGGAACCGTCACGGGTACATGGTGGGCCCGGTATGGTACCCCGGGGCAAGATGAATGTGGTGTTGACGTTGAGCCTGGAAGGGGACGGATTACCTACCGGTGACTTCATTGGGCACGGCGGATATTCAGAGGATACCGACCGGGGCCGCGAGAGAATGAGATATTGATATTGAGATGGGTCAGCCGGATGGCTGAGGCCAGAGACACTATGACATGGATTTATGAGATTTGAGACAGCTTTTGGGTGTCGTTGCTGGACACCGGTTCTCGTCGATTCTTTGAGTATTATGCTGGCATTCTAAAAGAGTTTCAAAAACAAAAAGAGATAAAATGTTTCTTATATATACCTATTGAGACCTCAGATATTCATGTTGCATACATATTAGTACACTGATGTTGTATACACACCTGCTAGTGCATCCAGTCATACCTTGATTTTAGATGCTAGGATGCTTGTGTGCATGCATACGATAGCCTTTGTAGATGTTCTTTATTACTCACGAGTTGGCAACTCACCCCCGTTGTGCCACAGCCTTTTGCAGGTCCGCTCCGTCCGTACAGTAGCGGCGGGCGCACTTGTTCTTTTGCCTCCTTTGCCTGGACTCGAGGTTTTGCTCTTAGGTGGGTTATATCATTATTTTTGTACCACCTTGTATATTCCTTGTATCTAGTGCACTCCATCTACTGTATCTACCAGTATTATTGTATATTGACCTAGAGATGAGACTGTGAGGTTTGTGGACTTTTATGCTGTATTTTGGGGTCGAACTCACTTGAGTCGACATGCAGTTTTTTTTCTTATGCTTCATTTTGATTATTTCACATGTTGTTGCTTTATTTTGCGTGGGATTGTGACCGCCTTATGGCGAAGAGCTAGCTCTCGCTTGGGGATGCCTTATTTGTTGGATTCATATATATTTTTGTTGTACCCATTTTGGGGGCCAGTATTTACAAAGGAGACTCTGCCGAAATTTTCGGAAAAATTGATATTGTTTTCAAAAAGGGTTTTATATGACTTATTGATAAACTTGTTTTCAATTGATTGGGTTCTCTTCACTCTTTTGCTTATTTCGTTTGGTTTTCTGGGTTTTGGCTTACTTATTTTACGGACGTCTTTAGACGTTTCGTAAACTTAAGTGCCAGTCACGTTCCGTACCCTGCGGGTCGTGACAAAGTTGGTATCAGAGCGATAGGTTTTACCTTTTTGAGTGTAGGATGACCCTTGGTAGATGGAGTAAGTGACTTAAGTAGGGTAACATAGCGTGTGTATGTCCGCGGCATACTTGCGATACGGTACTCTATACTTGCTTGAAAGTTCCTTCTTCAATTCCGTGTATCCTCTGAACCTATTGCATTGTTCTTATTATCCATTTTCCTGTAACAGCCATTATGCCGCCGAAGGCTACGAGGGCACAGAGGGCTGCAGCCAGAGACGAGATTCGAGCTGGCTCGTCCGAGACTAGGACAGAGCAGGGTGGTATGCCTACGCCGCAGGGACAGACCGATCCACCTTCCCCAGGCCGAATGGATAGGCTCGAGACTGGTATGGAGGAGTTGCGACAGATGATGGGTGGCATGCAGGAGCTACGTCGGATGGTAGGATCCCTAGTTGCAGCCAGTCGTACACCGAGGCCGGATGACGTACCTACTACATCACAGACGACCATGATACCTGTTCCTACTACTACCACCGTGGCCATTCCGGTTTCACTACAGGATTTCATGAGGCTGAGACCTCCAGTATTCACCGGCACCGAGGCAGCGGAGGACCCACAGACGTTCCTTGACAGTTTAGCCAGGATCTGCCGTTCGCTGAGATGTTCGGATGATCGATGGGTAGAGCTTGCGAGTTTCCGACTAGAGGGTCTCGCACAGACATGGTGGGAGTCAGTCCTGAGAGGTCGAGCTGCAGGTCTGCCGCCTATGACTTGGGTCAAGTTTACAGCGGTCTTTCTAGCCCGTTTCCTTCCAGAGAGCGTTCGTGACGCCAGAGCTCGTAGCTTCGAGGCCTTAGTCAAGACACCTGGGATGACGGTGTCTGAGTATGACATCCAGTTTACACAGTTATCCCGATATGCTCAGTATTTGGTGGATACCGAGGAGAAGATGGTGAAGAGGTTCGTACAGGGACTTGATGCATAGCTATATCTTGCCATTGGCGCCCAGCACTACGACACTTATTCAGCTGCTATGGATACGGCATTGCGGATGGAGGCACGCATATTACAGACTTCGGCCGTTTCTGGGCCGAAGAGGATTCGCACCGATGTACCGTCTCAGAGGCAGCGCGCCAGATTCTTTCCGAGAGATAGGCCTGGCAGAGGATTTGGGCGGGGACAGTTATATGGTTCTTATCCCCAGGGGCAGCAGCCGTCGCCAGGGTGTTTTGGGTGCGGGAGTTTGCACCATCTTGTCAGAGACTGTCCGGCGAGACGACAGGGAGCAGCGACAGTCCCGCATGTGACCGTACCACCATCACCACCCCTTCCTCAGAGAGCCTTACTTCCTACCACCGGCGATGCTCCACGCCAGTTAGGTGCACCCAGAGGCCGTGGACACGGCGGTCCTGTTCAGAGAGGACGAGGAGGCAGAGGCCGAGGTCGAGGTCATCCCGCTATCGGTAGAGGACAGGCCCGAGTTTTTGCTTTGACACCGCAGGATGCGCAGGCATCCAATGCCGTTGTGACAGGTACCTTGCCAGTTTGTTCTTTCGACGCCCGGGTATTATTTGACCCAGGTTCCACACATTCGTACGTCTCTACACACTTTGCACCGATGTTGGACCGTGAGTCGTCGTCGTTAGATCATCCGCTTGTTGTTGTTACTCCGGTAGGCGAGTCGTTTGTCGCTCGTTTTGTATTTCGTCTGTGTTCCGTTCGTATCGGGGAGAGGGATTCATCGGTTGATTTGATTCTCCTCGATATATTGGACTTTGATGTGCTTCTGGGCATGGATTGGTTAGCCACTTGTTATGCTTCGGTGGACTGCCGTGAGAAGGCAGTCATATTTAGCTTTCCGGGAGAGCCAGACCTTGTTATTCGGGGAGACCGCAGTGTCACCCTTCCCGGCTTAATTTCGTCTCTTCGCGCTGGACAGCTCTTGCGGAAGGGATGTCAGGGATTCTTAGCGTGTATTTGTGATACTCGAGCTGCAGAGGTTCCGTTGGACCGGGTCCCGGTTGTTTGTGAGGTCCCTGATGTTTTCCCTGATGAGCTACCTGGGCTACCGCCTGAGCACGATGTTGAGTTCTGCATTGATTTGATTCCCGGCTCGGGGCCTATTTCTATACCGCCTTATCGGATGGCCCCGGCAGAGCTTCGAGAGCTGAAGGATCAGTTGCAGGATTTGTTAGATAAGGGGCTTATTCGACCTAGTGTTTCTCCGTAGGGTGCTCCGGTCCTGTTTGTCAAGAAGAAGGATGGAAGTTTGCGCTTATGTATCGACTACCGCCAGCTGAACAAAGTTACCGTTCGGAACAGGTATCCGTTGCCGCGCATTGATGATTTGTTCGACCAGCTTCAGGGTGCGGGGTATTTTTCGAGGATCGACTTGCGATCAGGATACCATCAGCTGCGAGTTCGACAGGAGGATATACCGAGGACAGATTTCCACACGCGCTATGGTCACTACAAGTTTTTGGTGATGTCGTTCGGTCTCACCAACGCCCCAGCAGCATTCATGGATTTGATGAACCGTACATTCAGGCCGTATCTTGACTTGTTCATCATCGTGTTTATCGACGATATCTTGCTGTACTCCCGGAGCAGAGAGGAGCACGAGCAGCACTTGCGGATTACGTTACAGACTCTGAGGGAGCACCAGCTGTTCGCAAAGTTCTCCAAGTGTGCATTCTGGCTGGACAGCGTCGGATTCTTGGGTCACGTGGTTACGAGACACGGCATTTGTGTGGACCCGAAGAAGATTGAGGCTGTTCAGCAGTGGCCCCGACCTACATCAGTTACTGAGATCCGTAGTTTTCTAAGCCCGGCAGGCTACTACGGGCATTTTGTTCAGGACTTCTCCCGTATAGCTGCACCTTTGACCGGTTTGACCCGGAAGGGAGTTCCTTTCGTTTGGACAGAGGAGTGCGAGCGCAGTTTTCAGCAGCTACGGACTTGTTTGACTACGGCGCCGGTATTATCTTTGCCTTCGGGATCAGGTGGATTCGTGGTCTACTGTGATGCTTCGCGAGTGGGATTAGGATGCGTATTGATGCAGCATGGTCGGGTGATCGCTTATGCTTCTCGGCAGTTGAAGAAGCATGAACAGAACTACCCCACTCATGATTTGGAGATGGCTGCAGTGGTCTTTGCACTGAAGATTTGGCGACATTACCTATACGGAGAGTCGTGTCAGATATTCACCGATCACAAGAGCTTAAAGTACATATTTCAGCAGCGAGACCTGAACCTCAGACAGTGTCGTTGGATGGAGTTGGTGAAAGACTACGACTGCGAGATCTTATATCACCCAGGCAAGGCGAATGTGGTGGCAGATGCGTTGAGTAGGAGGCCCGGGGGTAGTCTATCCTTTTTGCGCGTAGTGCAGAGGCAGTCGTCATCAGATTGGTAGATGTTATGCGACAGCCGAGTTGAGTTCGAGTTCACTCAGACAGGGGGACAGCTCGCGCATCTTCGTGCACGCCCACAGTTGCTTGACCGTATATATGAGGCACAGCGCAGTGACGACCGTTGCTCAGAGATCATGGCACAGATGGGACAGGGCAGATTTTCCGAGTTCGTGATTGACGATCAGGGGATTTTACGATATGGATCTAGACTGTGCGTACCAGATGCTGATGGATTGCGGTACGACATTCTTGATGAGGCACACCGATCAGTGTATAGTGTCCACCCCGGTTCCACCAAGATGTACCATGATATGAGAGAGACCTACTGGTGGGACGGGATGATGAGGGACATTGCGGAGTTCGTTTCGAGATGCCTGACTTGTCAGCAAGTCAAGGCCGAGCACCAGAGGCCCGCAGGAGAGCTACAGCCGTTACCCATTCTGGAGTGGAAATGGGAGCAGATTTCGATGGACTTCGTTGTGGGTCTACCCAGGACCAGTCGAGGGTATGACTCCATCTGGGTGATCGTAGATCGATTGACGAAAGCGGCTCACTTCCTGCCAGTGAAGACGACTTTCAGCTTCGCTCAGTATGCTCAGCTCTACATTGACGAGATCGTGCGACTACATGGCGTACCGACTTGTATCATGTCAGATCGAGGCACTCAGTTTACCAGCCGACTATGGCAGAGACTCCAGGAAGCTTTGGGCACTCGTTTGAGCTTCAGCACAGCGTTTCATCCGCAGACCGACGGACAGTCAGAGCGGACCATTCAGACTCTTGAGGACATGCTCCGAGCTTGCATTTTAGACTTTGGTGGTAGCTGGGATCGTCATTTACCTCTAGTGGAGTTCTTCTACAACAACAGCTTCCAGGATACTATTCAGATGGCACCTTTCGAGGCACTGTATGTGAGGAGATGCAGATCGCCCGTCTATTGGACAGAGCTCAGCGAGAGCAGCATTTTAGGGCCGCAGCTTGTTGAGGAGACGACAGCGAAGATACAGTTGATTCGAGACCGGATGAGGGCAGCTCAGAGCAGACAGAAATCATATGCAGACAGGCGCCGTCGCAGATTAGAGTTCGCAGTTGGCGACCATGTTTTTCTGAGAGTCTCTCCGATGAAGGGCGTGATGCGTTTTGGGCGAAAGGGGAAGGTTAGCCATAGATTCGTAGGTCCCTTCGAGATCCTCGAGCGTGTCGGCGCAGTTGCTTATCGTTTGGCCCTTCCACCCAGCTTTCCCGATGTTCACCCCGTCTTCCATGTTTCGATGCTCCGCAAATACCTTCACGACCCTTCGCATGCGATTCAGCACCCGACAGTCCAGCTAGAGCGCGACCTTTCATTTGCAGAGCAGCCGGTGGCCATCCTGGATCGGCAGGTGAAGAAGTTGAGGTCGAAGATTATACCAACCGTCAAGGTCCTTTGGCGTAGCCCGAGCAGCGAGGAGGTTACCTGGGAGACCGAGGGCGAGATGAGGAAGAAATATCCCCATCTCTTCGAAGGTACGCGTAGTTATATTTTTAAATTCGGGGACCGAATTTCTTTAAGGGGGGAAGATTGTAGCGTCTTGAAAAGTCGTTTTGGTGTATTCCTGAAAATCGGTGAATATTCGGTATTTTTCCGAAAACCGCCTTTTTTGTTATTTTGCAGTTTAGGACTAATTATAACTAAAATGGATAGGTAATTGCTTGTTTTTAGTAGCTAATAAATTAATTATGAAATTCTGTTCGTTTAAAATTTTTCCCTAATTTTTCAATTTTTTAATATTATTTTAAGCCGGTAAGAAAATACATTAAATTAGCGATAAATACAAATTTAAATGGGCTAAATTTAAGCTTTAAAATCTTGTTAATTAAAATCTAGTTGTAATAAAAAATTTTAGTATTTTATTTCAAGTTTTAACTAGTTTTTATGATGGAAAACAAAAATATATATTTTTTGAACTAAAACTTGCAAATATGAACTTGTGGGGGTTCTTTATGCATAAAACCCTTTTGTATCCACTCCCACTCACCCCCCACTCCCCTAGGCCGGCCCCACCTCAGCTGCTTCCTACGTTTTTCAGCCCCTTTTTTTGACTTCTTCTATGTGAATGAATGTGAAGAATGTATTATTATATATTAATTAGAGTTTGGATTTTAGGTGATTGATATGAGATGTATGACTTTGAAATTTTTTCCACACCACCTCACTTTCTCCCATTCCTATCCTCTGGCCGAGAGCCTCCCACTGCTGTCCCCAATTTCCCTTTCTCTTTTTTTCTTCCTAAATTCATCACAATTCCATCAAAATTCAACAAAAAAATCCATCAATTTCTTCACAAATTCAACACAAAACCATATTCTATCCCTTCTCAAGCCCAAATTGGTTTAAATTTTGGAGAAAAGTGGCAACTTTGGAGGCTAAGGGAAAGAGGTTCAAAACATGTGAGGTGAAAATTCTAATCTAATTGTTAATTTGTAGCTAAACTTGCTGAATTAGAACTTGAAAGTGTTAATTTTGTGCTAAATTCTAGTCTAGTTTTTTTTATATAGTTCATGGCTTGAGTTGTAATTAGGGTTTAGAAATCCATTATTAGGTTAATTAATTTACTTTGCTATCTAGTATTTTGCTAACCTAAATCTAAGAGGTGAACTTGCTATTGGGTTTGAAATTAGTGTTAGTTAAGTTTTTCTAGTATGGTTTTTGATTTGCAATTGCTATTGATAAAAATCAAGAAAGGGTTGGTTGTGGAATTTAGGTTTTGGAGCATGGTTAATGTGTTGAAATTTTGTGTAGTGGCTATCTAATGGTGTGACTTGGGTGATTATGCTAGATTGTAGTCGTTTTGTCGCAAATCGGCGATTTTCGCACCGATTTTGGAATGCAAATGCTTACTAGTTTTGTTATAAAATTATGTGATGAATTATTTTTGATATCTTGATGATTGTAATGGCTTGTCCTACGACTTTTAGGATGCGTGAGTGCGGATTTTTGAGTAGTCGGGTTTTAGTTTTGCCGGGCGACCAAATCGGCGATTTTCGCAGTTTTTGCGATTTTCGCGTGTGTTCCGCGGACTTTGTGCACGTTGTACCTAGCTAGTGAACGTTGGTATTTTCGTTAGGGAATTGCGTCGTTCTTGATTTGTAACCTTATGTTTGTATTGATGTTAATTCCAGGTTCGGTCGCGGAGACGTTAGACGCGGCTCGAAAAGGGAAAGCGGTGATTGGACGCAGCTAGCCAGGGATTCCGGTGAGTAGATGTAACATCTACGGGGGACTATCGTTGGATGACGCAAGCCGCCCGATAGTTTTAGTAACTTAAAAGATTCTTAGTGATGTTAGTAATTAGGGGTGTAATACTTATATGATTATTTGCTGCATCCATGCCTTATATTGACATACACATACGAACCCATTTTATAGGACACCTGCACCATTGCCAGGGTTTTTATATGCAGCACGAGCACTATTCATGCTTACACACACGCCCTAATAATTGCCATGCCACCACACTAGATAACCTATAATTTGAAACCTTTTACTAATTGATGCTTAAACCTGTGCTATTGCCTTTAATTCCTTAAAATGAAATCGTAGGATTGCCATTCATGTGCATGCACCTCATCATATTATTTGTTCATGCCTAGTCTATTAATCATACATCCTAGCTTAATTATTGATATCATATCCATTCATCACCATTGATATATGCACTTATGAGGATTTCTTGAGATTTTATGATATTTCTGGATTTCGGGGGAAAGCCCCAAAATTTCTTAACTTATTATGTTTTTAAAATATGTAATTGCGGTTTTCTAGTGATGTAAAGTGTCGTCCACCATGAGTTTGCTGTGGTTTTCGAGATCCGTGTCGAGGAGTGGAGGAACCGTCACGGGTACATGGTGGGCCCGGTATGGTACCCCGGGGCAAGATGAATGTGGTGTTGACGTTGAGCCTGGCAGGGGACGGATTACCTACCGGTGACTTCATTGGGCACGGCGGATATCAAGAGGTTACCGATCGGGGCCGCGAGAGGATGAGATATTGATATTGAGATGGGTCAGCCGGATAGCTGAGGCCAGAGACACTATGACATGGATTTATGAGATTTGAGACAGCTTTTGGGTGTCGTTGCTGGACACCGGTTCTCGTCGATTCTTTGAGTATTATGCTGGCATTCTAAAAGAGTTTCAAAAACAAAAAGAGATAAAATGTTTCTTATATATACCTATTGAGACCTCAGATATTCATGTTGCATACATATTAGTACACTGATGTTGTATACACACCTGCTAGTGCATCCAGTCATACCTGGTTTTTGATGCTAGGATGCTTGTGTGCATGCATACGATAGCCTTTGTAGATGTTCTTTATTACTCACGAGTTGGCAACTCACCCCCGTTGTGCCACAGCCTTTTGCAGGTCCGCTCCGTCCGTACAGTAGCGGCGGGCGCACTTGTTCTTTTGCCTCCTTTGCCTGGACTCGAGGTTTTGCTCTTAGGTGGGTTATATCATTATTTTTGTACCACCTTGTATATTCCTTGTATCTAGTGCACTCCATCTACTGTATCTACCAGTATTATTGTATATTGACCTAGAGATGAGACTGTGAGGTTTGTGGACTTTTATGCTGTATTTTGGGGTCGAACTCACTTGAGTCGACATGCAGTTTTTTTTCTTATGCTTCATTTTGATTATTTCTCATGTTGTTGCTTTATTTTGCGTGGGATTGTGACCGCCTTGTGGCGAAGAGCTAGCTCCCGCTTGGGGATGCCTTATTTGTTGGATTCATATATATTTTTGTTGTACCCATTTTGGGGGCCAGAATTTACAAAGGAGACTCTGCCGAAATTTTCGGAAAAATTGATATTGTTTTCAAAAATGGTTTTATATGACTTATTGATAAACTTGTTTTCAATTGATTGGGTTCTCTTCACTCTTTTGCTTATTTGGTTTGGTTTTCTGGGCTTTGGCTTACTTATTTTACGGACGTCTTTAGACGTTTCGTAAACTTAAGTGCCAGTCACGTTCCGTACCCTGCGGGTCGTGACAAGGGATGATTTAGAGAATTACTGGTAAGTGTTACCAGTAGTTTCTCGACATGTTATGAGCCTCACATCGGCACGAATTATCGGTTATTAGGGTCTGACGTTTACCACCCCTAGACTTGATATGCGACATATCAGACGAGGAGACCGGACTGTATGGGAAGTGTTTCCGGCAGGCTTTTACAGGAGTTGGAGCGGTCTTGCTTGCTGATCTTCTGATCGTTCAATACCCGGGTAGCCGTTACGTCCAGCTAGTACCGCTGACGGCTTGTGGGTGATTGATGTGATCATCACCTACTGCCGGCGTATTGACGAGTCTTTAGAGTCCTACATTGAGGTTTTACTGGCTCAGGCAAAATGAAATAGGAGCACATATGTGATATGTGCGACACCAAGAATAATGCGTGTATATGATACCGTATTCTATTCTCGCGACTTTAATTATCGGTCGGTTATATATGATATAGCCGGGTTATCGAATCAAGTGTTGATTCGATAAGTCGATAAAATGGATGTTGGTCGGTTATATGAGATATGACCGGATTATTAAGTCAAGTGTTGATTTAATAATTAAGTGTATAATTGTATATTAGATATACTAGTTTACATTTACTAACACTTGTTCACTTTAGGGTTTTTTTTCACAAGAACACAATTTTGATATATATGTGATATATATTAAAATGTGTTTTCTTTTAGTATCATGGTTGATGATACACATGACATGGGCGTACAAGACATACACCATTCTATTTTTATGGTGGGTTATAATTATTTAAGGTAATTACAAAATTGGTGGAATTTTGGAAAGAGCATGAAGCTTGTAGAAGCTTGCTTTGCTTTGACAAAGTCCACTACCTTTGTCTTCACCTTAGATTTTTTATTAACCTAACCATATAGATTAGCTATGGTTATTGCTCTACAAGAGTTAGTATATGATACTCACTCACCATGGTTAGCCTTCTCACTTGATCATTATCTTCTTCTCTTTCTTTAGTTCATTTTCTTCTTCATTTGTTAAAAGAAAAAAGCTTGCTAGGGTTTGATCAAAAGCGAGAAACCTTGTGAGAAATAAAATTCTAAAGAGAACCCACTTCCTATTTCTCCATCCTCTACTAGACTAGCACTTTAGTTTAGGTTGTTTGCTTCACTAATTCTCAAGTTAGTGAAGTAGAAGCTTGAGTTGGCATCCCCTCGACGTAGATCATCTTCGACCTCGATCACTTCAAGCAAGGACGCGTCTTTCGCCTCGTAAAGCCATGCAAGGGTCCGGAAGAACCACGATCGCAGCGAAGGGACTTCAACAAGGAGCAAAAAAAGTGAATGACCGATCTACAAAGGTTGTATATCGTATTCACTTAGTTGTAAACATAGTTTACTTGCATTTGAAACCCTAATTTTCTAGTAATGATCTTGCTTAGGGTATTCGGCACGGCTAAAATTTTAAATGGGCATGTTTGATGCTTCCTTAACCCTTGTTAGAGTGCCTAGTAACCCTACATAGGGTTTGTGCGAATTTAGATCTAAAAATATAGATGGAATAAACTTTTAAACTCAAATTTAAAAATAACGAACAGTTAGCGCACTATCCCCGGCAACGGCGCCATTTGATTGATACGATTTCCGGTGTGTGTTTAGAAAATGTATAGAAATCACAACCAAAAATATTTTGACCGCAATCAATAACGGTGTCGAATGCAGCGCGTTAGTAAGTGCGGATCGTCCATAGGGAAAGTGTAATCGTTCGTGTTTTGATTTAGATGAGTTGAAACTTTAAAGAAAAGAAAAAAACAACAATTCATGATTTGTAAATTGAAGTTCAAGAATTAGGAAAATCTAGTCTAAATCAAGAAACGATAAAATCAAGAATTGAGAATTTGTGATGATTTCCAAATCAAATATCTAGAATCGAAATGAGGCTCGTAGGAATCGATCGGATCTATAGATGTGATGAAATCTAGCGATTACGTATTCTTATCCATCGATGAGTTGCAACTAGATCGATGATAATCGACGAGAATTAGGGATTTCTTGTGAAACTAGGGTTTCATCATCTATCCCTTGTTCCTTCGTCGATATCATCCATATTCTAGCCTCTAGTAAATTCAAGAATCAATCGTGGATCCATAATTTCGAGCGATCACAATCAAGAAACCATCGCAACGAAACTAGGTCGTGATTCTTCAATTTGCTAGGGTTTACAAAACTCGTAGGACTTAAGAATCGTTTTAAGATTTGTTACATCATCATTCAATTGATCGTCTCGACTCCTTTACGAGCGGAGTTTTACTCAAACATCACAACAAGAATCACAATCACAAATTGAGATCGAATCATGATGCAAGAATTTAAAGAAATCAAGATTAAAGAATTTAACCTTTTATTTATATCAACAATTCCGTTACAATCGCTCAAGAACTATAAGAGGAAGAACTCGATCGTCGATTTAGCTTCACTCGTCTCCTTGAGTCGCGGATCAGCTTGGATCACTTGCTCGGTTGAAGATCGGCTCCGCTCCTTAAAGGTTGAAAGCTTCTCGCTTGAATGGTACTCGGGATCTTGAATTTGGCTTGGATTTTAGATTAGGACTACAAGATGTGTCACTCAACTTGTAGATGGAAATGGGGAGGGGATTGGAGATTGACTGAAGATTGATTCAAGATTAGCCATTAACCCTAGATCTAGTCTCCTTTTTATAGACTTTCAAAACCCTAGATCTAGGATTTCAAATTTGAATTTCCCTCCAAAAGTTTGTTAGCTAGAGAGGCTTCTAGAAGTAGTTAGTTGGAGGGAGCTTCTAGAACTAGTTTGTTAGGAGCTTAATCAAGATTAGCTTTCTTAATGATCTTTGCTGATCTGGCAGAAGCTTCGAGAGTTCTCTGGAATTTGACATGTTTTGATGAAGTGTACACACAGAGAGAGGAGTACTGGAGCAGAAATGGAGTGATGACGTAGCAAGGCCACCGCGGAACCGCGGCGCAAGCCGGCTCCTGCCGCGATTCCGCGGCTCCTGTGAAGCCTTAGGGCTTGGTTTCTCTGGTACTTCTTTGGGCTAATAGTTGGGCCTTTTTCCGATATGTTGAATATTATTTGTCTTTCTTTATCACTACCAGATCTCAGATCTTGGAGTTGGTGTATTTTTGATCAGCTCTTTTCCCAATTTTGGCTTTGCTCCTGCAATTTCCTGCACAATTTCTCGAAACAAGAGTTGCTCTATACAAGAATGATGTGATGCCATGATAAATAGTCAATTTCCCTAAGAAATGCCGGTTTTAGTATACAATACATGTAATCTTGTATTTTAGGGATGTTTTGCTAATATGTGCAATATGAATACCGAACACTTCTAGATGAGTGAAAAAGATAGGGAAATTGCCGTGTTAAAAATGCAGTATTTTCGACTGATCAGCTGCCTTGCTTCAGGTTTTGGCGGGTAACTTGCCGTGTCCGTAGGGGTCTAGGATTTCATTGCGCAGGCTATCCACACGACGAGGGGAACGTCGGGTTTCATTAGCAGCTCTATGAAACCCGGGGATCCCAGATATCTGTATTATTCTGTGTTGCTTATTACATTTCTGTGATGTTGCATTTTATCACGCCTTGAGCGAATATTATATATTGATATATATACTAGTAGATGTTGTATATGTTTTGCATCCGCGCTAATCCGGTCCCCGCTCTGTCGTTAGTTAAGTAACCTAACGGGTAATGACGGGACCCTGTGGCGAATGCGGATGGCATATACATACATCATTATTTTCGTTCTTTATTGGTGTGATCAATTGATGGGACTGCGTTGATTCGGTTCAATGCAAGCTAAAACAAACCTATTCTGATGTTGTTGGAACACTTTTCAAAAAGCTGTTATTGTAAGGACGTTCTCTTTTGTTTTGCACAGTGGTATTCGGTTATGAATATCCAGCACCTCAGTCGATGAGGCAAGGGCCGAGATCCTTTCACCGGGAGTGACCCCTTGGACAGAAGTTTGCGTCAGGGTAATAACTTCACTATAGTCGATTACTTTTTCTTTGCATAGTGGTATTCAGTTGTAATATCCTGCACCTAATTCTACGGTGAAGAGCCGAGATCCCTTCACCGGGAGTGACCTCTTTAGCAAAGGTTTTCACCACTATATTTTTATAAAAAGCTATCCGGTTCCTTCAACGATATCAAGTTCATTATGTTAAAGCTTTTTCGCCAAAAACCATTCGTAGCCCTCCGTCATTTCAGACGGGTAGCACGTAGTATTCATGCTATGTTTGTTGACCTTCGTCAAAGCATAGTGAATGGTAGCTGCTTGTTACCTTTCTGCTGCATAGATAGATGCGTTGGTTTGGGACAGTCGTATAGCCTTGTTGACCTTCGTCAAGGGCTTGTACGGGTGGGTTCAAATTAACCTTGACAATGACGGGTAGAACTTGACATGTGACTTATGATTTGTTGACCTTCGTCAAGGTCATAAGAGCATGGGGAAAAAATCACATCGGGAGTTTCTAAAGAAACTGAAACTTGCCAGATATGCGCGTACCTTCTGGAGTGTGATAACGTGAGTGGATTCCATCACGTTATCATGCGATGATAGTTGGATCCCGATTCCCATTGATGAGTTGGTTTACTCCTCGGGTGATCCCGACTAATTCTTCTTTAAGGTTTGGAGGAGAATTTGACGATACTATGGGAGGTTTCCAGATTAGATAAATTGATAACCATTCTGATCTAGGTTAGAGTGCACGCTGAGTGTTCCTTTTCTCTCTCTCTTTGGCAGCGACCATGACCCGACCCTAGACTATGACCCAGTGACCAAAATTAACTGAACCTTCTTAAACACTGGCTTTTCGATTGTCAGAGTTGCAAACCTCATTGCCACTCCTACTTTTACCCTTTTCACCAGGACACCCCGTATTACTATGAACTTCCACTTCCATTGGATAAAACCATCGTATGGTTATATATGAACTTGAAGGAATTTATTCGAGGATGATTTCCGATTCTGGAGAAAACGAATAGGACTATTCAGTTGTCTTTTCCTTTTACCTTCTCTCAGGTTGTGAGTGCTCCTTAGATTAGGGGATAGTACACCTATTACGCAAATTGGATAGTCTTCTTCCAAACCATATGCAGGTGCCGACCGGTAGGGAATGAAGAAAACCAATTAGCCTAACGATGGTGTACAGAAGGTATTATGTAAAGACAAATAAAGGGATTAGAAGGAAGGCAAAGTAAATTGCGACTGCTATTCACGACCAAACCAACTATTTCATTACCACTCCCACTTCACCTTTGTATTTCTCCAGGACACTCCGTAACACTACGAAGATCCACAGTTTATTGGATACTCCATCGTATGGTTATATACGAACACGAAAGGAACTTGTTCTAGTTCGGGGATGGATTCTGGTTCAGGAGAAATAGGAATAAGGTTTATTCAGGTGTTTTTTATCTTCATCTTCTCTCCCGTTGCTAGTGCTTCTAGGATTAGGACAGTACACCCATTACGCTTATTAGATAGTCTTCTTCCAAACCATTGCCTGGTGCCAAACGGTAAGGAAGGAAGAAAACCAATTAGCCTAAGAGGGTGTACAGAAGGTAATGACTAAAGACATATGCAGGGATGTGGAGAGATGGCATAGAAATATACTGATACAGTTGTGAATCTGGATAATGGAAGAGGCATTACTAGGAATACCCGGATACCCCTACGAAACATTTACATGTTTCAGTTTCACTGTGTATTGTTAAAAGAAAACTGATTTCCCAATTAGCCCTTGCTCCAGGGTATGTATTTACCAGGTATGATTCTCACATATGTATTGTTTTACAGATGATGAGTGGGAGTAAGTTATTGGGAATTAGGTGATCATCCTCATTATATCGGAATTCGTTGTAATTGGTGATATTTGAGGAAATCTCCTGGGTTGTTTGCCGGTCGGCAAATATTTGGTTTTGAATATCCGTTGCTATGCATTAATTTCAAATTGATATATCTGTACGTCTATTTTTATATAGTGAGATATAACTTTTTAAAATTATGTCTATGACATTTACCTATATCAGTTGATGGTTAGGTAAGAAGCATTGAACAGCGGTGTAATTCTTCTTAACCATAAGTACAATTTTCAACCTACGACACATAGGGAATGAGTTATTAGACTCAAAGGATTTATACAGAGTATTGTATGTTGTCCAGTGTCCATTAGGATAGCGGGGTTGGTCCTCGCACTATATTCTGTTTACTTGTGACTTCTCTAATTCTTAGACATGTGTTTCGTAGAAACACAAGGTCTGAGTTTTGAGAAGTTATAAGTATAAGATTAAAATAGAGAACCAGGTATTGCAAGTATCGGGATTCTTCAAGGTGATCGAAGATGTAGATACTTGTGTATGGTATTCAGTTGATAGTATTGATTAAGAGAACTTGCTTCTCATTCAGATTACTCATAATTGGAAGCACTCCTAAGTTGAGTAATGCTGATCGGCCTCTTTCCATTTAGTTGACATGCACTGGAGTGTTTGTGTATATGCCCTAGAGGCCATTACTGTATCATACTAGTATGTATATTACTTGATGGAAGCTTGGTATATTGACAGTTGTATAGACAATCTTGCTCGAAATGGTAGTATGCTACTTGGTTTGTCTCTGCTTTAATGTGTATATGTGTTTCTTTATTGTATCATCTATACGCATTAGTGGAGCCCTTAGGATCTTTGCTTGATTACCAGCGTTGTGATGGCAGTCACACTCGTGGGAGCTGGGTAATCTACAAGCACATCCTTATACACACGTCCCTAGTCGTGGGATTATCGAGACAGGGCATCGATACTCCGGAGTAGACTAGCGTATGAGCTTCTCATCCCTGTGCGGGAGGCGGTCTGTCCCGCAGTCGTCAGTACGTCGTGCTTGAGATAGTATGCGGGTGCTCGTTAGGTTATGAGTACACTGGACAGGACTCGTAGGGAACTGTTGGTTGGTATTAAACCTATCGTCAGTTATTAGTTCCCAGGTGACATGAGTACAGCTTAGTCCGCTGACTTGACACTGTCACTTCGCCTCAAGTGTGTTTCCACTGCACTTTGATTACTACCCTACCACGGCTCAAAGGAGTCGTGCAAACAGGTAGTAGTTGGGTGCAGTCCCGAAGCACTTGGAGGCAGTGACGGTTAGACATGATTCGCCTCTCCCGGTATTGGGGGTTGGCATCGCGCTGTGTCTAAGTGAGACATTACACAAGTAGTCCCTGGCCAGGGCAAGCGAGATATACTGGTAGGTTTCCAGTGTTATCTCAGGGTGTTCTGGGCTACACTCCGACACGACTTGTACCGCTGTTAGGGGACTGAAGTTTACCGCCCCCTAGGCCCGCCATGAGATGTTATCAGACGAAAATACCGGACTGTACGGAGATTGTCACGTGCAGACTCTGTAGGAGTTCAGATGGGTTTTCACCTCGTCCGTCTTCTTATCGGCATCTACCTGGGGACCGTTACGTACAGCTAGCGCCGCTTGTGGTCTGTGGTTAAACCCACTGCCAGCATAGTGTCGAGTCTTTAGAGTCCCACACAGAGGGTTATTCGCCTTTGGGCAAACCAGAGTAGAGGTCGCATGGTTTTGCGACAGGGTTCGTTCATATCCGCACACTTGTGCACGTTTGGTGTCCGGACAGTCATTACTAGCGGGCTCTGGTTTGAGTCAGAACCTAGTAAATGTTTTAGGGTTAGTTTTATCTCTTTTTATTCGTGTTCTTCGGAACACGAATGCGGGTGTGTATGCATAGTTATTTGAGGCGGAGGAAGAGGATTTTCATTAGGGTTTTGGAACGGGTGCGTATGCACAGTTGACAGTCGTCTTTTTCCAAACCCTAATGAATTTGTGATATATCAATTAATAATATTAATTAAATGAAATTGTGTCATGGTTGGGTTTGTTGACTTGTTTACCATGGTTGACTAGTTGACCATGGTTGAAACATTGACTATCATCATTACACATCAAAGATGCTCTTTGATTCTAGCAAAACCATTTAATTTGATATGATAATAGTCTCATCAAACTATCCATCACCTTTTTCATTTTTTGGATTAATATTTTTATTAGATAATTCACTTATTATGTTATGGTTGTAAAAAACCATCTCATTCTATCATAACCATTCTCTCTCCTCTATTCTTCTTCTTCCTCCTATAGTTGAAGGAGAACAATTCTCATGTGTTGAGAAACATCTCCTTGAAGATAAAACACCCAAAGCTACTCTCTACTCTCTCTAAGGTTGAAGGTCTAGCAAGCCAAAGATCTTAGTTCTCTAAAAGTTCGAGAAAGAAGCTCAAGGGAGATACCCTCAGGTGGATCCATCTTTGACAAGAGTAGGCGACGAGGAAAGTATCATCTAACCATTACAAAGAGTCAAGAAGAAGGAGTTCAAGTTGAGGTATAACGCCTAACCGAGTAGACAACTCTCTAGTTAGGTAGCTAGTGTGTAGTTTAGCAAAGATCCATTTTTGTAGTCCATGTTACCTAAGTCTTAAAAATCGTTTTTCACCATTTTCGCAAGCCCGAAAGAATCGGGTGAAGTAACGTGGACTTACAGTGGTATCCAAGCCTAACTAAACACACCCTAGCATGTTAGCAAAGTATTTAGAATATCGACCGAATGAAAAAACCGCAAAACACCCCGGAAAACCCTAGTTGCTGCCGAATTTTTTTTCTGCTCTATAAATAAAAAATCAAGTCTTAAAAATCGGCTCAGGCTTTTCTATAAACAGGCAAGAAAAAAATTCACACGAGCCGACCAACCCGCCACGGTTCCGCGGCCGAGTTGACTCGGCCGTGGATCGTTTCTCCTGCAGTTTGTTTCTAGGGGTATGTTGTGATTTTTGGGATGGTTTGTTTCTGCCCAGATTTTCCAGAGAACAAGTTGGTTTTTAGGGTGGTTACAAATTCGTATTTTTGGTCGATTTTCTGTAGACTTTGGCTAAAGGTTATATCTGTAATGTTATATATGTATTGAACGTCTACTAATCGCTATAGGTCGATTAGTGGGGGTTATACATATCTGTGATCTGTAATGTTGATGGTATGTGTATATGAATCATTGGATTGTCACGGATGAATAGCCGGGGGGTTGTGAGATGAGAGTTTTCTTTTATCTTTCTATTCTTGTAATATGTAAATTGATGTAATATTATTTGTATGGCCGCACAACAGGGTCGGGGTTGTAGCCGTCATTGTATAATTTCTTTTTACTGTTTTTGCTCCTAGGATAGACCCAAGGTGGGGTGCACAAACTACCGGGTATCTTGAAGTGCCGAGTGGCTTACTCATGTCGTTGAGGGAGGTTGCTCCACTTCGGATATTTGGCGGGTAGTTTGCCGCACCCGTAGGGGTCTTGGGTAGGGTATTGGCTATTCATCGCGACCGTGTAATCCGCTTTTCGTTACAGGCTCGTACAAATTGCGGATTCCTAGTATATCCAATATACTCATCTGTGATCTGAAATGGCTATCATTGCAATATATCTATGCATGATATTATTTAGGCGTTGCTTATGTTTTGCAGCCGCGCTAGCCCAGCCCCCGCTCTGTTGTTAGTTAAGTAACCTAACAGGTAATGACGGGGCCCCGTGGCGAATGCGAATGGCATAAGCGTACGTCATATTTTGGTTGTTTTCTGCAATGGTAGGATTAAATAATGGGACGCATTAAAAGAACTAATGCAAGAAAAATAAACCAAGTAAAAGTCGTTGGTACAATTTCAAAAACCACTCGGTTTCTTTTCAAAAGAACTTTTAAACGTGGAGCTTAAGCCACTCCTTTTAAAAGCTATCACGTTCCATCGATTATATCAAGTTCACTACGTTCAAGGTTTTTCCAAAACCATCCGTAGCCCTCCATCATTTCAGTTAAATATTCGGTAGTATTCAAGCTATGTATTTTGACCTCACTCCAAGGCATAGTGATTGGTAGCTGCCGGATATTTATCTGTTGCATAGATAGAATGCGTTGATTTGAGATAGTCGTACTGCCGTTTTGGCCTATGTTAAGGGTAGGTACGGGTGGGTTCAAATTAACCTGGATAATGATGGGTAAAACTTGACATGTGACTTATGAAATTTTGACCTCACGCCAAGGTCATAAGAGCATGGGGCAAAAATCCACATCGGGAGCTTCAAAAGAACTGAAAATTGCTAGCGCTGCATACTATTTGGAGTGTGATGATTCTGGTAGGATTCTTTCAGTTTTGTCACGCGATGATATTTGGATCCCAATCCTACTGTGAGTATATGCTACTCCTCGGGAAATTTCTCACTATATGATCATTGCTATAAACCCAGTAGGTGTCTAGAAAGGTGTTAGCGGGGCTACGCCCCCAGGGAAAAGAGGTTATTTAATTAAGGAACTTCGCGAAAGCGTTGGAAAACCTCCCTCGAAGTACCAACACTAGCCTGGCTGAACGGTTAAGCAAGTATTGTACGGTAAGATTGATCCTGACTAATTCTTCCTTTTTGGTTTGAGGAGGGATTCGAGAGACAGTGGGAGCCATCCTGTTTAGATAAATTAAAAACCACTCTAAACTTGCAAGAGCGTCATGCTAAAGTGTTTCTTCTCTCTCTCCTAATTGCAGCAACCATTCAACATGACTGGACTTAAGTTACTACTAGATAAAAACATACTGACAGGGTCAAACTACAAAGATTGGCTCAGGAATGTAAAAATGGCAATAACTTACGACAAGTTAGGGTATCTCCTTACCACCAAAGCTCCCCCCTTCCCAGGTCCCACCTACAGCGTCGCGGATATAGAAATCCGTAAGACATGGGAGATCGATTGCGCGAAGGCCAAGTGCCTCATGCTTGCCTCTATGGACAACGGACATCAATGGAGGCATGAGAATATGGACCTCAAATCCATATTTCTCCATACAAAAGAACTGTATGGAGAGCAATCTCGTATCGCCAGATACGAAGTGTTGAAGAAGTTGTTTTCGGCAGATTGGCCGTCGGATCATCGGTAGCGGAACACGTGCTTAAGATGATTGGCTACATAGAGGAGCTCGCGGACCTTGGGACTACGTTGGAGAATGAGCTATATACGGACTTGATTTTTCAGTCCCTTCCTTCCACTTACGCCCAGTTCATCCTGAATTTCAACTTACAGGAAAAGGAAGTTGAACTTTCAGAACTCCTCAACATGCTAAGGAGTGCAGAGGGCACCCTATAGAAAGGTAGGTAAACATCCACTTTTTTTGTAGGAGGATCTTCCTCTTCTAAGTCCAGGGCGAAAGCCAAGGGAAAGAAGAAGAAAGCCCCCGCCAAACCAAGGGGCGGTGTTAGTAAAGTGGATACGAAGGGAAAGGCGAAAGCAACAAAGGTAGCGGGAAAACATGTGGATAAGGAAGAATGCTTTTACTGTCACAAGAGTGGACACTGGAAGAAAGATTGCAGGGCCTGGAAGGCCAAAACAAAGGATCTGAAGCAAGTTGCAGCTTCAGCTTCAGGTGTGTATGTTATTGAAAACTGTCTATCAATAAACTCTACTTCCTGGGTATTGGATACTGGATCAGGATCTCATATCTGTAATTCTTTGCAGGTGTTGAGAAAGCGTACGTTTTTGAAGGCAGGTGACATGACCCTCAAAGTTGCAAACGGAGCTAGCATGGATGCTGAGGCCGTGGGGGACTATCACCTGGGAATGTCAGATGGACATGTTTTGGTTTTACGTAATTGCTTTTTAGTACCCAATGCAACTTGTAATATCAATTCTGTATCTTTAGTTTCTAAAGAAAGTTATGAATTTGCGTTTGTAAGTAATGTTGTAAACATTCACCATAATCAAGTTATGATTGGATCAGGTACATTGAGCAATGGTATATACGTATTAAACCAACCACAGATTTTCAATGTCCAGAATACACACAAAAGAAAGTCTCCAGAAATCAATCAGGCTTTCTTATGGCATTGTAGACTCGGTCACATCAATGAGAGAAGGTTGATGAAGTTACATACAGAAGGATATTTGGATCCGTTCGAATATCAATCGTATGCAACTTGTCAATCCTGTCTCAAAGGGAAGATGACAAAAACTCCGTTCACTGGACACGGAATAAGAGCGAGCGAGCTCTTGGGACTCGTACACAGCGACGTGTGCGGTCCAATGTCTACACATGCGCGAAGCGGTTATTCTTAATTCATTACTTTTACGGATAATTTTTCAAGGTTCGGACATGTCTTCTTAATGAAGCATAAATCCGAAGCCTTTGGAAAATTCCAGGAATATAAGAATGAAGTAGAAAAACAAATAGGCAAAAGTATCAAGACACTAAGATCTGATCGAGGTGGTGAATACTTGAGTGCCGAGTTCCTGGACTACTTAAAAGAGAATGGTATTCTCTCTCAGCTTACTCCTCCCTACACTCCGCAACATAACGGTGTATCGGAGAGACGGAACCGAACCCTATTGGATATGGTACGGTCCATGATGAGTAACGCTGAGTTACCGCGATCATTCTGGGGATATGCGCTAGAATCAGCCGCATACCTTTTGAACCGAGTTCCCACTAAGACTGTGCCTACCACACCATATGAGTTATGGAGTGGGAAGAAACCCTATCTTCAATACCTGAAGATTTGGGGACGTCCAGCTTTTGTCAAAAAGCAGCACGCGGACAAACTCGAGGCACGCTCAGTCCTGTGCAAGTTTGTGGGATACCCAAAGAACTCCAGGGGGTATCTTTTCTATTACGCAGTGGAACAAAAGATCATTGTTTCTCGTAATGCCCACTTTCTGGAACACCAGTTCTTAGAAAATGATATAAGTGGGAGCGCAATAGAACTGGAAGAAATTCCTGAACCACAAGCTATTACTGAAAGCTTAGTAGAACCAGAGGGTTCAAAAGATCAGGACATTCCTACGCCGCTCCGCAGGAGTAGTAGGCAGTCTTATCCGCCCGAGAGATACTACGGTTTTCTCATAGACGGGGATAGAGAAAATTGCATCATTGATAGTGATGAGCCGACTAGCTTCCAGCAGGCCATTCAGAGCGTTGACTCGGTAAAATGGCAGGATGCAATGCGGACCGAAATGGAGTCCATGTACACCAACAAAGTATGGACTTTGGACGTTGCTCCAGATGGGGTAAAACCCGTAGGATGCAAGTGGATCTTCAAAAGGAAGATTGGTGTAGATGGACAGGTCGAGACCTGTAAAGCTAGACTTGTTGAAAAGGGTTTTCGTCAAAGACCTGGTTTGGACTATGAAGAAACCTTTTATCCAGTGGCTATGCTGAAATCCATTCGGATCCTTCTTGCCATTGCTGCCTTCCACGATTATGAGATTTGGCAGATGGACGTAAAGACCACTTTTCTAAATAGAAATTTAGAGGAGTGTGTCTACATGGACCAGACGGAGGGTTTCATTCAGAGTGGGAGCAGCAGACAGGTGTGCAAGTTGCTTAAGTCCATCTATGGACTAAAGCAGGCATCGCGGAGTGGGAACATCTGTTTTGATGAGACGGTCAAGGAATTTGGCTTTATCAAAAATCCAGATGAACCATGCATCTATAGTAGATTTGTAGCAAGAACTGTTGTATTCCTCATTTTATACGTGGATGACATTCTCTTGATAGGAAATGACATTCCTATGCTACAATCTGTCAAAGGGTTCTTGTCACACAGGTTCTCCATGAAAGACCTGGGTGATGCCTCATACATTCTGGGGATCCGGATCTATCGTGATAGATCGAAGAGGATACTAGGACTTTAGCAGTCCAGGTACATCGACACCATATTGAACACCATACTGAAAAGATTCAGTATGGAAGATTCCAAGCACGGTAATCTACCGGCTTGTCACGGGATCACCCTCTCCAAAGAGATGTCTCCCAAGACTGATTTGGAAAGGGATTGCATGTCTATTATACCCTACGCTTCAGTGGTAGGCTCTATAATGTATGCGATGTTGTGTACCAGACCAGATGTGGCTTATGCACTGACTGTGAAAAGCAGGTATCAGTCAAACCCTGGGGAGAAACACTAGATAGCGGTAAAGAACATTCTCAAGTACCTGAGAAGGACTAAGGAGGTGTTCTTGGTGTATGGCGGAAAAGACCTCCAGATTGAGGCCTTTGCTTACTCCAGCTTCCAGAGTGACAAGGATGATTCCAAGTCCATGTCGGGTTTTGTCTTTACCCTCAATGGAGGGGCGGTGTGTTGGAAGAGTTCCAAACAGGAAACCGTTGCTGACTCGACTATGGAAGCGGAATATATCGCTGCATCTGATGCCGCAAAAGAAGCCGTCTGGATAAGGAAGTACTTGAAAGAACTTCAGGTGGTTCCGTCCATTGTTGACCCAATACCTCTGTATTGCGACAACAAAGGGGCTATAGCTTTAGCAAAGGAACCCAGGTCCCATCAGAAATCCAAACACATCTTGAGGCGGTATCACCTAATCAGGGAGATCGTGGATCGCAAGGAGATCGAGGTTCGGAGAGTTGCTTCAGAAGATAACACTGCAGATCCGTTCACAAAGGCCTTACCCCAGACTCAGTACGAGCGGCTGATCGAGATGATAGATCTTCGATACGCCAGTACATGGCCTTTGTGCAAGTGGGAGATTGTTAGTGTATATGCCCTAGAGGCCATTACTGTATCATTCTAGTATGTATATTACTTGATGGAAGCTTGGGATATTCATAGTTGTATAGAAAATCTTACTCGAAATGGTTGTATGCTACTTGGTTTGTCTCTGCTTTAATGTGTATATGTGTTTCTTTATTGTATCATCTATACGCATTAGTGGAGCCCTTAGGATCATTGCTTGATTACCAGCGTTGTGATGGAAGTCACACTCATGGGAGCTGGGTAATCTACAAGCACATCCTTATACACACGTCCTTAGTCGTGGGATTATCGAGATAGGGCATCGATACTCCGGAGTAGCCTAGCGTATGCGCTTCTCATCCCAGTGCGGGAGACGGTCTGTCCCGCAGCCATCAGTACGTCGTGCTTGAGATAGTATGCGGGTGCACGTTAGGTTACGAGTACACTGGACAGGACTCGTAGGGAACTGTTGGTTGGTATTATACCTATCGTCAGTTATCAGTTCCCAGGAGACATGAGTACAGCTTAGTCCGCTGACTTGACACTGTCACTTTGCCTCAAGTGTGTTCCCACTGCACTTTGATTACTACCCTATCACGGCTCAAAGGAGTCGTGCAAACAGGTAGTAGTTGGGTGCAGTCCCGAAGCACTTGGAGGCAGTGACAGTTAGACAAGATTCGTCTCTCCCGGTATTGGGGGTTGGCATCGCGCTGTGTCTAAGAGAGCCATTACACAAGTAGTCCCTGACCAGGGCATGCGAGATATATTGGTAGGTTTCCAGTGTTATCTCCGGGTGTTCTGGGCTACACTCCGACACGACTTGTACCGCTGTTAGGGGACTGACGTTTACCGCCTCGAAGGCCCGCCATGCGATACTATCAGACGAACAGACCGGACTGTACGGAGATTGTCATGTGCAGGCTCAGTAGGAGTTCAGATGGGTTTTCACCTCGTCCATCTTCTTATCGGCATCTACCTGGGGACCGTTACGTACAGCTAGTGCCGCTTGCGGTCTGTGGTTAAACCCACTGCCAGCGTAGTGTCGAGTCTGTAGAGTCCCACACAGAGGGTTATTCTCCTTTGGGCAAAACAGAGTAGAGGTCGTATGGTTTTGCGACAGGGTTCGTTCACATCCGCGTACTTATGCACGTTTGGTGTCCGGACAGTCATTACTAGCGGGCTCTGGTTTGAGTCAGATCCTAGTATATGTTTTAGGGTTTGTTTTATCTCTTTGTATTCATGTTCCTCGGAACACGAATGCGGGTGTGTATGCACAGTTGTTTGAGGCGGAGGAAGAGAATTTTTATTAGGGTTTTGGAACGGGTGAGTATGCACAGTTGACAGTCGTCAATTTCCAAGCCCTAATGAATTTGTGATATATCAATTAATAATATTAATTAAATGAAATTGTGTCATGGTTGGGTTTGTTGACTTGTTGACCAAGGTTGAGTAGTTGACCATGGTTGAAACATTGACTACCATCATTACACATCAAAGATGCTCTTTGATTCTAGCAAAACCATTTAATGTGATATGATAATAGTCTCATCAAACCATCCATCACCTTTTTCATTTTTTGGATTAATATTATTATTAGATAATTCACTTATTATGTTATGGTTGTAAAAAAACCATCTCATTCTATCATAACCATTCTCTCTCCTCTATTCTTCTTCTTCCTCCTCTTGTTCAAGGAGAACAATTCTCATATGTCGAGAAACTTCTCCTTGAAGATAAAACACCTAAAGCTACACTCTACTCTCTCTAAGGTTGAAGGTCTAGCAAGCCAAAGATCATAGTTCTCTTAAAGTTCGAGAAAGAAGCTCAAGGAAGATACCCTCAGGTGGATCCATTTTTGACAAGAGTAGGCGACGAGGAAAGCATCATCCAACCACTACAAAGAGTCAAGAAGAAGGACTTCAAGTTGAGGTATAACCCCTAACCGAGTAGACAACTCTCTAGTTAGGTTTCTAGTGTGTAGTTTAGCAAAGATCCGTTTTTGTAGTCCATGTTACCTAAATCTTAAAAATCGTTTTTCACCATTTCCACAAGCCCGAAAGTACCGGGAGAGGTAACGTGGAGTTACATGGAGATAGCTGCATGATTTGAATCTGGTTCAATTAAATCAGTTCCTCTGTTTCTATATTGGATATAGAACAGTTCATATCTTGACATTGTTAAGGTACGGGGAGTTGTCCGGCTTATGCTTAAAACCAGACTCCGGATAACTGAAGGCACGTTTCTGTAATGGCTGTTTGTGGGTTGACTCGGGCTATGACGAGGGTTAACTTTCTACCATCTGGAAGTCCAATAGTGATATTGTTCTTGACTCGCCACAGTTTTAAAAGAAATGGATTTTTTCAGAAAACAATAGTTGGAGTATGGTAGAACTGGAAGTAATTCCAGAACCGCAAACGATTACAGAAAATTTGATAAGAACCTAAAGATTCAATTAGGTTTGACATTCCATTGGCCACTCCGCAGATACGGTGGGTAACCTCAAGCACCCGAGAGGTACTCCGGTAGCCTCAAGGACGGTGAAAGGGAGGTTCTTGTTTACCCAGACTAGCCATTGCTGTTGTTCCAGACTGTGAGACCCGGCAGGAGGATGAGTATAGCGTCGTTCTGAACTGGCCTTAGAAGTGCACGTGTATATGACTCTGCCAGAGGGTTGCCGTAGTCAGTGGGAGCAGCGAAAGCATGGTGGACAAGTGGTTTATGTCTATTTATAGACTAAAGTAGATATAGCGGAGATAGATCATTTATTTCTGACGTGACAGTCATAGGTTTGACTTCATCAAAATAGGGGATGGATCTGTTAAGAAGATAGTAGGGTGTGATGTCCTGGTATTTAGATGACATAAACAAAGTAGGAAGCGATGTTCCTATACTACGATCGGTTATACTTTGGTTGTCACACAGTGGTTTCTCCACATGGGACTTGGATATAATATCAAGACATTCTGGTTATTGGATCTATGGTTTTAAATCTAGATTTAGGTAGTTTCCCAATCAGGGTATTTAGACAGCATTCTGAAGGTGTTTTAGAATGGACGACTCCAGGCACGGTAGTGTACCTGCAGGTGATGGAGTCACCCTTTCTAAAGTTGTCTTACAGACTAAAGTGGAGAGGGATGTGCATGATTGGCAGATCACTTGCTCAGGCAATTGAGTCAATCATGAGATGTCAAGCACCACACCAGATGTTGTTTTTTGCAGTAGATGCAATATGTTGATATTGATCCAATCCTAGAGAAACGAACGGATGCAGTTTTAGAACATAAGTGTATGTTCTAGGGATATGATAATAACAGCCTCTTTTAGGAGACAGTTATCATTCCAGGCTTCCAAGGTGACATGGATGAAAAAGTGGTTGTCAGAGTTATAGTTTTCCTTCTGACGAGGGGCAGTATTTTGGACAGGTGGTCCAAGAGGATACTGAGGGTGGAATGGTGAAGGATACTGATTAAGTTCAGTTGACGATACTGTCTAAGAAGTTTGGATTTGGAGTTCATTTATGAGCTAGGTCCCATCAGATATCAAGACATATTTTAAGACAGGTATTGCTCATTTAGGGAGATGGCTTTCTCCGTGATCTTGAGATAAAGTGAGAAATAGAAAGAAACATTAGAGCGGATCCACTCACTGAGGCTATTCCTCGAATGCATTAGTTTCGCAAACTGCTTTTATGAGAATGATTAGTAGAGGAGTTGGGTGTTCGGTATCACACGGGCTGTGAGTATGCGACATCGCAATTATTAGCCTTCAGTGCAAGTGGGAGATTGTTGGAGATAGTGCCCTCAGAGTCAATTATTGGATCACAGGCACGTGATTACAATGATTGATAGAGGACCTATACCGTTAGGACTGTCTTACTCAAAATGATAGTATGCTATTTTGTTTACCTTTATCATCATGTACTGCTTCAGGTGACCTTACAGGTCACTATTACACGTTGATAGAGCCCTTAGGATGCTTGCTTGACGGCCAGCAGTATGATGGCGATCATATACGTGGGAGCTGGGGTCTATAAGCACATCCTTAAAAGGTCCCTAGTCTTGGGAGTTTCGAGACAGGGCATCGATACTCCAGAGTAGACTAGTGTATACAGTCGAGACCCCGACGAGGGGCGTTGGCCGATCTCACAATCCACTGGTGTCAGTTGGTTCACCTAAGATGTATACAGGTGCTCATTGGGTTATGAGTACACCGGACAGGACTCGCCGAGAACATGCTAGTTGGTCTTATACCTGACGTCAGATAGCAGTTCCCTGGTGACATGTGTACAGGTTAGTTCATTGACCTAAGATCATCATTTGTCTCGTATGAGTTCCTGTTGTACTTTGATTACTACCCAACCACGCTCAAAGGAGACGTGCAAATAGGTTTTAGTTGGGTACAGTCCCGAGCCACATGGAGGCAGTGAGCGGATCTTCAGGGGTTCGTCTCTCCCGGTATTGGGGGTGAGGTCGCGTTGTGTCTAGGAGAGCCATTACACGAAGTCTTTGGCCAAGGCAGGAGATTTACTGGTAGGTATTCAGTAGTATCTCAGGGTGTTCTGGGCTACACTCCGACACGACTTGTACCGCTTTTGGGGGTCTGACTTTTACCAACGCCCTAGGCCCGCCATGCGATGCTCATAGACGAACAGACCGGACTGTACGAATATTTTCACTGATAGGCTCAGTAGGGTGTCAGGATGAGTTCGCTCATCTAGGTCCCTTTTGTCAATACCTGGTAGCCCGTTACGTATGGCTAATACCTCTGACGTGCTAGTGGTTCAATCCACTGCCAAAGTATTGACGAGTCTTTAGAGTTCCCCACAGACCGTTTTCTCAAGTTTCGGGCGAAACCCTGTAGAGGCCGTATGGAGATATGGCAGTTTTCGATCAGATACGTGCGGTATTGCACGGATCATGATCGGATGGATAATACTAGCGGGCTTTGGTTTAAGCCGGATCCTAGTATTGTACAGTGTAGATTTTGTCTCATTGCATTTGTATTCGGTCGGAATACAAATGCGGGTATGTATATACAGTCGCGGAGTTTTCCTGTAATTTATTACGTGATCGTTTTTCTGAAGTTGCCGGTTTGCTTTCCGTTTCGGCCATTTTCCTTTGTTTCCTTTCTTTGGCTGAAATTTTGTGGAGGGGGTTATTTGCAATTTTTCATTTAACAAAGGAGAAGACTTTTTATGCATCATGATGGTTTCATGATGGTGCACCATCCATTGACTTCACTGATTCATCATTGCTTGACTTTGCTTGATGGTGATGGGATATGATTAGGTGATGGAGTGGAGACTTTGTATTAATGATTTTTTTCTCATCATCACCATTTCTCTCTCTTGTATTATTTTTCCCACTCACTCTCTCCCCTCATTCTTACATTGGCCGGCCATTCTAAGAGAGGGGGGGCTGTCCAAAATTTGAGAGGTGGGAATTCATCTCTTTAGCTTACACAAAACACTTGCATCATCTCCCAAGTTCATTCCTCCACCTTGATGTCAAAAAGGGCAACTTCATATAAACCCCAAATGAGACAAAGCTTCCTACACTTCATCTACAGTATCCTTGGGCACGTCGACTCGCCAACTGTAGGGTTGCTAGGCACGCGCACAAGGGTCTACGAGGCATTAACCATGCCCGATTAAAAAATTAGCCGTGCCGAACAACCCAAAGCCGGATCTTTAAACTACGGTTTAGGCGAAAACTAACATGTTAAACAGTTTAACACTAAGTGAAAGGGATTACAACCTTTGTAGATCCGGTCCTTCACTTCATTAGTTCCGTGTAGATATCCCCATCGCTGCGATCGTGAACTCTGGACTGTAGAGAAGCTTCACAAGAAGAATGAACGTGCTTGCTTCGATGACTTCGAGGTCGAAGATGATCTACGTCGGGGAGACACTAACTGAAGCTATTCCTTCACTAGGTCATGAACTTTGTGACGAGAACACACTCTACTACATGGCAAGTGGTAGAGGATGAAGAAGTAGGAAGTGGGCTCACTTTAGAATTTATTTTCTCACACTTTTTCTCATGGCACCATTGGAGCTAGTAAGCTCTTCATGGAGCTTGATGAAGAAGAAGAAGAAGAAAGAATAAATATCAAAATATGAATTATTATCCTCTCAATAATGTAACCATAGGTGAGTTAAGCTATCATGCTTAACTCATGTAGAGAATTAACCAAAGCCTGAGGTTAAGGGTTGGGTAACTAAATATCCTTAAGAATGACAAAAGAGTTGACTTTGTCAATGTTTCCACAAGCTTCACGAAAGCTTGAGAACTTTGAAAAAGTCTTTCTCTTTTGTTATTCTTAAGATATAAACAAAACCCTAATCTTTACCCTAATCTTGGTATAAGTCTCATACACCCATCTTTGATGTATCATGAAGCACGACCCAATCATATGTACACAAATATATATCACATATACGCTTATGCACATCAAGTGAGAAAATAAATCTTAAGTGAGCTAATACTAGTTAATGTAATGTAATATATCAAATATATAATTATAGATTAAATTATTAAATCAACTCTTGATTTAATAATCCGGCTATATCCGACTAATATCAATAGTAACAACTTATCGAATCAACACTTGATCCGATAACCCGGTTATATCGCATACAACCGATCAATGTTACAAATCACGAGAATAGAATACGGTATCTCATATCGTATCAATCACGGTCCCGCACATATCACATATGTGCTCCTACTCCGTTTCGCCTGAGCCAGGAAACCTCTGTGTAGGACTCTTAAGACTCGTCAATACGCCGGCAGTAGGTGATGATTATATCAAACACCCACAAGCCGCAAGCGGTCAACTAAACGTAACGGCCACCCGGGTATTGAGCGATCAGAAGATCAACAAGCAAGCCCGCTAGTACTCCTGCGAATCCAATCAGTAACACTACCGTATAGTCCGGTCTTATCGTCTGATACGTCGCATATCTCGCCTAGGGGTGGTAAACGTCAGACCCCAGTAGCTCGATAAGTCGTGTCGATATGAGGTCTATAACAGTTCGAGAAACTACTAATAACACTTACCAGTAAATCTCAGCAACCCTGGACAGGGATTTCCAGTTATAGCCAATCGATCACAGCGCAACATCAACTCCCTATAATGGGAGAGACGAATCCCCTCCTATCGCTCATTGCCTCCATGTGATTCGGGACTGTACCCAAAAGCCACCTTTTTGCATGCCCTCTTGGATGTGGTATGATGGAAATCAAAGCACAGTGGGAATCACACAAGACTCTATGATGATCTCGGGTCAACAGACTACTCTGTAACAGTGTCACTGGAGAACTGTCATCTGACGTAAGGTATAGTACCATCTGGGAGTTCTCGGCGAGTCCGTCCAGTGTACTCACTCTCCACTGAGCACCCATACACCATCCTTGATGTCAAACATCGATGGATATGGGATCATCCATCGCCCATCATATGGTTCAAGAGGCGTATACGCTAGTTTACTCTGGTGTCTCAATGCCCTGTCTCGATACACCCTCGACTAGGAACAGTTATAGGATGTACTCGTCGACTACCGTGGCCCCATTAGTATGATCTCATCATAGTCCTAGTAGTCGAGTACATATCCTAAGGGATTTATCAACAAGTAATATAGAGACAATCAGAGTACATGTTAAGATAAAGTACAACCAGATAGCATACTATCATGTCGAGCAAGAAAGTCCTCCCTATATATGTCCAAGCATCCATTACAATATACATCGTATGTACAGTAATGGCCTCTAGGGCATACATATAACTAACAATCTCCCACTTGCACTAGGGCCATCTGTTGTGGTATCACATACCCAACAATTATCTATGGTTGAAGTATCTCATACTCAACCATCCCATAAAAGTCTCTACTGGGAAAAAGGCCTTTGTGAGTGGGTCCGCGCTGTTGTCCTCTGTGTCTACTCTCCTAAACTCGATCTCCCTGGAGATCAACTATCTTCTTGATCAGGTGATACTGCCTAAGAATTATATCTGGATATTAGATAGGACGGGGGCTCCTAGGCAAAAGCCACAACTCCATTGTCACGCAATGGTAGGAACGAAGTTCATCTCATGAACTAATATGTCCAGACTGCCTCTTTGGTAGCATCTTTGGTAATGATGTATCTTGCCTTTAATCGTCTAGTATGTCACGGTATCTAGCTTGGAACTCTTCCAACATACCGTCCCTCCACTGAGGGTAAAGACAATTCCTGCGACTGACATTCAGTCTTCCTTATCACCCTGGAACCTTTCCAGTGATTCTCCCCAGGATCGATTGATACCATCTCACTACAACTAGTGAGAATCCTAACATCCAATTAGATCTATCTCATAGATCCAAAACCCAGGATTTAGGTGGTATCACTTTGATCCTATATGGAGAATCCTTGTGATAAGCGGAGATTGACCGAGCATAGCATAGGAAACTCCTTCCCTATCAAGAGTATGTCATCCACGTACTCTACGAGGATCACCACCATACTCTCTACTATCTTTTTGTATATACAAGGTTCATCTACCATTTTGATGAAGTCAAACTCTTTGACTATCACATCAAAACAGATGTTCCAACTCCGCGATAACTGCTTTATCCTATAAAGCATCTTGGACACGTTTCCGCTGCTCCCACTGTCTACGAAGCCTTCTGGCTGTGTACTTATAGACGCTCTCTTCTAAAACATCATTTGGAAAAGAAGTCATGACACCCAACCACCAGATATCGTAGTCATGGTATGTAGCCGTGGCAAGTAGGATCTGGATGGACTTAAGCATAGCTTTGGAAGTCTCAACTTTTCCATGTACACTAAGTAAACATCTCAAGATATACTTGCTCCTGATGCGGATTTAACCCTTCAGATAGAGCAACCAAAGTCCATACTTTATTGGTGTATAAGGATTCCATCTCAGATCGATAAGCATCCAGCCATTCTTACAGAGTCTCACTCCTGATGGACTGCTCGAAACTAGTTGGGTTATCATCTCATGATGCAATCCTCGCTCCCACTGTCATAGAGAAACCGAAGTATCTCTCAGGTGGGTGAGGAACCCTACTAGATCTGCGGAGAGGCTGAGGTTCGTTGGAAACTATTGATGCCTTTGGTTCTACCAAATCATCAGCTGCAGTTTGTATAGCTGGAACCTTTCCAGTTCTACATAACAGACCTTGCCTCGAGCTTGTTCGGATTTTGCTTTTGGACATAGTCCGGACAATCCCAAATCTTAACAAACTTAAGATATTGGCTCTTCCCTTTCCATATCATATATGAAGTGGTAGGCAACTGATTTGATTTGAACACAATTCAATAGGTATGCAGCTTCACAAGTGCATAATTCCCAAAAAGAAATAGGAAACTCAGTAGTACTCATCATAGAGCGCACCATATCACATAGGGTGCTATTTCTCTGCCCCGATATACCATCATGCTATGGTGTATACGGAGGAGTAATGCCGAGAGAGAATCTCATTCTTCTTTAGAATTGTCCAGGAATTCCGTGCTCAAGTATTCTCCTACTTGATCTCATCAAAGGACATAATACTTATACCTGTATTTTGGTTCTCTACTTCTAACTTACATTCTGTGAATATCTCAAAAGGTTCGGACTTGTGTTTCAAAAGGAACATATGTCTGAATCTTGAGAGATTATCAGAGAATGTAATGAAGTACAAAGAACCGGTCTTGGCATGTGTAGACAGGAGACTTTCATACATCAGCATGTATCAATCCCAAGAGTTCACTAACTCTTTCTCTGTTTCCAATAAACAGAGCTATGGTCATTTTATCTCTGCGACATGACCGGCAAGTTTCACAAGATGTAAATTCAAACAGATTTAAATATGCATCTAAATGTAACTTCAGCTAGTCGGGTCGCATTGATTTGACCTAGTCTACAATGCCTCAAGAAGGATTCGTTCATTTCTGAACTCTTCCTCTTGTGTGTGTTCTGTATACTAAGAACTATAATTTGATTTAGAACGTCAATGCTTTTAGATAACGTGCCTGAACCGATCAACTCTTGATATAGGAAATGTTCAAAACATTATCCAACAATACAAAATTATATCTTTTCTTTACTAATAAAGAGACTGATATGATGTTGTACATCAGGTTTGGTATCTAATAACATTCGTTCAGAATCAATGTATTCTGGTAATACACGGTGACAGTGACCAACAGACTTGGCTGCAACACTTGCACCGTTTTCTGTCTCATGAAACTTATCACCCGTTCTCAGTTCTCTACCTATCTGTAGCCCATGTAACATATTACATATGCGGGATCCTGATCTGGTATCACTTACCCAGGACGTAAAGAATACTAAGAAACGGTTCTCTGTAATGAACACACCCGAAGATGATGCATCAACATGCACTTTCTTCATTTGGGCGGCACGGGAAATCTGGTATTCCCCAATTTCCTGCTCTGTCTTATAACAATTATATGTTGGAGCGGGACAAACGTTCCCCAGCTCAGTATAACAAGCGGGTTCGGTCAATATATCCGTATTATTATCTTGATTAAGGCGTGATATGGTCGCTACTTGGAGAGAGAGAGAAGAAAACACTCAGCGTATGCTCTTGCAAGATTAGATTGGTTATTTAATATATCTAATCAGGATGTCTCCCACTGTTTTAATCAAATCTTCCTTCAAACCCTAAAAGGAAAGACAAGCGGGGATTAATTACATTCTACAAGTTCGCCAATCTTTCAGCCAGGCCAGTGTCGGTACTTTGAGGGAGGTCCCCCGGGCTTTCGCCCGAACCTTATAAAAGTAAACCTCGTTTTCCCAGAGGCGTAACACCGTTAACACCACTTGATTGGCTAATTATAATGTGTAAAACTCTCGCAGGAGTAACTCTTACTCGCAGCGGGTATCGGGATCCAACTATCTCATAGAAGGTATGCAATCTCATTGCAAATTTCAACACTTGAAATTCCCGATAATATTTTGCCCCACGCGATCTATGACCTTGACTGAGTCAACAAACCATAGACCGCAAGTAAAGTTCAACCCATTATTTCCCGATTGAATTAAACCCACCCGCACGACCCTTGACTGAGTCAACAAGGCCGCACGATTACCCTAATCCAATCGCATCATATGCTTTGCAGATAAGCACTAATCAGCTACCGCACACTACGCCTTGACTGAGTCAACAAACGCAGCACGAATACTAACTATTACTTATCTGATATGACGGAGGGCTACGACAGGATTTTAACAAAACTCTTTGCGTAATGAACTTTATATCGTTGTAGAATTGAGTGATTTTTAAATGGAGTGTTTTTTAGGCTTTTCTAGTTTTGCTGATGGGGTCACTCCCGGTGAAGGGATCGTCGGCCCTTTCCTCATCGAATAAGGTGCAGGATATTTCATAAATACCGCTGTGCAAAGCAAGAACTATAGAAGCAATCAAAAGACAAACCAAGTTTGTAGCATCTGCTAGTTTCACTAAAGAGGTCACTCCCGGTGAAGGGATCTCGGCTCTTTCCTTATCGAATAAGGTGCTGGATGTTCTATAAGGAACACCGCTATGCAAAGCAAAAACTAGAGCTACCAGTTTTTTTAAACAGGTTTCTACAACATCTTTTGGTTTCTTTTATTTCATTAATCTCATTAATGAAGTCCCATTTTAATATGCTTCACAAGCATCAGATATGAAACGAAATCAACAATATATAATATATATCTCATATATATAATATAAACATTTGTCTCAGGCAGTAATATGATCTCATCACAGAACATTGCAGCAGAAGAACGTATATGAAATATTGGATATACTAGGATGTCCGTGTTTTCAATACGAGCTTGTATAAAACACGGATTCCACGGTCGTGATGAATAGCCAAACCCATATCCCTAGACCCCTATGAGAGCGGCAAGCAACACTGACAATTCTAGGGTTAGGAGACCCTGTCTCGACTCCTCGAGATGGTCTCCCACTGGACCCAAGAACCCGGTTACTCGTGCTCCCCGCCTTGGGTCTACCTAATGCGGAAAAGTAAATAATATACAACTGTGACATCATCCTCATCCCGGAAGTGCCCCAATAAAAGAATATTACATACAAATGAATTTTACATGAATGAAAAAGAAAAACTCTCATCTCACATAAACCCCCGGCTATTCAGAACGTGACGATCCAATATAACATATCACAGCAACACATAATATCTCATATCATCAACGTAAGCAAGTATGCGTATCCCGATTGTCGTTGATGTATAGAAACGAAGCCGGCGATACACCACATACTACGCTTACGGTCATAGAAAAGAAAGTGTAAAACTACAACAGTTGGAATCCGCAACCTCCTTAGACATCGCATGCCTAACTAAATGAATTCCTTAGACATCGCATGCCTAACAATTATAAACCCCGCATTTTAATCTCATTATCGAAAACTCTTTTCAATATCAAGTCGGGCAATTCATCAAGATTCCCGACATCCTGATCGAATGCTCGTCGCAAACTTTAGTAGACGGCCGCACCCACGGATGCCGTCGACGAAGTGCACTAAGGCGGAACACCGCTGCCGCGTGCACCCGAACGGATGCTTTTGGCGACGGGGTTCTCCTACAGTCACATGGTCGGGGCTATGGGGCGTGGCTAACCACGGAAAATCCAACTATTGAAAAAAATTTCCGATCGGGGAAAAAGTGAGTTATTGATAGCCGTTCGAACTTTTTAACAGTTTCTAAAAATTATCCGAAAAACCTAAACAAAGTTAAATTATCCGATCGAATCAACGAGTCCCCAATACAACCCAGAAAACTCAACTCTTGAGTATAAATTAAAAATTCCCACAAGAATCAGGAAGCACATACGGAGGTTACTGTGCAAAGAGTGAAAAATAAGTCTACTATTTGGCCGCGGAACCGCCGCCAATGCCATGGTACGGCCACGGTTCCACGGCGCTTTAGTGGTATTTGGGGAACGTGTTTCACACTAACTCTTGTATTTCCCTGCTGATTTTTTTGAGCAATTTTAATATGAAAAAAAATCACAGTTTTGAAAAATTTCCAGAGAAGGGGTTTTATCGGGGTTCTCGGGTTCGATCGGACTTTAAACTTCGTCTAGACTTCTCCTAAACCTCTAGCTTGTCTCTGATACCACTGTATGGTTGCTATACACGCGCACAAGGGTCTACGAGGAATCAACCATGCCCAATTAAAAAATTAGCCGTGCCGAACAACCCAAAGCCGGATCTTTAAACTAGGGTTTAGGCGAAAACTTACATGTTAAACAGTTTAACACTAAGTGAAAGGGATTACAACCTTTGTAGATCCTGTCCTTCACTTCATTAGCTCCGTTTAGATGTCCCCATCGCTGCGATCGTGAACTCCGGACTCTAGAGAAGCTTCACAAGAAGAACGAACGTGCTTGCTTCGATGACTTCGAGGCCGAAGATGATCTACGTCGGGTTGACACTAACTGAAGCTATTCCTTCACTAGGTCATGAACTTTGTGAAGAAAACACACTCTACTACATGGCAAGTGGTAGAGGATGAAGAAGTAGGAAGTGGGCTCACTTTAGAATTTATTTTCTCACACTTTTCCTCATGGCACAATTGGAGCTAGTAAGCTCTTCATGGAGCTTGATGATGATGAAGAAGAAAGAATAAATATCATCATATGAATTATTATCCTCTCAATAATGTTACCATAGGTGAGTTAAGATATCATGCTTAACTCATGTAGAGAATTAACCAAAGCATGAGGTTAAGGGCTGGGTTAACTAAATATCCTAGAAATGAAAAAAGAGTTGACTTTGTCAATGTTTCCACAAGCTTCATGAAAGCTTGAGAACTTTGACAAAGTCTTTCTCTTTTTTTATTCTTAAGATATAAACAAAACCCTAATCTTTACCCTAATCTTGGTATAAGTCTCATACACCCATCTTTGCTGTATCGTCAAGCATGACACAATCATATGTACACAAATATATATCACATATACACTTATGCACAATCAAGTGAGAAAATAAATCTTAAGTGAGCTAATACTAGTTAATGTAATGTAATATATCAAATATATAATTATACATTAAATTATTAAATCAACTCTTGATTTAATAATCCGGCTATAACCGAATAATATCAATAGTAACAACTTATCGAATCAACACTTGATCCGATAACCCGGTTATATCGCATACAACCGATCAATGTTACAAATCGCGAGAATAGAATACGGTATCTCATATCGTATCAATCTCCGTACCGCACATATCACATATGTGCTCCTACTCCGTTTCGGTTGAGCCAGGAAACCCCTGTGCAGGACTCTAAAGACTCGTCAATACGCCGGCAGTAGGTGATGATCATATCAAACACCCACAAGCCGCAAGCGGTCTGCTAAACGTAACGGCCACCCGGGTATTGAGCGATCAGAAGATCAACAAGCAAGTCCGCTAGTACTCCTGCGAATCCAATCAGTAACACTACCGTACAGTCCGGTCTCGTCGTCTGATATGTCGCATATCTCGCCTAGGGGTGGTAAACGTCAGACCCCAGTAGCTCGATAAGTCGTGTCGATATGAGGTCTATAACAGTTCGAGAAACTACTGATAACACTTACAAGTAAATCTCAGCAACCCTGGCCTAGGATTTCCAGTTATAACCAATCGAACACAGCGCAACATCAACTCCCTATACCGGGAGAGACGAATCCCCTCCTATCGCTCATTGCCTCCATGTGATTCGGGACTGTACCCAAAAGCCACCTTTTTGCACGCCCTCTTGGACATGGTATGATGGAAATCAAAGCACGGTGGGAATCATACAAGACTCTATGACAATCTCGAGTCGACAGACTACTCTGTACCAGTGTCACCGGAGAACTGACATCTGACGTAAGGTATAATACCATCTGGGAGTTCTCGGCGAGTCCGTCCAGTGTACCCAGTCTCCACTGAGCACCCGTACACCATCCTTGATGTCAAACACCGATGGATATGGGATCATCCATCGCCCATCATATGGGTCAAGATGCGTATACGCTAGTCTACTCTGGTGTATCGATGCCCAGTCTCGATACACCCTCGACTAGGAACAGTTATAGGATGTACTCGTCGACTACCATGGCCCCATTAGTATGATCTCATCATAGTCCCAGTAGTCGAGTACATATCCTAAGGGCTTTATCAACATGTAATATAGAGACAATCAGAGTACATGTTAAGATAAAGTACAGCCAGATAACATACTATTGTAGGGTTACTAGTCACACTCAAGAGGTTCCACAAGGCATCAACCATGCCAAATTAAAATTTTCCGGTGCCGAGAAACCCTATACTAGATTGTTAACTAGAGAATAGGCGAAACTATGCAAGCAAACAACTTTAGCTATTTGAATTGAAATACAACTTTTGTAGATCCGGTCCTCCCCTTCTAAAGCTCCGTGTTGACGTCCCTCCGCTGCGATCATCGGATCCCGGACTCTAGCGATGGTTTAGTCGGAGAAATGATCGGGCTAGGTAATTGACTTCGAGGCCGAAGATGATCTACATCGGGGAGACTCAAACTCAAGCTATTCCTTCACTTGGTCAAAAACTTTGTGAAGAGAACACCCTATACTACATGGCAAGTAGTAGAGGATGAAGAAATAGGATGTGGGTTCACTATAGAATTGGATTTCTCACTCTTTTTCTCATGGCACCATTGGAGCTAGCAAGCTTTTGTGAGCTTGATGAAGGAGAAGAAGAAGAAAAGAATTAAAAGAATAATATGAAACTTATCCTTTTAATCATGGAACCATGGTTGAGTTAAGCCCTCATGCTTAACTCATGTAGAGAATTAACCAAAGCATTAGGTTAAGGGTTGGGTTAACTAATATCTTGAACAAATGACAAAAGAGTTGACTTTGTCAATGTTTATCAAGCTTCATGAAGCTTGATAACTTTGACCAAAGTCACACTCTTTTGTTATATGCTAGGAAAATAGTAAACCCTAATTTTAACCTTGAGTTGGTTCAAGTCTCATTCAAACAACTTGTTTGTATCATCAAGCATGATACAAACATGTACACTTGCATATATCACATATAAACAATGTGCACATTCAAGTGAGAAAATCAATCTTAAGTGAACCAATACCAGTCAATGTAAAGTAATATATCAAATATATAATTATACATTAAATCATTAAATCAACACTTGATTTAACGATCCGGTCATATCGTATATAACCGACTAATATCAAGTGTATCAATGTATCGAATCAACACTTCATTCGGTAACCCGGCTATATCTCATACAACCGTCCGATGATACATATCGCGAGAATAGAATACAGTATCATTTACTAGTATTATTCTTGGTCCCGCACATATCTCATATGCGCTCCTATTTCGTTTCGCTTGAGCCAGGAAACCCCTGTCTAGGACTCTAAAGACTCTTCAATACGTCGGCAGTAGGTGATGATCATATCAAACACCCACAAGCCGCAAGCGGTCTGCTAAACGTAACGGCCACCCGGGTATTGAGCGATCAGAAGATCAACGAGCAAGCCCGCTCACACTCCTGTGAATCCAACCAGTAACACTACCGTACAGTCCGGTCTCTTCGTCTCATATGTCACATATCTCGTCTAGGGGTGGTAAACGTCAGACCCTAATAACTCGATAAGTCGTGTCGATATGAGGCTCATAACGGGTCGAGAAACTACTGGTAACACTTACGAGTAAATCCCTAAAGCAACCTTGGCCAAGGACTTCCTGTTATAGCCAATCGAGCACAGTGCAACATCAACTCCCTATACCGGGAGAGACGAAACCCCTCCTATCGCTCATTGCCTTCATGTGATTCGGGACTGTACCCAAAACCCACCATTTTGCATGCCCACTTGGACGTGGTAAGGTGGAAATCAAAGCACAGTGGGAATCACAGAAGACTCTATGACGATCTCGGGTCTACAGACTAACCTGTACCAGTGTCACCAGAGAACTGCCATCTGACGTAAGGTATAATACCATCTGGGAGTTCTCGGCGAGTCCGTCCAGTGTACCCAGTCTCCACTGAGCACCCGTATATCATCTCTGATGTCAAACACCAATGGATATGGGATCATCCATCGCCTATCTGTATGGGTCGAGAAGCTACACGCTAGTCTACTCTGGTATATCGATGCCCCGTCTTGATACACCCACGACTAGGGACTTTGAAGGATGTACTTATGGACTACCACGTCCCCACTAGTATGATCCGCATCATAGTCCAGGTAGTCAAGTACACATCCTATGGGCTTTACTAACATGTAACAGAGAGATAATCAGTGTACACGTTAAGGTAAAGAGTAACCAGATAGCATATTATCATATCGAGCAAGAAAGTCATCCCTATATATGTCCAAGCATCCACTACAATATACATCCTATGTATAGTAATGGCCTCTATGGCATACATATAACTAACAATCTCCCACTTGCACTAGGGCCATCTGACAGCAATGGTTGTAGTATCTCATACTGAACCATCCCATAAAAGTCTCTCTCTGGGATAAGGCCTTTGTGAGTGGATCCGCCGTGTTGTCCTCTAAGTCTACTCTCCTAACCTCGATCCTCTGGAGATCAACCATCTCCACGATCAGGTGACACTGCCTTAGAATATGTCTGGATCACTGATGGGACGGGCGTTCCTTGGCATAAGCCACAACTCCAATGTCACACAATGGAGGTAACAAAGTTCATCTCATGAACTAATATACAACCAGACTTCCTCTTTGGTAGCATCTTTGTTAGCGATGTATCTAGCCTTTATCGTCTAGTATGCCACGATATCTAGCTTCGAACTCTTCTGTAACACTTTGAATTTCCGTTTGAATGCCTTTCGTGATAATTAGTGATCGTAAGTGTTATTATATATATGTGTTCCTAGGATTATTAGTTATATTTAGTAGTGTTTGAATATTGGGAATTTTCTTGTGTTAGTGCACACTTGCACACTTAGCCATTTTTGAGACATAGGTTTAAGTGTTAGAAAAATTCTTTTGTTGCATGGTTGCTAACTTATTTTCCCACCATTTTAATCTTTTCATAACCCTATTCATAATGTAAAATCACAATAAACAAATGAGGCATGGGGGTTAGGTAAAGAGCTTGACTTTTGACCCATTTTTCCCTCTCTTCTCTCTCTCTTTCCCCATCTCAGAATTTCTGCAGTTCCAGCAGAAAAACCCTCCCATTTTCTTCATCTTTTCTTCTCCTCTTCATGTCTCTTTAATCTCTACACAAATCCTACACAAAAACCACACATTTCCTTCACAAAACCTTAGGAAAAGTGAGCTTTTTGAGGTGTTTGAAGCAAATCTGCACACTAGAGGGAAAAGCTGAGACTTTTAGGGTTTTGCAAGGTTCTTAGAAGGTATTAACTCATATTAGCACTCCTTTTCCTTAAACTTGTTGTATTCTTCAGTAAAAATCTCATTTTTGTGCATTTTTAGTGAATTTAAAGGATATTTGTGAAGTATATGTTAGATTGCTGTTTTCATAGTTTAGTTAACTCCCTTATGTGTTATTAGAGCTATTTTAACCAGGTTGTACTTCAGGTTTGCACAAAAATACCCTAAAGTTCCATTTTAGTGCAAAAGTGTGGATTTTAACTAGAAATAAGGCTCTGTAGGATCTGCTGCTACCCGAGTTATTTCAGAGTGAAACTAGAGGTTACTGTAGCATGTATGAGGGGTATAGATTGCACACACCAAACCTGGGAGCTCAATTCCCTACCCAGGCCGCCGAAATAAGCATTCTGGCCGCAATTTGCGGCCAGATGGGGGTTCTTTGGGTTGGGGTTTGGTGTGTGGGTGTGTGCTGCTATGTGGGTTATTTTGGTATATATAGTTTTACAATATCTTTCCTGTATCAAAATCTGGAGGTGATTATCTATTTTCCCGTATTTTCAATCTTTCGCGACACGCGTGATACGTGTGTGTGGGTTTGGGGTTTCTGCGTATCGTGACGCGTCAGAGTGGTTTCAGGCGCGTAATCACACGTTTTAGCGTTTCGCGCACACGCGCGCTTGGTTCGCGACACGAGTTACTAGTTCGGCTTTAATGTCGTGTTTGTGTGATGTCAAGCTTACGTATGATGTATTGTGTAATTCTAGGTTCGCAGGCGAGTACGGCGGACGCCGCGCACAAGGGGAAGCAAGTTGTTGGCTATACCTAGCGAGAGACTACGGTGAGTAGATTTCATATCTACGGGGATATCTCCCACATGGCGTTCTACGTCAGGGCTGATAGGACCTTATAGTTTTCTTTGTATACATTGACTATTCATGGATACTATTTAGTGCATGCTACATTCCATGCTATTTGGATATAAACTAGAATTGATAGAACACCGCAGCATTACTAACGGTCCATGTTGCACGAGCACTATCCTGCATGTTACATACACACCGTTAGTAATTGCCATAACACTCACACTGTAGAATTTACATCGGATCATTATATTGTAGCTCATCTATATGTGACTTGACATGATATTGATACTTGATGCAAATATCACATCGAATCATTATATTGTAGCTCATCTATATGTGACTTGGCATGATATTCCTATTTTATGCACGTATCATATCGGATCATTGACTTGCATATTGGTATGGATTACATGTGATTTCTGGATTTGGGAACCGTGGCTAATTAAAATATGTAATCATTTAAAAACCCGGTTCCCTTGATATGATATTTCGGTGCGTCCACTATGTGTTTCCTCGGTGCTAGAGTGATATATGTGAACCCGAATCGAGGAGCTGGTTGAGGCCGATTACGGGTACATGGTGGACCCGGTATGGTACTGCGGGGTGAGAACGGTTTCGCTGTGTAGTAGATGGTGAGCCTAGCAGAGGGACTACTACCTACCGGTGATTGGTTGGAACCTGACGGTTATCCGGAGGGTACTGATCAGAGTCGATAGATGGATATGGGGTGATCCGTACTGCCGGGGCCGAGGGCCGATACCGCAGACGGAGCCCGTGGGCTGACCCGGACTGACGGGTCCCGTTGGATGAGGATTTGCGTGTCGATGCTGGACAAGAGTATTTATGATATTTGGGTGTCGATGTTGGGCACTCGGGATTCTCAGACATGTACAGGATTTGAGGGCCGATGAGAGTGCCGGCACCTGAGCTATTTGGGGGATCTGGGTGCATTGATGGACACCGATTATATATTCCACGTTGACATTCCGTGTAGAAATTATATTGCCCATGCTCAGCATTTATTATTGTACCTCATCCTGTAGTTATATTACCTGATAGAGCACTTGCATGATTATTGAACATACTGCTTATCACATATTGATATCATCTGTTGGCATATGATAGAGTAGCGCAGTACGTGCATGCTCGCGATCACCTTTATATGTTATCTCTATTCACGAGTTGGCAACTCACCCCCATTGTGCCACAGTGTTTGCAGGTTGCCCTTCGGAGTAGTCGCGGCAGGCTGCGCTTGCATCTTTTGACAAAGATACCCCCATAGTTGGTGTACTAGCTCTTTTGCTGATAGGTGGGTTTTGTGCGGTATCTGTTTATCTTTCAGTTATATACATTGTTGTATCTAGTATTCTCCATCTACCATGTATGTATTTGACTTAGAGACAGTGTGAGGACGATGATGTATTTTATTTGTATTCTGGTGTCGAGCTCGTGGTGAGCCGACTGTACTTGCGGTTTATCCTATCTGTGATATTCCCACTTATGGATCTTGATCTTCGCTACGGGGTCGTATATTGCTATCTTGGTGATTGTTTACTTAGATTTCTTATCATGTTAGTAAGTGCTTTCATTTAAAAACTTATAACACTCTATACTTTCACTGGTTTGATTTCTGGATTTTCGGTTCACTTGGTCGCGTTACGCCTGACGTTACGTGGTTAAGTGCCGGTCACAGGCCAAACTTTGGGTTGTGACAAAGTTGGTATCAGAGCGTAGGTTTTACCTTTCGGAGTGTAGGATGACCCTGGTATGATGGAGTAGGTAGCTGCAGCAGGGTAGCGTAGCGTGTGTATGTTCCGCGGCATACTCACGACACGGTACTCCGCCTACGCAACCTTAGGACTTGTTGATTTAAATTCCTTCTTGAGTCTATGCATTCTTGCGATTCGATGTCTGTATCCTTATCGAATCCTATTGTTCCTTTCAGCCAATATGCCGCCAAAGACTACGAGGGCGCAGAGAGCGGCCGCGAGGGCCGAGATTCGAGTTGACTCGTCCAAGACGAGGACTGGTCCGGGTAGTACACCGGTTGTGCCTGAGCAGGCTGTTCCTGCCATGACAGATCAGATTGCTATGTTAGGGGCTGGTGTGCAGGAGATACGCCAGACGATGGGATCTAGTATGCAGGAGATGCGTCAGATGATGGGATCTCTAGTTGGGACACTTCGTGAGCAGCGACCAGAGGTAGTTCCACCCGTTGCAGAGACCGCGGTGGTACCCACAGTTCGGGCAGTTGCACCTGCGACTACAGAGGTTATTACAGTATCGCTGTCAGAGTTTATGAGGCTGAAGCCTCCGGTCTTCACAGGCACCGATGTGGCCGAGGACCCACAGTCTTTCATTGATAGGATGGCGCGGATATGTCGTTCACTTAGATGCGCAGATGCGAGATGGGTTGAGTTCGCGAGCTTTCGCCTGGAAGGTCTTGCGCAGAAATGGTGCAAATCTGTCGAGAAGAGTAGAGGAGCAGGTCTTCCTCCTATGACCTGGATAGAGTTCGTGGCATTATTCCTTGCTCGCTTTCTTCCCCTGAGTGTCAAAGATGATAGAGCACGCAGGTTCGAGTCCTTACGCCAGACGCCAGAGATGTCAGTGGCAGAGTACGATGTGCTGTTCACCGAGCTTTCCGTTTATGCTCCGTACCTTGTGTCTACTGAGGATTTGCGAGTCAAGAGATTTGTCCGAGGCTTGCTTACACCACTATTCCTCGCTATCATCTCGCAGCATTATGAGACATACGCAGCAGCAGTAGATGCAGCATTATTAGTTGAGGAGCGCCTTGCTGAGACTTCGGCAGTCCCAGAGCCGAAGAGAGTTCGTACAGATATGTTAGTGCAGAGACGACCTTTCCGGCGTAGTGACAGGCACCTTGCAGGTGGCAGAGATTCGAGACGAGGCCGATTGTTTAGCTCATATCCCCAGGAGGGTCAGCGACCATCATCGGGATGTTACCGTTGCGGGAGTTCTTATCATCGTGTGCGAGATTGTCCGGAGGTACCCCGGAGTGAGGCGGCAGCACCGCATGTTACATTACCACCTTCACCACCCCAGACGGCATTGCCAATAGTACCTACTGTTACTCCGCGTCAGACGCATACACAGAGAGGTCGTGGTCACGGAGGATTTGTTCATAGAGGACGAGGTGACCGAGGTAGAGGGCAGCCAGCGGCCGGCAGGGGACAGTTAGTTGCAGGTGGAGGACAGGCGCGAGTTTTCGCTTTGAAGCATCAGGACGCGCAGGCGTCCAATGCGGTGGTCTCAGGTATCCTTCCTGTATGTTCGGTTGATGCACACGTGTTATTCGATCCCGGATCCACGCACTCGTACGTATCCACACACTTTGTGCCGAGTTTGGGTAGAGAGTCCGGTTTACTTGACCAGCCGCTTGTTGTGACTACTCCTGTGGGAGCGTCGTTTGTTGCTAGGCACGTGTTCCGATCCTGTACCGTCCGTATTGGCGAGAAAGAGTTGCCGGTCGATTTGATCCTTCTTGAGATATTGGACTTCGACATTCTTTTGGGCATGGATTGGTTAGCCACGTGTTATGCTTCTGTTGACTGCCGCGAGAAGAAAGTTCGATTTTTTTTTCCCGGCGAGTCGGTTGTTATTGTGATGGGGGACCGTGGTGCCACCCCTCACAGTGTGATTTCTTCTTTTCGCGCTGGACAGCTTTTGCGGAAGGGATGTCAGGGATTTCTCGCCTATGTTTGCGATACTAGAGCTACAGAGGTTCCTCTGGATCAGGTTCCGGTTGTTAGCGAGTTCCCTGATGTGTTCCCTGACGAGCTTCCTGGGCTACCGCCCGAGCGTGATATTTTTTTCTGTATTGATTTGGTTCCTGGCGCGGGGCCTATTTCTGTACCGCCTTATCAGATGGCCCCGGCGGAACTTACAGAATTGAAGGGCCAGTTGCAGGACTTGCTGGACAAAGGACTTATTCGACCCAGTGTTTCTCATTGGGGTGCTCCAGTCCTGTTCGTCAAGAAGAAGGACGGCAGTATGCGTTTGTGTATCGATTACCGCCAGCTGAACAGGGTGACAGTGCGGAACATATATCCTTTGCCACGCATCGACGATTTGTTCGACCAGCTTCAGGGGGCAGGATACTTTTCGAGGATCGATTTGCGATCGGGCTACCATCAGCTGCGAGTTCCACAGGAGGACATTCCTAGGACAGCCTTCCGCATACGTTACGACCATTATGAGTTTTTGGTGATGTCGTTTGGACTCACCAACGCGCCAGCAGCATTCATGGACTTGATGAACCGTATTTTCCGTCCGTATCTTGATCTATTCATCATAGTGTCATTGACGATATCTTGGTGTATTCTCGGAGTAGAGAGGAGCACGAGCACCACCTGCGGATTACACTGCAGACCATGAGGGAGCATCAGCTTTTCGCCAAATTCTCCAAGTGTGCTTTCTGGCTAGACAGCGTAGACTTCTTGGGGCACGTGATTACACGAGATGGTATATGTGTCGACCCGAGGAAGATCGAGGCAGTTCGGAGTTGGCCTAGACCCACGTCAGGGACGGAGGTTCGCAGCTTTCTAGGGCTGGCAGGCTATTACAGGCGATTTGTGCAGGACTTCTCTCGCATTGCTACACCTTTGACCGGGTTGACCCGGAAGGGAGTTCGCTTCGATTGGACGGAGGAGTGTGAGCACAGTTTCCAGCGGCTATGGGCTCTACTGACTACGACACCAGTGCTATCATTGCCTTTAAGATCAGGCGGATTTGTGGTCTACTGCGATGCTTCACGAGTGGGGCTAGGGTGCGTTTTGATGCAGCATAACAGGGTGATCGCGTATGCTTCGCGGCAATTAAAGAAACATGAACAGAATTACCCCACTCATGATCTGGAGATGGCTGCAGTAGTCTTTGCACTCAAGATCTGGCGACATTATCTGTATGGAGAGTCGTGCCAGATATTCACTGACCACAAGAGCTTAAAGTACATATTTCAACAGCGAGACCTGAACCTTAGACAGCGCCGATGGATAGAGTTAGTGAAGGACTACGATTGTGAGATCTTGTATCACCCGGGCAGGGCGAATGTAGTAGCGGATGCTTTGAGCAGGAGGCCCGAGGGTAGTCTATCCTGTTTGAGCGCAGTGCAGAGGCAGTCGTCGGCGGATTGGCAGATCTTATGCGACAGCCGGGTACAGTTTGAATTTACGCCGTTCGGAGGACAGATTGCACATGTTCGTGCACGCCCACAGTTGCTTGACCGTATATATGAGGCACAGCACAGTGATGACCGCTGTTCAGAGATCAGGTCATAGATGGGACAGGGCAGATTTTCCGAGTTCATGATCGATGACCAGGGGATACTACGAGTTGGAGCAAGACTGTGCGTACTAGATGCTGATGGATTGCGGCGCGAGATTCTTGAGGAGGCACATCGGTCGGTATATAGTATTCATCCCGGTTCCACCAAGATGTAACACGATATGAGAGATGTTTACTGGTGGGAAGGTATGAAGAGGGGCATTGCAGATTTTGTGTCGAGATGCCTGACTTGTCAGCAAGTCAAGGCTGAGCACCAGAGGCCCGCGGGAGAGCTACAGCCGTTACCCATTCCGGAGTGGAAATGGGAACAGATATCTATGTATTTCATTGTGGGTCTACCCAGGACTAGTCGAGGGTATGACTCCATCTGGGTGATCGTGGATCGTTTGACGAAAGCGTCTCACTTCCTACCGGTGAAGACGACTTTCGGATTTCCTCAGTATGCCCAGATTTACATTGATGAGATTGTACGACTGCACGGAGTTCCGACATGTATCATGTCCGATAAAGGCACCCAATTTACCAGCCGGTTATGGCAAAGGCTTCAGGAGGCTTTGGGCACTCGCTTGATTTTCAGCACAGCATTCCATCCGCAGACCGACGGACAGTCAGAGCGGACTATTCAGACTCTTGAGGACATGCTCAGGGCATGCGTATTAGACTTCGGAGGTAGCTGGGATCATCATTTGCCCTTAGTAGAGTTCTCCTACAATAACAGCTACCAGGAGACTATTCAGATGGCACCGTTTGAGGCTCTTTTTGGGAGGAGATGCAGATCGCCCACCTGTTGGACGGCGCTCAGTGAGAGTAGTATCTTAGGGCCACAAATTGTGGAGGAGACGACCGTGAAGATCCAGTTGATTCACGATAGAATGAGAGCAGCCCAGAGTAGGCAGATGTCTTATGCGGACCGTCGTCGGCGCAGACTTGAGTTTTCTGTTGGTGATCATGTTTTCTTGAGGGTGTCCCCAATGAAAGGCGTGATGAGATTTTGGATGAAGGGGAAGCTTAGTCCCACATATGTGGGCCCCTTCGAGATCCTTGAGCGTATTGGTGCGGTTGCGTATCGATTAGCCCTTCCGCCCAGTTTTCCAGACGTGCACCCCGTATTTCACGTTTGGATGCTCCGCAGATATCTTCATGATCCTTCGCATGCGATTCAGCACCCGACGATCCATCTTGAGCGCGACCTTTCCTATGCAGAGCAGCCGGTGATGATCTTGGATCGACAAGTAGAGAAATTGAGGTCGAAAGAGATACCGTCAGTCAAGGTACTTTGGCGTGTCCAGAGCGGCGAGGAAGTCACTTGGGAGACCGAGAGCGAGATGAGGAAGAGGTATCCCTATCTTTTTGAAGGTGCGTATAGTTAGATTTTTAAATTCGGGGACCGAATTTCTTTAAGGGGGTAGATTGTAACACTTTGAATTTCCGTTTGAATGTCTTTCATGATAATTAGTGATCGTACGTGGTATTATATATATGTGTTCCTAAGATTATTAGTTATATTTAGTAGTGTTTGCATATTGGGAATTTTCTTGTGTTAGTGCACACTTGCACACTTAGCCATTTTTGAGACATAGGTTTAAGTGTTAGCCAAATTCTTTTGTTGCATGGTTGCTAACTTATTTTCCCATCATTTTAATCTTTTCATAACCCTTTTCATAATGTAAAATGATAATAAAAAAATGAGGCATGAGGGTTAGGTAAAGAGCTTGACTTTTGACCCATTTTTCCATCTCTTCTCTCTCTCTTTCCCCATCTCAGAATTTCTGCAGTTCTAGCAGAAAAACTCTCCCATTTTCTTTATCTTTTCTTCTCCTCTTCATGTCTCTTTGATCTCCACACAAATCCTACACAAAAACCGCACATTTCCTTCACAAAACCTTAGGAAAAGTGAGCTTTTTGAGGTGTTGGAAGAAAATCTGCACACTAGAGGGAAAAGCTGAGACTTTTGGGGTTTTGCAAAGTTCTTAGAAGGTATTAACTCATATTAGCACTCCTTTTTCATAAACTTGTTGTATTCTTTAGTAAAAATCTCATTTTTGTGCATTTTTAGTGATATTAAAGGATATTTGTGAAGTATATGTTAGATTGGTGTTTTCATAGTTTAGTTAACTCCTTTAAGTGTTATTAGAGGTATTTTAACCAGGTTGTACTTCAGGTTTGCACAAAAATACCTTAAAGTTCCATTTTAGTGCAAAACTGTTGATTTTAACTTGAAATAAGGCTCTGTAGGATCTGCTGCTACCCGAGTTATTTCAGAGTGAAGCTAGAGGTTACTGTAGCATGTATGAGGGGTATAGAGTGCACACACCAAACCTGGGAGCTCAATTCCCTACCCAAGACGCCGAAATAAGCATTCTGGCCCCAATTTGCGGCCAGATGGGGGTTCTTTGGGTTGGGGTTTGGGGTGTGGGTGTGTGCTGCTATGTGGGTTATTTTGGTATATATAGTTTTACAATATCTTTCCTGTATCAAAATCTGGAGGTGATTACCTATTTTTCCTTATTTTCAATCTTTTGCGACACGCGTGATACGTGTGTGTGGGTTTGGGGTTTCTGCGTATCGTGACGCGTCGGAGTGGTTTCAGGCGCGTAATTACATGTTTTAGCGTATCGCGCACACGCGCGCTTGGTTCGCGACACGAGTTACTAGTTCGGCTTTAATGTCGTGTTTGTGTGATGTCAAGCTTACGTATGATGTATTGTGTAATTCTAGGTTCGCAGGCGAGTACGGCGGACGCCGCGCACAAGTGGAAGCAAGTTGTTGGATATACCTAGCGAGAGACTACGGTGAGTAGATTTCACATCTACGGGGATATCGCCCGCATGGCGTTCTACGTCCGGGCTGATAGGACCTTATATTTTCCTTTGTATACATTGACTATTCATGGCTACTATTTTGTGCATGCTGCATTCCCTGCTATTTGGATATAAACTAGAATTGATAGAACACCGCACTATTACTAACGGTCCATGTTGCATGAGCACTATCATGCATATTACACACACACCGTTAGTAATTGCCATGACACTCACACTATAGAATTTACATCGGATCATTATATTGTAGCTCATCTAAATGTGACTTGACATGCTATTCATACTTGATGCATATATCACATGGGATCATTATATTGTAGCTCATCTATATGTGACTTGGCATGATATTCCTATTTGATGCACATATCATATCGGATCATTGACTTGCATATTGGTTTGGATTATATATGATTTCTGGATTTGGGAACCGTGGCTATTTCAAATATGTAATCATTTAAAAACCCGGTTTCCTTGATATGATATTTCGGTGCGTCCACCATGTATTTTCTCGGTGCTACAGTGATATATGTGAACCCGAATCGAGGAGCTGGTTGAGGCCGATTACGGGTACATGGTGGACACGGTATGGTACCCCGGGGCGAGAACGGTTTCGCTGTGTAGTATACGGTGAGCCTGGCAGAGGGACTACTACCTACCGGTGATTGGTTGGAACCTGACAGTTATCCGGAGGGTACTGATCAGATTCGATAGATGGATGCGGGGTGATCCGTACTGCCGGAGCCCGATGGATGAGGATTTGCGTGTTGATGCTGGACACGAGTATTTATGATATTTGGGTGCCGATGTTGGGCACTCGGGATTCTCAGAGATGTACAGGATTTGAGGGCCGATGAGAGTGCCAGCGCCTGAGCTATTTGGGGGATCTGGGTGCATTGCTGGACACCGATTATATATTCCACGTTGACATTCCGTGTAGAAATTATATTGCCCATGCTCAGCATTTATTATTGTACCTCATCCTGTAGTTATATTACCTGATAGAGCACTTGCATGATTATTGCACATACTGCTTATCACATATTGATATCATCTGTTGGCATATGATAGAGTAGCGCGGTACGTGCATGCTCGCGATCACCTTTATATGTTATCTTTATTCACGAGTTGGCAACTCACCCCCGTTGTGCCACAGTGTTTGCAGGTTGCCCTTCGGAGTAGTCGCAGAAGGCTGCGCTTGCATCTTTTGACACAGATACCCCCATAGTTGGTGTACTAGCTCTTTTGCTGATAGGTGGGTTTTGTGCGGTATCTGTTTATCTTTCAGTTATGTACATTGTTGTATCTAGTATTCTCCATCTACCACGTTTGTATTTGACTTAGATACAGTGTGAGGACGATGATGTATTTTATTTGTATTCTGGTGTCGAGCTCGTGGTGAGCCGACTGTACTTGCAGTTTATCCTATCTGTGATGTTCCCACTTATGGATCTTGATCTTCGCTACGGCGTCATATATTGCTATCTTGGTGATTGTTTACTTAGATTTCTTATCTTGTTAGTAAGTTCTTTCATTTGAAAACTTATAACACTCTATACTTTCACTGGTTTGATTTCTGGGTTTTCGGTTCACTTGGTCGCGTTACGCCTGTAGACGTTACGTGGTTAAGTGCCGGTCATGGGCCAAACTTTGGGTCATGACATCTTCCAACATACCGTCCCTTTACCGAGGGTAAAGACAATGCCTGTGACTGACATTCAGTCATCCTTATCACTTTGGAACTTTTCCAGTGATTCTCCCAAGGATCAATTGATACCTTCTCACTACAGCTAGTGAGTGTCCTAACATCCAATTAGATCTATCTCATAGATCCAAAATCCATGATTTAGGAGGTATCATTATGATCCTATATGGAGAATCCTTGTGATAAGCGGAGATTGATCGAGCGTAGCATAGGAAACTTCTTCCCTATCAAGAGTATGTCATCCACGTACTCTACGAGGATCACCACCATACTCCCTACTACCTTTTTGTATACACAAGGTTCATCTACCATTTTGATGATGTCAAACTCTTTGACTAACACATCAAAACATACCTTCCATCTCCGCGATGCCTGCTTTAATACATAAAACATCTTGCACACGTTTCCGCTGCTCCCACTGTCTACGAAGCCCTCTGACTGTGTACTTATAGACGCTTTCTTCCAAATAATCATTTAGAAAAGCAGTCAAGACACCCAACCGCCAGATATTGTAGTCATGGTATGTAGCCGTAGCAAGTAGGAACTGGATGGACTTAAGCATAGCTACTTTGAAAAAATTTCATTATAATCCATAACTGGTCTATAATGCAAACCATTAACAAGTCTAGCTTTGAAAGTCTCAACTTTTCCATGTACACCAAGTAATCTTCTCAAGATATACATGCTCCTGATGGGGATTTTACCCTTCAGATAAAGCAACCAAAGTCCATACTTTGTTGGTGTATAAGGATTCCATCTCAGATCGATAATCATCCAGCCATTCTTACAGAGTCACACTCCTGATGGCCAGCTTGAAACTAGTTGAGTCATCATCTCATGATGCAATCCTCGCTCCCACTGTCATAGAGGAACCAAAGTATCTCTCAGGTGGGTGAGGAAACCAACTTGATAGGCGGAGAGGCTGGGGTTCGTTGGTTGCTATTGAATCCTTTTGTTCTACCAAATCAGCAGCTGCAGTTTGTATAGCTGGAACTCTTTCCAGTTCTACCTCATGTCCACTTATTTCTTCACAAGAAATTCCCTTTCATAAAGGTGGCATGCTGAGAAACAAAACATTTTTTTTCCTCGGTTAGGTAGAAGATATTCCCTTGCGTATGCTTGGGATATCCAACAAACTTCCACCGATCTGTCTTTGCCTCGAGCTTGTCCGAATTATGCTTTTCAAACATAGGTCGGACAACCCCAAATCTTAACAAACTTAAAATATGGGCTCTTCCCTTTCCATATCTCATACGAAGTAGTAGGCAACTGATTTGATCGGAACCCTATTCAATAGGTATGCAACTTCATAAGTGCATAACTCCCAAAAAGGAAATAGGAAACTCAGTAGTACTCATCATAGAGCACACCATATCACATAGGGTGCTATTGCTCCGCCCCGATATACCATCGTTCTATGGTGTATACGGAGGAGTAATGCTGAGAGAGAATCTCATTCTCCATTAGAATAATCCAGGAATTCCGTGCTCAAGTATTCTCCTCCTTGATCACATCAAAGGACATAATAATACTTTCACCCATATTTTGGTTCTCTACTTCTAACTTATATTCTGTGAATATCTTAAAAATTTCGGACTTGTGTTTCAACAGGAACATATGTCTGAATCTTAGGAGATTATCAGAGAATGTAATGAAGTACAAAGAACCGGTCCTGGCATGTGTAGACAGGGGACCTTACATACATCACTATGTATCAATCCCAAGAGTTTACTAACTCTTTCTCTGTTTCCAATGAACAGAGCTATGGTCATCTTATCTCTGTGACATGACTGAAAAGTTTCACAAGATGTAAATTCAAACTAATTTAAATATACATCTAAATGTAACTTCAGCCAGTCGGGTCGCATTGATATGACCTAGTCTATATGCCTCAAGAAGGCTTCATTCATTTCTGAACTCTTCTTCTTGTGTTTGTTCTGTATACTAAGAACTGTATTTTGATTTAGAACGTCAATGCTTTTAGATAACGTGCCTGAACCAATCAACTCTTGATCTAGGAAATGTTCAAAACATTATCCAACAATACAAAATTATATCCTTTCTTTACTAATAAAGAGACTGATATGATTTTGTATATCAGGTTCGGTATCTAATAACATTTGTTCAGAATCAATGTATTCTGGTAATACAGGGTGACAGTGACCAACAGACTTGGCTGCAACACATGCACCATTTTCTGTCTCATGAAACTTATCACCCGTTCTCAGTTCTTTCCCTTTCTGTAGCCCATGTAATATATTACATATGTGGGATCCTGATCCGGTAACATATACCCAGGATGTAAAGGACATTTGAGAAACAGTTCTCTATAATGAACACTCCCGAAGATGATGCATCGGTATGCACTTTCTTCGTTTGGGCGGCACGGAAAATCTGGTATTCCCCAATTTCCTGCTCTGTCTTATAACAATTATAAGTTGGAGCGGGACCAACGTTCCCTAGCTCAGTATAACAAGCGGGTTCGGTCAATGTATCCGTATTATTATCTTCATTAAGGCGTGACATGGTCGTTACCTTGAGAGAGAGAGAAGAAAACACTCTGTATGCGCTCTTGCAAGATCAGATTGGTTATTATTTTATCTAATCAGGATGGCTCCCACTGTTTTTATCAAATCTTCCATCAAACCCTAAAAGGAAAGACTAGCCGGGATTAATTACTCGCTACAAGTTCGCCAATCTTTCAACCAGGCCAGTGTCGGTACTTTGAGGGAGGTTTCCCGTGCTTTCGCACGAACCTAATTAAAGTAAACCTCGTTTTCCTAGAGGGGTAACCCCGTTGACACTTTTCTAGAGACCTACTTGATCGGCTAATTGTAATGTGTAAAACTCTCCCAGGAGTAACAATTACTCGCAGCGGGTATCGGGATCCAACTATCTCATAGAAGGTATACAATCTCATTGCAAATTTCAACATTTGAAATTCCCGATAATATTTTGCCCCTAACGTGCTATGACCTTGACGAAAGCCAACAAACCATAGCACGCTAGTCAAGTTCAACCCGTACATTTCTTGACTGAATTAAACCCACCCGAACGACCCTTGACGAAAGCCAACAAAGCCGTACGACTACCCTAATCCAATCGCATCGTATGCAGCAGATAAGCAGCATATAGCTACCGCACACTACACCTTGACGAAAGCCAACAAATGTAGAACGAATACTATATACAACTTATCTGAAATGACGGAGGGCTACGACAGGTTTTTCTGAAAACCTATTGCGTAATGAACTTGATATCGTTGTAGAATCAAATGATTTTAAAATGGAGTGTCTTTGAGGCTTTTCTAGTTTTGCTAAAGGGGTCACTCCCGGTGAAGGGATCGTCGGCCCTTTCCTCATCGAATAAGGTGCAGGATATATCATATATACCACTGTGCAAAGCAAGAACTATAGGAGCAATCAAAAGACAACCCGAGGGGTGTAGCATCTGCCAGTCATTTCTAAAGGGGTCACTCCCGGTGAAGGGATCTCGACACTTTCCTTATCGACTAAGGTGCAGGATGTTCTACAAGGAACACAGCGATGCAAAGCAAGAACTGTAGCTACCTGTTTTTGAAAATTCGATTCCACCACATCTTTTAGGTTTCTTTTCTTTCATTAATCATATTAATGAAGTCCCATCATTTAAATCACCTAAACATCACAGATAAATACGACGTACAGTTATGCCATCCGCATTCGTCTCGATGTCCCCTCGTGCACCGTTAGGTTAGGTTACTAACGGCAGAGCGGGGCAGGGCTAGCGCGGGTGTAAAACATAAGTAACGTCTATATAATATATCATATATATCATATACAGTATCTATCATCACATATCAAATGATCACATCACAGATATAGCAGCGGAAGAAACATATGAAACATTGGATATACTAGGACGTCCGTATTTTCAATACGAGCCTGTATAAAACACGGATTGCACGGTCGCGATAAATAGCCAAACCCACACCCCTAGACCCTTACGAGAGCGGCAAGCAACCCTACCAATTCTAAAGTTAGGATACCCGGACTCGACTCCTCGAGTTGGTCTCCCACTGGACTCTAGAACCCGGTTACTTGTGCTCTCCTGCTTGGGTCTATCCTAGTGCGGAAGAGTAAATAATATACAAACGGTGACATCAACCTCAACCCGGAAGTGCCCCAATAACAGAATATTACATACAACTAATTTTACATGAATGAAAATAAAAACTCTCATCACACATAAAACCCCCGGCTATTCAAAACGCGACGATCCAATATAACATATCCAGCAACATATAACATCACATGTCATCAACATAAGTAAATATGTGCATCCCAATTGTCGTTGACATATAGCAACGAAACCGGCGATATCACATATTACACTTACGGTCGCAGAAAAGAAAGTGTAAAACTACAACAGTTGGAATCCGCAACCTCCTTAGACATCTCATGCCTAACAATTATAAACCCCGCATTTTAGTCTCTATATCGAAAACACTTTTCAATATCTAGTCGGGCAATTCAACAAGATTCCCGATAAACTGATCGAATGCTCGTCGCAAACTTTAGTAGACGGCCGCACCCCCGGATGTCGTCGACGGAGTGCACTAAGGCGGAACACCGTTGCCGCGAGCACCCGAACGGATGCTTTTGGCGACGGGGTTCTCCTACAGTCACTTGGTCGGGGCTATGGGGTATGGCTGTCTATTAAGTTTACCCGGCGAGTATCTGCGTACGCTACGTGATTGCGGCGGACTTTTGATCGCATCAAAATTCCGTGGCAATCGCTCAAGTGAGACTAAAGTGCTATGCTTATAACATCCAAATCAGTTATCTCATAACAACTTGTGGATTCCAAATATTGTATCACATTCCAGATAAATAGACAATGTTAAACTTTCCGATCGAATAATCAAACACCCAAGTTTTCCCGAAAATCTCAACACATGAAATAAGTTTAAAAACATCCACTTCATGCCGCAGAACCAACGGTCCAGCCGTAGAAGGGTCAAGCCAACGCCTCACATGTGGCACGCCGTACTGTCCCAAACCCTAAGGTTCAAAGGGCAGTTCAAGACGGTCACATAATCGAGTTAAGGTTTGTTGTCTTCTAGAGGGTCCATCGCGTTACTTGCACTACTTAGAACGTTCTTAAACTATGGAAAAATCCAACACTTGGAAATTTCTCGGCAGGGGAAAAAATGGGTATTTATATCCGGTCGAACTTTCTAACAGTTTCTAAAATATCCGGAAAAACATAAACGAAGTTAAATTATCCGATCGAATTAATGAGTCCCCAATAAAAACCCTAGAAAACTCAACACTTGAGTGGAATTAAAAAATTCCCAGAAAAAAATGACAAGAAAGGACCTAAGAATAAATATGTGAAGTTTGAGGGACTAATTCAGAATTTGGGCCGCGGAACCGCCGCCAAAGCCTTAGTTTGGACACGATTCCGCGGTCAAATTTTTGAGTTAGGGGTCCGTACTTCACAGTAATTCTTATATTTTCCTGCTTAATTTTCTGAGCATTTTTAATTCACAAAAATCCACAGTTTGAAAAAATGTACAGAGAAGGGTTTTGATCGGGGTTTCGGGGTTCGATCGGATCTCTAACATCGTCTACTCATCGCCTAAGGCTCTAGCTAGGCTCTGATACCACTGTAGGGTTACTAGGCACACTCAAGAGGTTCCAGAAGGCATCAACCATAACAAATTAAAATTTTCCGGTGCCGAGAAACCCTAAACTAGATCGTTAACTAGAGAATAGGCGAAATTATGCAAGCAAACAACTTTAGCTAAGTGAATGGAAATACAACCTTTGTAGATCCGGTCCTCCACTTCTAAAGCTCCGTGTTGACGTCCCTCCGCTGCGATCATCGGATCCCGGACTCTAGCGATGGTTTCGTCGGAGAAATGATCGGGCTAGGTAATTGACTTCGAGGCCGAAGATGATCTACGTCGGGGAGACTCAAACTCAAGCTATTCCTTCGCTTGGTCAAAAACTTTGTGAAGAGAACACCCTATACTACATGGCAAGTAGTAGAGGATGAAGAAATAGGAAGTGGGTTCATTTTAGAATTGGAATTCTCACTCTTTTTCTCATGGCACCATTGGAGCTAGCAAGCTTTTGTGAGCTTGATGAAGGAGAAGAAGAAGAAGAGAATTAAAAGAATAATATGAAACTTATCCTTTTAATCATGGCACCATGGTTGATTTAAGAGCTCATGCTTAACTCATGTAGAGAATTAACCAAAGCATTAAGTTAAGGGTTGGGTTAACAAATATCTTGAACAAATGACAAAAGAGTTGACTTTGTCAATGTTTATCAAGCTTCATGAAGCTTGATAACTTGGACCAAAGTCACACTCTTTTGTTATATGCTAGGAAAATAGTAAACCCTAATTTTAACCTTGAGTTGGTTCAAGTCTCATACAAACAACTTGTTTGTATCATCAAGCATGATACAAACATGTACACTTGCATATATCACATATAAACAATGTGCACATTCAAGTGAGAAAATCAATCTTAAGTGAACCAATACTAGTCAATGTAAAGTAATATATCAAATATATAATTATACATTAAATCATTAAATCAACACTTGATTTAACGATCCGCTCATATCGTATATAATCGACGAATATCAAGTGTATCAATGTATCGAATCAACACTTGATTCGGTAACCCGGCTATATCTCATACAACCGTCCGATGATACATATCGCGAGAATAGAATACATTATCACAAACTGGTTTTATTCTCGGTCCAGCACATATCTCATATGCGCTCCTATTTCGTTTCGCTTGAGCCAGGAAACCCCTGTGTAGGACTCTAAAGACTCGTCATTACGCGGGCAGTAGGTGATGATCATATCAAACACCCACAAGCCGCAAGCGGTCTGCTAAACATAACGGCCACCCGGGTATTGAGCGATCAGAAGATCAACGAGCAAGCCCGCTCACACTCCAGTGAATCCAACCAGTAACACTACCGTACAGTCCGGTCTCTTCGTCTGATATGTCGCATATCTCGTCTAGGGGTGGTAAACGCCAGACACCAATAACTCGATAAGTCGTGTCGATATGAGGCTCATAACGGGTCGAGAAAATACTGGTAACACTTACCAGTAAATCCCTAAAGCAGCCTTGGCCAAGTACTTCCTGTTATAGCCAATCGAGCACAGTGCAACATCAACTCCCTATACCGGGAGAGACGAAACACCTCTTATCGCTCATTGCCTCCATGTGATTCGGGACTGTACCCAAAAACCACCATTTTGCATGCCCTCTTGGACGTGGTAAGGTGGAAATCAAAGCACAGTGGGAATCACACAAGACTCTATGACGATCTCGGGTCTAAAGACTAACCTGTACCAGTGTCACCAGAGAACTGCCATCTGACGTAAGGTAAAATACCATCTGGGAGTTCTCGGCTAGTCCTTCCTGTGTACCCAGTCTCCACTGAACACCCGTATATCATCTCTGATGTCAAACACCAATGGATATGGGATCATCCATCGCCCATCTGTATGGGTCGAGAAGCTACATGCTAGTCTACTCTGGTATATCGATGCCCCGTCTCGATACACCCACGACTAGGGACTTTGAAGGATGTACTTATGGACTACCACGTCCCCACTAGTATGATCCGCATCATAGTCCAGGTAGTCAAGTACACATCCTATGGGCTTTACCAACATGTAACAGAGAGACAATCAGTGTACACGTTAAGGTAAAGAGTAACCAGATAGCATACTATCATATCGAGCAAGAAATTCATCCCAATATATGTCCAAGCATCCACTACAATATACATCCTATGTATAGTAATGGCCTCTAGGGCATACAAATAACTAACAATTATCATGTCGAGCAAGAAAGTCATCCCTATATATGTCCAAGCATCCATTACAATATACATCGTATGTACAGTAATGGCCTCCACGGCATACATATAACTAACACCAACTTCGTGCTCTATTTGCCTCGGTCCAGAGGTGGGAGCCCGTAAAAGAACCCGACGATGTGGTGCCCTTCGAACGAGGAGATGAAGACCGGAGTTTCCGCGGGGAGATCGGGACAACGACGAGAAGACCGAAGGACACGGATCGTTCGTTATATCTCTCTACCCCTTCTCTAGTTTGCTAGGATTAGGTTAATGTCCCGATCCGGGATTTTAGTGCGCGGTTGTGCCGGTTTACAAGTTTTGTAAAATTATCGTTTCCACATTTTGGCCTCGTTCAGACGGCTGGGCCGCCGCCGTGCACTTACACCTATACCTCATTTACTTTAATTTATTTTCACAATTTAAGCATTTTTGCTTTATATTTTCTAAAACCATCTTGACAATTTCTTTTCATTTCAGAAACAACATGTTAAATTTTGGTTTAATGTGTCATGATGCACTAAACTTGTATTAACCCATTCTAATTTGTAATTATCACTAATTAAATGTATTAGTGAAAGCATTAAAATAATATTAAAAATAATTAATTATGGAAAATATTTTTTTGCGGCACGACCGGGTTGAGGTCGATGTTACCATTTATACATATTATTCTCATTTTCTGTACTAGGATTACCCCACGGTGGAGTGCACGAATAGACGAGTTCTAGAAGGGAACAAGCCCGCATCTCATGGCGTTGAGACGTAGGGGACTTCATTCTTGAATTGGCGGGCTATTCTTCGCACTCGTAAGGTGGTATAGGATGACCCACGGAGGGGCGCCCAAGTTACCGGATTCCGTGAAGTGCTGGGTGGCCCATTCACTTTGTTGAAGGGGGTTGCCTCACTTCTGGGATTGGCGGGTAACTTACCGCGCTCATAGGGGTCTAGGTTTTCATTGCACAGGCTATCCACACGACCGGGAACGTCGGGTTTTATTTGCGGCTCAAGTGAAACCTGGGGCTCCAAGATTATCCGCCTTTTTGTACTGTTGGCTGAGATTCTGTGATATTGCTTATTATCATTGTTGGATATCTGTATGCCCTAGAGGCCATTATATGATAGTGTATGTACCGGTATGTGTGTGTGTGTGTATTCAGGGGACATTCTTGCTCGACATGATAGTATGCTATCTGGTTGTACTTTATCGTGACATGTTCATTTGATCATGCTTCTTACTCATTTGGTTAATGTTGATAAAGCCCTTAGGATATTTGCTTGACTACGGAGATTATGATGCAGATCATACTAGTGCGACATGTGTAGTTTATAAGCATATCCTTAAAATGTTCCTAGTCGTGGGTGTATCGAGACGGGGCATCGATATTTCCAAAGTAGACTAGCGTATATATTACTTGTCCCATGTTATGGGCGATGGATGATCCCATATCCATTGGTATGGTGACACCAAATACCGTATATGGGTGTTCATTGAGACTGGGTACTCTGAACGGACTCGCCGAGAACTCCTATGTGGTATTATATCTATCATCGGATAGTATTTCTCAGGTGACACTGGTACATGTTAGTTTGTAGACCCGAGATCGTCATAGAGTCTTGTGTGTCCTCCCACAGTACTTTGATCTCCACCCTACTACGGCTCTACTGGATCGCACAAACAGGTGGATTTTGGGTACAGTCCCGAGGCACATGGAGGCAATGAGATATTGGAGAGGTTTCATCTCTCCCAATATTGGGGGTTGATGTTGCGCTATGTATGATTGGCTATAACAGAAAGTCCCTGACCAGGGATGGTGAGATTTACTGATAAGTGTTATCATAGTTTCTCGATCTGTTATGAGCCATATACCGGCATAACTTATTGGGTTAATGGGGTCAACGATACCATCCCTAAACTTGATATGCAGCACATTTGACGAAGAGACCGGACTGTACGGTAAGTATTGCCAGTTGGCTCGACGGGAGTTTTGACAGGTTAGCTTGTGTTTCTTCTGATCGCTCAATACCCGGGAGCCGTTACGTACAGCTTGTGCCACTGACGGTTAGTGGGTATGTTATATGATCACTGCCTACTATTAGCGTATTGACGATTCTTAGAGTCCCACAAAGGGGTCTTCTAACTCAGGCGAAAAGATGTGGGGTGCATATGGGATATGCGCGGGAGCTCGATTAAATGTGTGTATTTGATACCGTATTTTAATTGGGCGTTTTCTATTGGACGGGTCGTATGTGATATGACCGGGTTATTAAATCAAGTATTGATTTAATATTAAGTCCATTAGCTCATTTATTAAAACCTATCTTTATGATGCATACATGAGTGTATGGATATGTTGATATGGATGCACACATGTGATTGAAAAAGATTTCGGATTGTGTAGTTGGAAAATTGTAAAGAAATCACAACCAAAAAATTATTTGACCGCAATTAACTACGGTGTCGGATGTAGATTATAAGTGAGTGCGGATCGTCCACAGGGACAGTGTAATCGTTCGTCTTTTGAATTAGATGAGTCAAAACTTTAAAGAAAACAAAACAAAACAATTCATGATTTATATTTTAAGTTCAAGAATTAGAAAATATAGATCTAATAACAAGAAAAAGATAGAATCAAGAATTGATTGTTTGATGATTTTTCCAACCAAATATCAAGAATCGAAATGAGGCTCGTAGGAATCGATCGGATCTATAGATGTGATGTAATCTCAAGATGACGTATTCTTATCCTTTGATGAATTGATACTAGATCGATGATGATCGACAAGAATTTGGGATTTCTAGTGAAACTAGGGTTTCATCTTATCCCTTGTTCTTTCGTCGATATCATTCACATGCTAGACTCTAGTAAATTCAAGAAAAGATCGTAGATCCCTAATTTCGAGCGATCACAATCAAGAAAGAATCGCAACGAAACTAGGTCATCGATTCTTGAACTTGCTAGGGTTTACAAAACTCGTAGGACTTAAAAATCGTTTTGAGATTTGTTACATCATCTTTCTATTGATCGTCTCGGCTCCTCGACGAGCGGAGTTTTACTCAAACATCACAACAAGAACAACAATTACAAATTGAGATCTAATCTAATGCAAGAATTAAAAGAAAGCAAGATTCAAGAATTTCACCTTTTATTTATATCAACAATTTCGTTACAATCGCTCAAGAACTACAAGAGGAAGAACTCGATCGTCGATTTGGCTTCGCTCGTCCCCGTGAGTCGCGGATCGGCTTGGATCACTTGCCCGATTGAAGATCGGCTCGGCTCTTAAAAGGTTGAAAGCTTCTCGCTTGATTGGTACTCAAGATCTTGAATTTGGAGTAGAATTAGGGTTAGGGTTTCGCACAAGCCTTGTCACTAGACTTGTGGAAGAAGATGAAGAATAGAAGAAGACTAAGATTAACTAATATTGATTAGCCTTTAACCCTAGGTCTAGGTTCCTATTTATAGATAACTAAACCCTAGATCTAAGATTTCAAATTCTATGTTTCCCTCCTAAAGTTTGTTGAGGAAATTTGAATTTCCCTCCAAAAGTTAGTTAGAGGAGAAGCTTCTAGATGTGATTAGTTAGGAGGGAGATTCTAGAAAAGATTAGTTAGGAGCTTAATTAGGATTAGCCTTGCTTAATGATCTTTGCTGATCTGGCAGTAGCTTCGAGAGAATTCTGGAATTTGACATACCAGAAATGAATGTGGGCCCTGAGAGATAAATTTTGCAGCAGAAATGGGGAGCTGAAGCATTGGAACCGCCGCGGATCCGCGGCCCAAGCAGGCTCCTGCCGCGGATCCGCGGCTCCTTGTGGGCCTTGGGCTTCCATATTTTCTGGTAATTTGCTATATAATATATGGGCCTTGTTTTCATGTGTTGAATTTAATATCTCCTTCTGAAATGCTACCAGATCTGAAATCATTGAGTTGGCGTAATTTTGATCAGCTCTTGGTTTTTCTTCCGTATTTTCCTGCACAGACTCAAGACAAGTGTTGCGCAAATACAGAAATGATGCGATGCCATGAAATGCGGTTAATTTCCCTTAAAGTGTCGGTTTAAAAGTCTAACACATGAAATCTGATATTTAACGACTGATTTGCTAATATGTGAAATATGAATACCGAACACTTCTAAATGAGTGCAAAAGATGGGGAAATTGCCGTGTTAAAAATGCATTATTTTCGACTGATCAAATACCCCCAAACTTAATTTCGATCGTCTCGAGCGAATGTTTTATTAAAAAGAGAAGGAGAAAATAAAGAAAGAGAAAAACTAATTAGCACACTTTCGTAGGCAACACGATTGCACTGAGCACGTGCAACAAGCCTTTAAACCCCTAGGTGTCCCTAGTAGGAGGAGTGTTGTCTCCTGAGGGTTTTCAGCGGATTGCACCCACAAAATCCAATAATAAAAGGAAGATCATGAATATTACATTTAAAGAAAAGAATTGTAAAAGAAAGACTTTGAAAATTAGGGTTTCCAACTAAGCTAGCTTTTCGGTTGTCATGAGCTCTATCTTAATGGTCATGAAAAGATGTTAGAAATCGCGTCCTCCCTCAATAAAACATCGTCTTATTCTTCATTCCTATCTTTCTTCCAAACATCGATCATATAACTCTGCGTGTGTGTAAAGGACATCCCTACACCCGGAGAATTCAATTCAAGCTATCATACTCTTGTCCATCAGCCTCAGTACTTTTTAATTAATGAATATTTGGACGAAATTGCTCACACACTTTCATGCGACCGTTAATACTTCTTGAGGTACTAACCGACCGATTACTCATGTGCTTGCTTACTTGGTGTATTTTCCTCGTCTTGCACCACCTTAGGCATAGCAGTGACTCCCAGACCAGTTGGCCTTAGGGCACTAGGTGAAGAGGCACCCTCGCTATATATTTTTTTATTGCCCTCGGTGATAACAAAACCAGTGTTCATTTTTCTCACCACTTTATATTTTTTTATTCAATTTTTTTTTTATTTCCTTCATACATCGGCTTTAAGAAAATAGCATTTCAAGGTATCCTCTACTATCCCAGGCTTTAAGACGTGTGTAAGTGCGAATAGCGGGCTATCAACGTTCAAAATGTTTGGCTTCCATAATAGAAACTATTTTTCAGACTTAGTTTTATCCTCAGATTAGTGACGTCCTTCATCTTACTAACCCTTGGGACAACGGCTCATAACTACTTATTACTAGTTCGTATAAGAAAACTTCTAATTTTCTTGGTTTTCTTAAATTTTTCTAATCTCATGGATGTAATTTTTCACTATCTAAACTTTTATTATCTTATTTATGTACAAAAATATTTTTATAGTTTTGAAATTTTTTAAATTTTTATAGGTTTTCAAAAAATGTTTTGTGCTTATGCAAATGACATGCAAATGATGCAAAAATAATCACAAACCTCGCCCAAACTTGTTTTCAACAGTGTCCTCACTGTTGCCATCAGCTAAATCTCGAAAAACTTGTAAGCTTGGGAGTAATTTATTAGTGGGGGCAAAATATTTAAGTGAAGATCCTCCCCCAAACTTATTTTTGGCTCAAATTTTTGTAAAAATTTTCTTTTTAAGAGCCAGAAAAAATATACCCCCCCAAACTTATGCAATATTAATCTTTGAAAATCAGAAGAGGGGGTTAAAAACTAGTGGTCGATGCCAAGCTTTGCAAAGACCGAATGTTAACACCAACCATTCAAAAATTTTATCAATGCAGTGCTCTGGTTGGTGGAAGAAGAAGTGGGGAAAGGTTAAGTGGTGGAATAGAATGTGTGTGCGTCTCATTTTGGAGAGACGATGCAGTGATTGTGATGGATTACTCGTATTCTTTTTACAGTTCAAAAGAAGGGGTGGAGGTTCAATTTCATTGATTGGGAGATGATTCATCTCAACACCCGTGTCATTCAAAAATGCGAGTTCATCAGCGAAGATTTCCTCAAAAGTTCCATCAATACCCCGATCAATAATGTCATCACAAAGTGCGGGGTGATCTTCAGACTCTAAAAACAGTTCATAATCAGTGTTAATTGTTGACCCGGACATCTCGGTGGAAGAGTCCATATGTGTATGATACATAGTTAGGTCAAACAATAACGTATGGAAAGAGTCAAGATCAATATCAGGAGGATTATCAAATTCGCTGCTGTCGACATACATTAAGTCGACAGAACATACCTGAGCAGTAGGTTCGGAGGGTACACTTCCCAACTTGTAAATGTTCAGTTGTATTGACCTATTCCCGAAAGATAGGGTCATAGAACCATTACGACAGTTGATAATAGCATTGGAAGTGGCCAAAAAGGGGCGACCTAAAATCACCGGAATTTGATTCCGTGGGTTCGCTACAGGCTGTGTATCAATTACAATAAAATCTACCGGGAATATAAATTCTCCGATTTTTATTAACACATCCACCAGTTCACCCCTAGGTTTGGTGATTGATCGGTCAGCCATCTGGAGAGTGCAATTGGTTGGCTTCAACTCTCCGATTCCTAATTGCTCATAAACTGAATATGGAAGCAAGTTAACACTAGCGCCAAGGTCTTGTAAAGCACGGTTGATGTGTTTTTCCCCAATAGAAACGGAAATAGTAGGATATCCTGGATCCTTACGTTTCCTCGGTAATTGTTGGGGGAAAGCCGTGTCTATTGTTTTTTCCATGAAAATCCTCTTTGGCACTTGAGTCTTTCTCTTCCTAGTGCACAAGTTCTTAAGAGTTTTCGCATAGGACGGAACTTGTTGGATGGCATCTAGGAGAGAGATGTTGGTGTTTACTTGCTTAAAAATGTTCATAATCTTCTCCATATGTGGACTCGGTGTGTTAGCCCTTAACTGATTAGGATAAGGTGCTTTAGCAATTAGCGCTGGGTCCATCATATGAGAAGGAAGTGTGTGTGGACCCGATCCAAGAATAGAAGTAGGGATCGTCCGTGGAGGGGTAAAAGAGGTGGGCTGAAGTGGCGAGCCTTTTGGGAAATGAAGAATAGGCTCGGAAGAAGGTGGTAGGGTAGAAGAACTGGGGTTAGAATTAGAAGTGTGTGTGTAAGGAAAGGACTCAGCCGGGGTGTTATTGATTTATTTATTAGTATCATCAAACTCTTCTCCAACGTGATTGTCAAGCACTCTTCCAGATCTCAACGTAAGTGCATCCACATGATGTGAATAGCCAGGATTGGGTAAGGGTTGAGCTGGAAGTTTCCCTTTCTCTCTTGCACTCATTTCGGCTTTTAGTTGTGCAATTTGTTCTTCCATCGATTTGATGTTCTCATTTTGAGAGATATTGATCTTCATTACATTCTCGACGGAAGATTGCAAACTTGCCGTCCCTTGGATGGATTGTTTCATGAAAGTATCCAAGGTTTGTGCTAGTGTAGAGGTATTATCTGTACCGGTCAATTGCAAAGGACTAGACGGTGCAAAGGTGTTGGCCGGATTTTGAAAGTTTTGTGCTTGGAAGGGGTGCTGACTTAATTGAAGTGGTGGCTGCTGTTGTGGTGTAGGGACCCTTTGGAAATGATTCGTGTTTGGAACCGTGTTTTGAGATTGTAATTGGTTCCAAGCAAAGTTAGGGTGATTCCTCCAACCCTGATCATATGTGGAGGAAGATGGATCGTTTCTAGGTCTTTGAAATGCGGCATTGGTATGCGCATGACCTTGAAACAGACATTCTTCCGTCAAGTGAGATGGATCAGAACAGCAACCACATACAGTTTTGGAGAGTGACATTTGACTTAGGGCGGCAGCTAAAAATTTATTTTCCATAGTCTCGAGTTTCTTATTGATAGCTGCAATGTCAGCTCTAACTCCTATGGAAATATCATTGCCATCCCTAGACGATTGACTCGCACCCTCCCACTGTAATGATTTTTCAGCGAAATCTTCTAGAAAGTTCCAGGCTTCCCCATCATCTTTGGTCATAAAATTGCCTTGACACATGGATTCAAGGGTCTGTCTTGTGTAAGGAGTAATGCCCTCATAAATGATTCGGCATAATTCCCATCTCGGGATGCCGTGATGTGGACATTGGACTAACAGATTCTTGAAACGTTCAAGACATTTTGAAAATGTTTCATTTTGAAGCTGGGTGAATTGATAGATTTCGCTACGGACTCGAGCTGTCTTTTGATGTGGGTAGAATTTCTTAAGGAATGCTTTGACGAATTCATCCCAATTTGAAATGGAATGTGCGGTAGTGTTCTATAGCCACTTCTCTGCTAAATCGCACAAGGTAAATGGGAGAAGACGTAGATGGAAAGCATCCACAGAAAGCTGTGAGGTACCCATCATTGCGCATACATTTTCAAATTTCGTGATAAACACGTATGCGTCTTCAGACTCGAGACCGTGAAATTTTGGTAGAAGGTTGATGTATTGGGGTTTTATTTGAAAATTTTCCCCGTTGGCTGGTGGAATGGAAAGACAGGTGGAAAAGGGACCTCGTGTTGGATAGCATCTCTCTTTGAGAGAGATGCGAAGTGGATTCTGCGCACCAACGGACGGTGGCAGAGTAGTGGAAAAGAAGTTCGATGGAGGTGGATCCATCGAAGTAGGTGTGGTGGTGGGTAAAAGAAAGGTAAATGTAGAAATACCGACTTTTGGGTCGATGCGGGAAACGCGGACTAACGGGCACTAGAAACCCGTGTCCAGCCTATCTTGCACTAAAAAGGGTTAGTACAAGTGGCAGCGTGAATTTATAATTAGGGGAAATGATGTATGCGGTGTTTTCTTTGAAAAATGATACGGATTATTGAAAAAAAATGATGCAACACAACAAATGCAACAAGCAAAACCCTAATTCTAGTGGTCACTTAGGTCCGGCTCTAGACCGCTCCTAACTGCAAAAAGACAAGTCGCAGGATAGAATCCTCCACTGCCTCTTTGTTTCCCTGTGGCCGGATAAGTGCCAGGTAAGTGGGAAGGTACTCCACTACGTAAGTAGTGGGCCTAATTAAAAACCACTAGCCTTAGACACACTCGCCTTAGGCAACACAAGAAAACGCGGATAAGCAATGAATTACCCACGGCCTTCTTCTGTCTTAATTGAGCGCGACAGTCCTTAGAGTCATCTCTAGATTTCTTTTAGTTAATTAGGGTAAATGCGGATGCAAGTTTTGCGGTTTTCGGGGCTTAGGAAGGGTAATGAACTCCCCACCTAATTTGGATTTGGTCGTGCCCCTTAAATTCCGTATTAATTATGCAAACAACCAAAAATAAAAAACACGCACAATTTATTTTTTCTTTTGCGGCGCTGCGATTTATTTGCAAAGCAACCTGCACAAAATGTTAATTGGAGCAGATGAGGGGAGATATAAGAAAGTTAGGGACTTACAGAGGAAAATTGGTGCAGAGACTCAGCAAGCTTGCCGCGGAAGCGCGGCAATAAGTGGCTTATACCGTGGAATCGCGGTGGAATAAAGGGATCAATGCACCATAATTTTCCAGCAAGCTTCTGTTCTCTTTTCCTGCTCTCTGGAAATTTCAGAAATTTTTTATCCAAGCTCCAATGATTCCATATTTCCTCGCAATCAAATCATAACACACGTATTAGGGTTTGTGCGAGTTTAGATCTAAAAATTATAATGGAATAAAATTTTCAACTCAAATTTCAAAATATGAACAATTAACGCACTATCCCCGGCAACGGCGCCATTTGATTGAAAATACATTATTTTCGACTGATCAACATGCAAGCATACATGTGTGATGGTTGATGATACATTTGTGGTGGCAATGCAAGACTCACATGGTAACATATTTATGCATTTTGATTATTTGAGAAAAGCAAATTGGGAATAAAAACATGTTTGACTATTTAACTCTTTTCACTTGAGTTGACCAAAGTCAATACCATGGTTTCATTGCCCATGGTTTTGTAGCCCATGGTTTTGCTTAACCTCAAGTCTTAAAATGTCAAGATATTTTGTAACCATAGTTAAGCATGGCATAATTCTCATTCACTTGGGATTATGTTGATTATTATTCTCACTTGAGTCAAGTTTAGCCATCATCTTCTTCCTCCTCCTTCAAAGCTCTCTAGGGTTTCAAAAGTGAGAGAAGAACATAAAAAGAAAAGGTTTTTAAGTGAGATCAAAACCCACATCATCAATCTATATTGGTCTAGCCTACTAGTGTTGGTTTTTTGCTCCACATCTTCAAAGATCAAGTGAAGCTAGGAGCTTGAGCAAAGGGACTTCGTGGTGGATCATCATGGACTTGGAAGGATTCAAGCGAACCGGTTCAAACCTTACTCGATCCAAGGAGTCATAAGAGGAGGTCTACAAAGGTTGTATTATTTACCTCTTAGTGTTATACGCTACTTAGTATGTGATACTATATGTTGTTACCCTAATTTTCTAGTTCGATTCATGGTTGGTATTGTTTAGCACCCCCAAAATTTTAATATAGCACGTGTGATGCAACCCGAAACCTTGGATGGTGCTAGAGAATCCCTACAATCATGCCAGGGATGAATGTTATATATATATATACTAGTAGATGTTGTATATGTTTTGCACCCGCGCTAGTCCAGCCCCCGCTCTGTAGTTAGTTAAGTAACCTAACGGGTGATGACGGGGCCCCATGGCGAATACGGATGGCATATACGTACATTGTATTTTCATTCTTTTTGTGGTGTGATAGGATTAACTGATGGGACCGCATTAATTTTGATTAATGCAAGATAAGAAAACATAAAAGATATTGTCGGAACAAATTTCGAAAAACAATAGCTATATTCTTTCGTTTTGCATAGTGGTATTCGATCCCCAATATCCACCACCTCATTCCAGGAGGCAAGAGCCGAGATCCCTTTGTGGGGAGTGACCACATGAGCAGAAGTTTATGTTAGTGTTTATGCCCTAGAAGACCATTACTGTATCATACTAGTTTGTATATTACTTAATGGAAGCTTGGGATATTCACATGTATATAACAGTCTTGCTAAACATGGTAGTATGCTACTTGGTTTTTCTATCTTAATATGTGAGTGTACGTATTGATAGTGCTCTTAGGATCTTGCTTGTCTACCAGCGTTGTGATGGCAGTCACACTAGTGGGGGCTGGGTAGTCTACAAGCACATCCTTATTCAGGTCCCTGGTCGTTGGATTATCGAGACAGAGCATCGATACTCCGGAGTAGACTAGTGTGTACGCTTCTCATCCCAGTTTGGGAGATGGTCTGTCCCACAGCCGTCAGTACGTCGTACTGGAGATAGTATACAGGTGCTCGTTAGGTTACGGGTACACCGGACAGGACTCACAGGGAACTGTTGGTTGGTTTTATACCAGTCGTCAGTGAACAGTTCCCAGGTGACATGAGTACAGCGTAGTCCGCAGACTTAACACTGCTACTTCGCCTTAAGTGTGTCCCACTATTCTTAGATTGCTACCCAACCACGGCTCAAAGGAGTCGTGCAAACAGGTAGCAGTTGGGTGCAGTCCCGAGCACTTGGAGGCAGTGGCGGTTAGACAGGATTCGTCCCTCCCGGTATTGGGAGTAAATATCGTGCTGTGTCAGAGAGCCATTACGCAAAGTCCCTGGCCAGGGCAAGCGAGATTTGCTGGTAGGTTCCAGTAGTTTCTCAGGGTGTAATGGGCTTCCCTCCGACACGACTTATAGCGCTATTAGGGGACTGACGCTTGCCGCCCCCGTAGGCCCGATATGCGATAGTCTTGGACGAACGGACCGGACTGTATGGAGATTGTCACATCAGACTCAGTAGGAGTTCGGATGGGTTTCCTCATCGGCCTTCTTATCGACAACTACCTGGGGACCGTTACGTACAGCTAGTGCCGCTTGCGGTCTGTGGTTAAACCCACTGCCAGCGTAGTAGTCGAGTCTCTAGAGTCCCACACAGAGAGTTTCCTATTCCAGGCGAAACGATATAGAGGTCGTATGGTTTTACGACAAGGGTTCGGACGCATACGTGCGTTTACGCGCGTACGACTTTCGGACAGTTTTTACCAGTCGGCTTTGGTTTAATCCAGTTACTGGTATCCGGTTATTGGATTTTTACAGTCTAAAGTTTTTCCGTATTTTTGCGGATTGGAGGGGCGTTCTCGTAATTATGCAAGAAGCTTCTAGAAGATGGTGACTAAGGAGGTTTAGATGGCATATACTTTGGATAAGATTTGTGAGTCATGAGAGTGATTCATCATTGTCATTATTGCACCATAAATGACTAATGACACATGCTTAATGAATCACCACTTAACATTTATGAAGCATGCTTATTCATCACATTTATTCATTTATTCTTTAATGAGAATGCTTCATAATATGTTATTATACTCACAATCTCATCTCATTATTATCTCTCATCTTCTCTCTCCTCAAGCTCTCATCTTCAAACCCTAATCCTTACACCTCATGAGTTGAGATCAAAGGATTAGAAAGACTAATCAATCCATAACCATCACTCTATTTCATCCTAGCTTCTTTGATTAGCAATCCAAGAAGGTTAGTTGCCTCAAGTTTAGAGGTTTAGCTTGGAGTTTTGCTCTCGGGTGGATCGTCTACTACCTAGAGAAGGCCAAGAAGAACAAGGAGATCGTAAAGACGAAGGACTGGTTTCATTAGGTATAATCCCTAAAAACAATAGTTAAGAAACACTTTGTGTTTGGTTATTTATAGTTTAGCTTCGATTCAAGCGGTTAGTCGATGTTCGTTCACTAAACAAGTTCGTTTTTGAAAATTCCGCATCCCCACAAGTATTGGGGTATACTACATCGACTTACAGTGGTATCAGAGCCTCGCTAAACAATAAATAACTTAATTGCAAATTTGTACGAATTTCGAACGGAAAAACGAAGCCGGAAAACCCTAAAAAATATCAGTTTCTATCGAATTTAAAACGATGTCCAAAAATTTTTCAGGTTCGTTCAGAAAGCTTGAAAAGTCATTATAAGAACACCCAAGAAAACTGGTCCCCTGAATCGTCTAACGCGCCGAGGAACCGCGGCCTCACCCTACTGAGTCGCCGCGGTTCCGCCGCCGAGTTGGCAATTCAGGAACCAATTTTTCTTCTGTTGCTTCTGTGTAATATTTGGGATTTTCTGGAATATTTTAATTTTGCTCAGGTTTCAGTTTAACAGAGCAGTTTTTGGAGCAATATTAAAGATGTTTAATCGATCGAAATTGTACAGTATTTGCATATTGGATTATATCTGTGATTGTTTAATGTGTTCGTAAACCTCCCCTAACTGCTAGTATGTCAGTTGGCAGGGGGTTGCACATTTCTGAAATGGTTATATCTGTTTGTGCATATAAACTGTATTGGACTGTTGTGGTGTATAGCCGGGGTTTTACAATTGGTTATTATTTAATTCATTTGTTGTAAATGTAATTTGTTGTAATATTATTTTGCGGGGCACATCCAGGTTGCGGTTGTAGCCACCGTTGTATTATTTCATTTTACTGTTTTTGCTCCTAGGATTGACCCAAGGTGGGGTACACAAACTGCCGGGCGGGTAGTTTGCCGTACCCGTAGGGGTCGAGGGTAGGGTAACGGCTATTCATCACAACTGTGTAATCTGTCTTTTCTTGCAGGCTCAAAAGAAATACAGATTTCTTGCAAATCCAATATTGTTTATCTGTGTTCTGGAATGAATATCATTGCGTCAGACGAATGTAAAATATCTATATATATGATAGCTATTTAGACGTCACTTATGTTTTACACCCGCGCTAGCCCAGCCCCCGCTCTGTCGTTAGTTAAGTAACCTAACGGGTAATGACGGGACCCCGTGGCGAATGCGGATGGCATAAGAGAACGTTGTATTTTTGTTGTTTTCTGCAATGATAGGTTAATGATGGGACGCATTATCTATAATGCAAAGAAAATAAACTAAAGTTTTAATCGTTGGAACAATTTAAAAGAAACCACTCGGTTAATTTTAAAAACAGATATTTTTAAATACGGAGCCTTAACCACTCCTTTTAAAAGCTATCAGGTTCCTTCGGTTATATCAAGTTCATTACGTTCACGGTTTCGCCAAAACCAGTCGTAGCCCTCCGTCATTTCATCTAGGTATACAGTAGTATTCAAGCTATGTATTTTGACCTAACGCCAAGGCATAGTGTTTGGTAGCTGCTGGATATTCATTTGTTGCATAGATAGATGAGTTAGTTTGGGACAGTCGTATTATCATTTTGGCCGAACGTCAAGGATATATACGGATGGGTTCAAATTGACAAGATAATGATGGGTAGAACTTGACATGTGACTTATGACATTTTGACCTAACACCAAGGTCATAAGAGCATGGGGCAAAAACTTATATCGGGAATTTCTAAAGAAACTGAAATTTGCAAAGAGATGCATACCATTTTGAGTTTGATGAATGTTGGTAGCATTCCTACAACATTATCAGACGATGATATTTGGATCCCGATCCTACTGTGAGTATAAGATACTTATCAGGATATTCGTCACTTAACGATCAATGCTATAAACCTAGTAGGTGTCCAGAAAAGTGTCAGCGGGGTTACGCCCCCAGAGAAAAGAGGTTATTTAATTAAGTAACTTCGCGAAAGCGTTGGAAAACCTCCCTCGAAGTACCGACACCAGCCTGGCTGAACGGTTAAGCAAGTATTGTACGGTGAGAATAGTCCTGGCTAATTCTTCTTTTATGGTTTGAGGAAGGATTCGAGAAACAGTGGGAGCCATCCAGTTTAGATAAACTAAAAACCACTCTAAACTTGCAAGAGCATCATGCTAAAGAGTTTTCTTCTCTCTCTCCTAATTGCAGCGACCCTGAAAATGACTGGACTTAAGTTACTTTTAGAGAAAAATATACTGATGGGGCCAAACTATAAAGATTGGCTGCGGAATGTCAAAATGGCTTTGACCTATGACAAACTGGGGTACGTCCTCACCGCTACGGCACCTGCTGTCCCTGGGCCCAAATCCAGTAATGCGGATAAGGAAATCCGCAAAACCTGGGATTTAGATTGCGCGAGAGCCAAGTGCATCGTGCTTGCCTCGATGAACAATGAACATCAGAGGAGGCACGAGGATATGACCCTAGATGGCATATTTCTCCATACAAAGGAACTTTATGGGGAGCAATCTCGTATAGCAAGATACGAGACCTCTAAGAACTTGTTTCGAGCGAGGTTGGCTGTCGGGTCATCAGTAGGAGAACATGTCCTAAAGATGATCGGCAATATTGAAGAGCTCGCAGACCTTGGGACGACTTTGGATAATGAGCTCTATACAGACCTTATTCTCCAGTCCATTCCTCCCACCTACGCCCAGTTTATCCTCAACTTCAATCTTCAAGGAAAAGAAGTTGAACTTGCGGAACTCCTGAATATGTTAAGGAGTGCAGAGGGCACCTTGCAGAAGGCAAGGGAAACACCCGCTATGTTTGTTGGCGGTACATCTTCTTCCGGGTCCAAGGCTAGGGCCAAAGGAAGGAAGAAGAAGGCCACACCCAAACCTAGAGGAGGTGTTAGTAAGGTGAGAGGGAAGGGAAAGAAAAAGTTTGCGGTACCGATAGTTGGCCAGGATGAGTGCTTCCATTGTCACAGGAAAGGGCACTGGAAGAAGGATTGCAAGGCGTGGAACGCCAAGAACCAGGAACCGAAGCAAGCTGTGGCTTCGACTTCAGGTGTGTTTGTATTTGAGAATTGTCTGTCGATCAACTCTACTTCCTGGGTATTGGATACCGGATCAGGATCTCATATTTGCAATTCATTGCAGGCACTGAGAAACCGTAGAGTGCTGAAGAAAGGTGATATGACCCTAAAGGTTGCTAACGGAGCTAGCGTGGGAGCTGCGTCCGTCGGGGACTATTCTAAGGATTGACGAGTGGACACATTTTGGTTTTACATAACTGTTATTTTGTACCAAGCTTAACGTGTAATATCATATCAGTTTCCTTGTTATCAAATAAAGGTTATGATTTCACGTTTGTAAGAGATGTTGTCAACATCCACCTTAATCATGGTTTGATTGGGTCAGGTACACTAAATAACGGAATATATGTTTTAAACCAACTCCAAATTTTCAATGTCCAGAACACACTAAAAAGAAAGTCTCCAGATTTGAATAAATCTTTCTTATGGCATTGTAGACTGGGTCACATCAATGAGAGAAGGTTGACTAAGTTGCATAGAGAAGGATATTTGGACTCGTTCGAATATCAATCTTATAACACTTGTCAATCTTGTCTCAAAGGAAAGATGACAAAGACTCCATTCACTGGACAAGGAGTAAGAGCGAGCGAGCTCTTAGGACTCATACACAGCGATGTATGTGGTCCAATGTCTACACATGCGAGAGGTGGTTTTTCCTACTTCATTACTTTCACGGATGATTACTCAAGATACGGATTCATTTATCAGATGAAACATAAATCCGAGGCTTTTGAGAAATTCCAAAAGTATAAGAATGAAGTAGAAAACCAAACCGGCAAAAGTATAAAGACACTTAGATCTGATCGAGGTGGTGAATACTTGAGTGCCGAGTTCCTAGGTTACCTAAAAGAGAAAGGAATTCTCTCTCAGCTTACTCCTCCGTACACTCCACAGCATAACGGTGTATCGGAGAGACAGAATCGAACCCTATTGGATATGGTACGATCCATGATGAGTAATGCTGAGTTACCGCGATCTTTCTGGGGTCATGCGCTAGAATCAGCGGCATATCTTTTGAACATGGTACCTACCAAGACTGTGCCTACCACTCCATATCAGATGTGGAGCGGGAAGAAACCCCATCTACAGTATATAAAGATTTGGGGAAGTCCAGCTTTTGTTAAAAAGCAGCATGTGGACAAGCTCGAGGCACGATCAGTAAAGTGTTTGTTTGTGGGATATCCAAAGCACTCCAGGGGATATCTATTCTATTACGCAGAGGATCAAAAGGTGTTTGTTTCTCGTAATGCCCATGTTCTAGAACATCAGTTTTTAGAAAAGGAATCAAGTGGGAGCGAAATAGAACTGGAAGAAATTCCAGAACCACAAACTACTACTGAAAGTTTGGTAGAACCGGAGGTTCAAGAAGAACAAGACATTCTCGCACCCCTCCGCAGGAGTAGTAGGCCGTCTCATCCGCCTGAGAGATACTACGGTTTTCTCATAGACGGGGATAGAGAGGATTGCATCATAGATGATGATGAACCTACTGACTTCCAGCAGGCCATCCAGAGCGGCGACTCGGTACGATGGCTAGATGCAATGCGGACCGAAATGGAGTCCATGTACACCAACAAAGTATGGACTTTGGACTTTGCTCCAGATGGGGTAAAACCCATAGGATGCAAATGGATCTTCAAGAAAAAGATTGGTGTAGATGGACAGGTGGAAACCTATAAGGCTAGACTTGTTGCAAAGGGTTTTCGTCAAAGACCTGGTTTGGACTATGACGAAACTTTTTCTCCAGTGGCTATGCTCAAATCCATTCGGGTCCTTCTTGCTATTGCTGCCTTCCATGATTATGAAATCTGGCAGATGGACGTAAAGACGGCTTTTCTGAATGGAAATTTAGAAGAGAGCGTCTATATGGATCAGCCAGAGGGTTTCAATCAGAGTGGGAGCAGCGGGAAAGTATGCAAGCTGCTTAAGTCCATTTATGGACTAAAGCAGGCATCGCGGAGTTGGAACATCTGTTTTGATGAGACGGTCAAAGAATATGACTTTATCAAAAATCCAGATGAACCGTGCATATATAGTAAAGTTGTAGCCAGAAGTGTTGTATTCCTCTTCTTGTACGTTGATGACATTCTATTGATAGGAAATGACATTCCTATGCTACAATCTGTCAAAGGATTCTTGTCACACAGGTTCTCCATGAAAGACCTGGGTGATGCCTCTTACATTCTGGGGATCCGGATCTATCGTGATAGATCCAAGAGGATGTTGGGACTTTCGCAGTCCAGGTATATCAACACTGTACTGAAAAGATTCAGTATGGAAGATTCTAAGCGCGGTAATCTACCGGCTTGTCACGGAATCACCCACTCCAAAGAGATGTCTCCCAAGACTGATTTGGAAAGGGAACGCATGTTTATTATACCCTACGCTTCTGCAGTAGGCTCTATAATGTATGCGATGTTGTGTACTAGACCAGATGTAGCTTACGCACTGAGCGTGGTAAGCCGGTATCACTCAGACCCAGGGGAGAAACACTGGATAGCAGTAAAGAACATTCTCAAGTACCTGAGGAGGACTAAGGAGATATTCTTGGTTTACGGCGGAAAAGACCTCAGGTTGGAGGCCTTTGCTGATTCCGGCTTCCAGAGTGATAAGGACGATTCCAAGTCCATGTCGGGTTATGTCTTTACCCTCAATGGAGGGGCGGTGTGCTGGAAGAGCTCCAAGCAGGACACCGTTGCTGACTCGACGATGGAAGCGGAGTATATAGCTGCTTGCGATGCCGCAAAAGAAGCAGTCTGGATGAAGAAGTTCCTAACAAAACTTCAGGTGGTTCCTACCATCGTTGATCCAATACCTCTGTATTGCGACAACAACGGAGCTATAGCTTTAGCGAAGGAACCAAGGTCCCATCAGAAGTCCAGACACATCTTGAGGCAGTATCACCTGATCAGGGAGATCATTGATCGTCAGGAGATCGAGGTTCGGAGAGTTGCTTCAGAAGAGAACATTGCTGATCCATTCACGAAGGCCCTTCCTCAGATTCAGTTCGAGAGGCTACTCGAGATCATTGGTCTACGATATGCCAGTACATGGCCCTAGTGCAAGTGGGAGATTGTTAGTGTTTATGCCCTAGAAGGCCATTACTGTATCATACTAGTTTGTATATTACTTAATGGAAGCTTGGGATATTCACATGTATATAACAGTCTTGCTAAACATGGTAGTATGGTACTTGGTTTTTCTATCTTAATATATGAGTGTACGTATTGATAGAGCTCTTAGGATCTTGCTTGTCTACCAGCGTTGTGATGGCAGTCACACTAGTGGGGGCTGGGTAGTCTACAAGCACATCCTTATTCAGGTCCCTGGTCGTTGGATTATCGAGACAGAGCATCGATACTCCGGAGTAGACTAGTGTGTACGCTTCTCATCCCAGTTGGGGAGATGGTCTGTCCCACAGCCGTCAGTACGTCGTACTGGAGATAGTATACAGGTGCTCGTTAGGTTACGGGTACACCGGATAAGACTCACAGGGAACTGTTGGTTGGTTTTATACCAGTCATCAGTGAACAGTTCCCTGGTGACATGAGTACAGCGTAGTCCGCAGACTTGACACTGCTACTTCGCCTCGAGTGTGTCCTACTGTTCTTAGATTGCTACCCTACCACGGCTCAAAGGAGTCGTGCAAACAGGTAGCAGTTGGGTGCAGTCCCGAGCACTTGGAGGCAGTGGCGGTTAGACAGGATTCGTCCCTCCCGGTATTGGGAGTAAATATCGTGTTGTGTCAGAGAGCCATTACGCAAAGTCCCTGGCCAGGGCAAGCGAGATTTGCTGGTAGGTTCCAGTAGTTTCTCAGGGTGTAATGGGCTTCCCTCCGACACGACTTATACCGCTATTAGGGGACTGACGCTTGCCGCCCCCCTAGGCCCGATATGCGATAGTCTTGGACGAACGGACCGGACTGTATGGAGATTGTCACATCAGACTCGGTAGGAGTTCGGATGGGTTTCCTCATCGGCCTTCTTATCGACAACTACCTGGGGACCGTTACGTACAGCTAGTGCCGCTTGTGGTCTGTGGTTAAACCCACTGCCAGCATAGTAGTCGAGTCTCTAGAGTCCCGCACAGAGAGTTTCCTATTCCAGGCGAAACGATATAGAGGTCGTATGGTTTTACGACAAGGGTTCGGACGCATACGTGCGTTTACGCGCGTACGACTTTCGGACAGTTTTTACCAGTCGGCTTTGGTTTAAGCCAGTTACTGGTATCCGGTTATTGGATTTTTACAGTCTAAAGTTTTTCCGTATTTTTGCGGATTGGAGGGGCGTTCTCGTAATTATGCGAGAAGCTTCTAGAAGATGGTGACTAAGGAGGTTTAGATGGCATATACTTTGGATAAGATTTGTGAGTCATGAGAGTGATTCATCATTGTCATTATTGCACCATAAATGACTAATGACACATGCTTAATGAATTACCACTTAACATTTATGAAGCATGCTTATTCATCACATTTATTCATTTATTCTTTAATGAGAATGCTTCATAATATGTTATGATACTCACAATCTCATCTCATTATTATCTCTCATCTTCTCTCTCCCCAAGCTCTCATCTTCAAACCCTAATCCTTACACCTCATGAGTTAAGATCAAAGGATTAGAAAGACTAATCAATCCATAACCATCACTCTATTTCATCCTAGCTTCTTTGATTAGCAATCCAAGAAGGTTAGTTGCCTCAAGTTTAGAGGTTTAGCTTGGAGTTTTGCTCTCGGGTGGATCGTCTACTACCTAGAGAAGGCCGAGGAGAACAAGGAGATCGTAAAGACGAAGGACTGGTTTCATTAGGTATAATCCCTAAACACAATAGTTAAGAAACACTTTGTGTATGGTTATTTATAGTTTAGCTTCGATTCAAGCGGTTAGTCGATGTTCGTTCACTAAACAAGTTCGTTTTTGAAAATTCCGCCTCCCCACAAGTATTGGGGTGTACTACATAGACTTACAGTTTATACTGTAGATTACTCGGTTTTTTTCAAAACCACAAGTTTTCAAAAGCGGAGCCTAAACCACTCATTTTCAAAACTACTCATGTTCCTTCAACGATATCATGTTCATTACGTTAATGGGGTTTTCACCAAAAACCCAATCGTAGCCCTCCGTCATTTCTTACAAGTATTACTTAGTATTCATGATGTGTATGTTGTCCTCTGTCAAGGCATAGTGAATGGTAGGTAAGCAATGGTCGTATGTTGCATAGATAGATGCGATTATTTAGGACAGTCGTACGGTCATTTTAACCTCTGTCAAGGACTTCTGCTGGTGGGTCTAAATCAATCGAGGACAATGACGGGTTGAACTTGACTTGCGACCTATGACATGTTGACCTCTGTCAAGGTCATGAAGCCGCTTAGGGCAAAAATCACATCGGGAGTTTCAAATATACAGGAAACTTGTAGATTTAGCATACCTTATAAGGTGTGGTGACTAGAGTGGATTCTATCTAGGTCATCACACAATGATAGTTGGATCCCGATCCCACTGATGAGTTGGATTACTCTCGGGAGATTATTTCACTTAACAATCAATGCTATAAACCTAGTAGGTGTCTAGAACGGTGTTAGCGGGGCTACGCCTCCAGGGAAAAGAGGTTATATAATTAAGGAACTTCAGGGAAGGCGTTGGAAAACCTCCCTCGAAGTACCAACACTAGCCTAGCTGAAAGGTTATGCAAGTATTGTGACGTGCGATTAATCCTGACTTATTCTTCTTTTAATGTTTGAAGAAAAAATTGAGGAAACAGTGGGAGCCATCCTGGTTAGATAAAATAATAACCAATCTAATCATTCAAGAGCGCACGCTAATTTTTTCTTTTCTCTCTCTCCATGTAGCAATCATTTCACGCCCTAATCAAGATAATAAAATGTATCGTTTGACCGATCCGAATTCTTATTCGGGGCTGGGGAACAACGGTTCGGCTCTAAACTATGACAACAGTCATGAGTGTGATCAAGGGAAAGAGGAAAGCATGAATTCCTTGATGACCTCATCGAAGAAGTAGCATACTATTACATCTTCTTCATGTGTTCTGGTAGTTGAGAACTGCTTTTCGGTCAGTCCTACCTCCTGGGTACTAGATACCAGATCAGGATCTTATATATATAATTTATTGTAGGGACTGAAAAATGTAGGATGGTTGGACCTGGTGATATGTCCCACAGAGTAGGGAACGGAGCACAAGTTAATGCTGCAGCAGTCGGTGAATATCACCTAGTATTGCCAAATGGCAATAATATGATTTTGAACAATTGCTATTATGTATCTTCCATGGTTTGCAACATCATATCAGTTTCTTTACTTGATAAAGATGGATATAACTTTGTTCTTGATAGAAATATCATGAACATCTACCTTGATAAGGTATTGGTTGCAGAAGGTACACTGTGTAATGGTATCTATGTTCTAAATCAGAACACGGTCCGCAAGAGTTAGAGTTCAGATACGAACGAATCCTACTTATGGCATTGTAGACTTAGTCATATCGGAGAGAAAAGACTAAGTAAGTTGAATAAAGATGGTCTTTTGAACACGTTCGAATTTTCATCTTATGAAACTTTTCAGTCTTGTCTCAAGGGAAAAATGACCAAATCTCCGTTCACCGGACACGGAGAAAGAGCAGGAGAGCCCTTGGGACTCATACACAGTGATGTATGTGGTCTAATGTCTATAAATGCACGGGGTGGGTTCTCGTACTTCATCACATTCACTGATGATCTCTCTAGATTCGGATATGTGTATCTGATGGAACACAAATCTGAAGCTTTTGAGAAATTCAAAGAATTTATAAAAGAAGTAGAGAACCAGACAGGAAAAAGTATCAAGATCCTCCGATCGGATAGAGGAGGGGAGTACTTGAGCATTGAATTCAGGGACTTTCTAAAAGAGAATGGTATTCTCTCTCAGCTTATTCCTTCGTATACACCATAGCACAACGGCATATCAGAGCGGAGGAACCGTACTCTATTGGACATGGTTCGCTCCATGATGAGTAATGCTGAGTTACCTCTTTCATTCTGGGGACTTGCGCTTGAAACAACAGGGTACTTGTTGAATCAGGTTCCGTCTAAATCAGTGCCTAAGACTCCATATGAAATATGGAGTGGTAGAAAACCATGTTTTAAATGGGTTAAGATATGGGGTTGTCCGGTATATGTGAAAAATAGGAATCCGGACAAACTTCAGGAACGGTCAGTTTTTTGTAAGTTTGTAGGATATCTCAGGCATTCAAATGGATACCTGTTCTACCACACCGAGGAACAGAAGGTGTTTGTTGCTCAGCACACTACTTTTTTAGAGTGGCAATTTCTTGCAAAAGAAACAATTGGGAGCACGGTAGAACTGGAAGAAATTCCAGAGGGACAAACTATAACTGAAGATTTAGTAAAACCACAAAATTCAATAGTCCTAGACGAACCTCAGCCACTCCGCAGATATGGTAGGCTTTTGTTGGAGATAGTGCCCTCATAGTCAATTATTGGATCGCAGGTACGTGATTGCAATGATTGCGGAGGACCTATCCCGGTAGGACAGTCTTACTCGAAATGATAGTATGCTATCTGGTTTGCCTTTATCAGTCGTGTACATGTTCAGGTGACTGATTGCATGTTACACTTTGATAGAGCCCTTAGGATCTTGCTTTACTACCAACAGTATGATGGCGATTATATACGTGAGAGTTGGGTAGTTTATATGCATATCCTTAATTGTAGTCCCTAGTCGTGGGAGTTTCGAGACAGGGCATCGATACTCCGGAGTAGACTAGTGTGTACAGTCGAGACCCCGACGAGGGGCGGTGGCCGGTCTCACAAGCCACTGGTGTCAGTTGGATCACCTAAGATGTATACAGGTGCTCATTGGGTTATGAGTACACCGGACAGGACTCGCCGGGAATCTGCTAGTTAGTACTATACCTATCGTCAGATAGCAGTTCCCTGGTGACATGTGTACAGGTTAGTTCATCGACCTGAGGTCGTCATTTGTCTCGTGTGAGTTCCTACTGTGCTTTGATTTCTACCCTACCACGGCTCAAAGGAGTCGTGCAAACAGGTAGCTTTTGGGTACAGTCCCGAGCTATATGGAGGCACGTGAGCGGATCGGCAGGGGTTTCGTCTCTCCCGGTATTGGGGGCGAGGTCGTGCAATGTCTAGGAGAGCCATTACACAAAGTCCATGGCCATGGCAGGAGATTTACTGGTAGGTACTCCAGTAGTATCTCAGGGTGTAATTCGGCTTCGCTCCGACACGACTTATACTGCTATTGGGGGTCTGACGTTGCTAGCCCTCTAGGCAGATATGCGATACTCATAGACGAACGGACCGGACTGTATATACATTGTCACTGTTAGGCTCAGTAGGGTTTTCGGAGGAGTTCGCTCATCGGTCTCCCTTGAGTTCGCTCCTCGGCCACCCTTGAGGTCAGTCCATGGGCAGCCGTTATGCATAGCTAGTGCCGCTGACGGTTTGTGGTTAAACCCACTGCCAGGGTGCTGACGAGTCATTAGAGTCCCCCACAGACAGTTTCCCAAGTTCGGGCGAAACGTTGTAGAGGCCGTATGGTTTTATGGCAGGGTTCGGAAAATGCACGTGCGTTTACGCACGTGTCAGTTTTCGGGCAGATGATACTGGTCGGCTTTGTTTTAAGCCGGATCCGAGTATCATATTGAGTAGGTATAATATCTTTGTCTCAGTTGCATTTGTATTCGGTCGTAATACAAATGCGGGTATATTTATACAGTTTCGGGGTTGTCCTGAAATTCGTTTCAGGATCACTTTTGGAAGTTGCCAGTTTCCAGTTTTCTATCAGCCGTCTTTTAACATTCTGTTAAAGACGGATTTATCTTTTCTTCAGTTGGGGTGAGTCATCATTCTAGAAGTTTCTAGAAGTGATGATGAGGCTTGGTGAGTCATTAAGGATAAGGTGACTAGGTTTAATGTGATTGGTTCCTTTTAATGACTCATGCTTTGAAATTGATGGTTTTGTTTTTGCTTAAGATCTTTTATCATGATATTTGTGATATGGTCACCTCCCCCTCTCCTACGGTCACCCCCTCTCTCTTTATAAGAGGACGGCCCCCTCCTCTCTCTCTTATGGTTGTTGATTCCATCGGTTAAGAAAAAGATATGATAGTTTTGAGGTGTATGGAATTCACAGTTCATTTCATTCCATCACCCGATTTCCACGGCAACTTCATTAACCGATCGTCCACGGATTTGGACGAAGTGAGACAAAGTCATCTACTCATTCTCTACATCATTCTTGGTCGTCTCTTTTAGCAAACTTGACGATCGAGTTGCCTCGAGTCAGAGGCGGGAGCCCGTTTAAAGAACCGATCATGTGGTGCCACCTCGACGAGGATATCGGAGATCGACGAGATCGGAGCAGCCGCAACGGAGCGTGGGATGATGGTTGAAGAACGAAGGACTCGGATCGTTCGGTATAACCATTCTACACTCTTTACAGTTTGTTAGTTTAGCAATAATGGCAGATCCGGGTTAAAGTATACGATAGCGCCAAGTTAAAAGTTTTTGTTCCGCATTTGGCGACTGTAGACCGCCGGGGCGCTAGCGTAGACTTACAGTGGTATCAGAGCCTCACCATTTTGCTATACTAACTTGTGCTAACGCGTTTAAAACTTCGATCCGACCGGAAAACTAAAAACTGCAAATTCCTTGCCGACAGTTTCTGTTGTTTTTAAACGGTGTCGAAAATTAATTCTGCATATCTTAAAAATCCGTGCAGGGTTTTTTGAGCGTACGGACAAAATTTGGGCACGCAATCTTACCAGAGGGCCGCGGATTAGCGGCCAAACCCATGGTTTGGCCGCCCATCCGCGGCCGTTCTAGAAGATCAGTGAACAAAATTTTTTCTGTGGGTTCCTGTTGGGATTTTGGGGTTTTTGGTATATATAATTTTGGCCCAGGTTTTGTTACTGTTCACCAGTAAGCAGTGGGGCCCACTTTTTGATAATTGGTCTTTGGTCGATCGTAATTTAAACACGTTAGTTTACAGTGCTTACATTATATCTCCGACCGGGAATGTCATTTGATCGGTAAACCGCGTCTGATTGCTATAGTTCTTTTAGACGGGTTTGCGAACGTGATATTCGCGTTGATGTTCTGTGTTGTGCTGTGATGTTGCGGATTTGTCGTGGTGGATAGCAGTGTGCAATGGTAGTACAGTTTGAGTTTATTTGTACATTTGATATTGCGGGGCGAGCGTCCAACTTGTGGACTGCCGTCACTGCCTGTTGTATAATATTCTTTTGGGGCACGACCAGGTTGCGGTCGATGTACCTATTATACTATTTTTCATTACTGTACTAGGTTTTACCCCGTGACGGAGTGCACGGATAGCCGGGTTCGGGAAAGCAACGGGTCCGCATCTCATGGCTTTGAGAGGCAGAGGGACCCCACTTCAGAATTGGCAGACTATTCGCCGCACTCGTAGGGGGTACAGGTTGACCCAAGGAGGGGTGCTCAATTTACCGGATTCCCTGAAGTGCCGGGTGTTCCATTCACTATGCTGTGGAGACTACCTCGCTTCAGGTTTTGGTGGGTAACTTGCTGCACCCGTAGGGGTCTAGGTTTCATTGCACAGGCTATCCACACGACAGGGGAATGTCGAGTTTCAACAGCGGCTCTGTGAAACTCGGGGATCCCAGATTATCTGTATTGTTCTGTGATGCTTATTACTTTTCTGTAATGTTGCATACTATCACGCCTGGAGCGATTATGTATATTGGTTTATATACTATTAGATGTTGTATATGTTTTACACCCACGCTAGTCCAGCCCCCGCTCTGTCGTTAGTTAAGTAACCTAACGGGTGATGACGGGACCCAGTGACGAATGCGGATGGCATATACGTACATTTTATTTTCGTTCTTTTCTGGTGTGATTAATTGATGGGACTGCATTGATTTTAATCAATGCAAAGTAAAAACAAACCTGTATACAGTTGTTGGAACAATTTAAAAAGTGTTATTGCAAAGACGTTTTCTTTTGTTATGCATAGCGGTATTCAGTGGAATATCCAGCACCTCATTCGACGGGGCAAGGGTTGATATCCCTTCACCGGGACTGACCCCTTGGGCAGAAGTTTGCGTCAGGGTAATAACTTCACTATAGTCGATTACATGTTGCTTTGCATAGCGATATTCAGTGGAATATCCTGCACCTCATTCCACGAGGAAAGAGCCGAGATCCCTTTACCGGGAGTGACCTCTTTAGCAAAAGGTTTTCGCCACTATATTTTAAAAAGCTATCAGGTTCCTTCAGCGATATCAAAGTTCACTACGCTAAAGGTTTTTCGCCAAAAACCAGCCGTAGCCCTCCGTCATTTCATATGGATGGTCAGTAGTATTCAAGCTATGTTGGTCTAGCCCTTAGCTAGGACATAGTGATTGGTAGCTGCTGGGGTGTTCACATGTTGCATAGATAGATGAGTTGGTTTGGGACAGTCGTACAGCCTTGTTGGCCCTTAGTCAAGGGCGAGTACGGGTGGGTTCAAATTAACAAGATAATGATGGGAAGAACTTGACATGTGACTTATGGTGGGCTGGCCCTTAGTCACGATCATAAGAGCATGGGGCAAAAACTATATCAGGAGTTTCTAAAGAAACTGAAACTTGCCGAGTATGCGCATACCTTCTGGAGTATGAGTAACGTGGATGCATTCCATCACGTTATCATGCGATGAGAGTTGGATCCTGATTCCCACTGATGAGTTGGTTTACTCTTCGGGTGATCCCGATTGATTCTTCTTTAGGTTTGGAGGAGAATTTGACAGGACAGTGGGAGGTTTCCGGATTAGATAAAATGATGACCATTCTGATCTAGGTTAGAGTGCACGCAGAGTGTTTCTTTTCTCTCTCTCTCTTTGGCAGCGACCTTTGACCGACCCTAGACTATGACTCAGTGACCAGGTTGACCGAACCTTCTTAAAATACTGGCTTTTGGATTGTCTGAGTTGCATAAGTCATTACCACTCCTTATTTTACCCTTTGTATTTCTCAGAACACCCGTATTACTACGGATATCCACTTCCATTGGATAGATCCATCGTATGGTTATATACGAACTCGAAGGGACTTCTTCGAGGATGGATCCAGGTTCAGGAGAAATAGAATTGGTTTATTCAGTTGTCTTTTATTATCACCTTCTCTCAGGTTGCGAGAGCTCCTTGGTTTAGGAGAGTACACCTATTGGATAGTCTTATTCCAAACCATAGGCTGGTGCCGAAAGGTAGGGAATGAAGAAAACCAATTAGCCTAAGTAGGGTGTGCAGAAGGTAATATGTAAAGACAAAATAAAGGGATTAGAAAGAGGGCAAAGTAAATTGCGACTGATATCATTCAAGACCAAAACCGCGTACTTCATCGCCGCTCCTATTTCACCTTTAAAAGAATAAGGTATTATTCAGTTGTCTTTTATCGTCACCTTCTCTCGAGATGCGAGTACTCCTTGGTTTAGGAGGGTACACCTATTATGCTTACTGGATAGTCTTCTTCCAAACCATAGGCTGGCGCCGAACGGTAGGGAAGGAAGAAAACCATTTAGCCTAACGATGGTGTACAGAAGGTAACGACTAAAGAAAAATAAAGGGATTTGGAGAGATGGCAATAAGATATACGGTTGAAGTCATGAATTGGATTATGGAAGAGGCATTGCTATGAATACCAGGATACCCCTACGAAACATTTTCATGTTTCAGTGCATTGTTAAAGAAAAACTGTTTTCCCGATTAGACACTTACTCCAAGGGTATGTATTTACCAGGTTTCATTCTCATATCTGTATGGTTTTACAGATGATGAGTGGGAGTAAGATATTGGGAATTAGGTGATTATCCTCATTGTATCGGAATTCGTTGTAATTGGTGATATTTGAGGATATCGCCAGGGTACAGTTTTCAACCTACAACGCACAGGTTTTGAGTTGTTCAACTCAGCGGACTTATACAGAGTATTGTATGTTGTCCAGTGTCCATCAGGACAAAGGGGTAGGTCCTCGTACTATGTTCTGTTCACTTATAACTTCTCTAGTATTCAGACGAGTGTTTCCTAGAAATACATGGTCTAAGTTTTGAGAAGTTGTGGGTATAAGAATAAAGTAGAGAACCAGGTATCACAAGTATCGGGATTCTTCAAAGAGATCGAAGATGTAGATTCTTGTGATTGATATTCAGATAATAGTGATGGTTTTTGAGAAACGTGTTTCTCTTTCAGGTTACTCATAATTAGATGGATTCCTAAGTTGAGTAATGCTGATTAGCCTCTTTCCATTAAGTTGATATGCACTGGAGACAGATGCATGGATTGAATATGGTTCCAATTAAATAAGTGCCAAAGTTTCTATATTGGATATAGAATAGTTCGTACCTTAAAAGATATTAAGGTACGGGGAGTTGTCCAGCTTATGATTAAAACCAGACACTGGATAACTCAGGGCACGTTTCTGTAATGGCTGTTTGTGGGTTGACCCTGGCTATGACGAGGGTTGATATTCTACCATTTGGAAGATCAATAGTGATATTGTTCTTGACTCGCCACAGTTTTAGTAAAAATGGATCTTTTTCAGAAAACAGTAGTGGGAGTATGGTAGAACTGGAAGTGATTCCAGAACCGCGAACGATTACGGAAAATTTAATAGGACCTATACATTCAATCAGGTTTGACATTCCAATAGCCACTCCGCAGGTATGGTAGGTAACCTCAGACACCCGAGAGGTACTTCGGTAGGCTCAAGGACGGTGACAGGGAGGTTCTTATCTACCCAGACTTGACACTACTGTTGTTCCAGGATATGAGACCCGGTAGGAGGATTGTCATAGTCAGTGGGAGCAACGGAAGCATGGTGGGCAAGTAGCTTATCTCTATTTATAGACTTGAGCAGTTATAGCGGAGATAGATCATCTAATTTTGATGTGACAGTCATGGGTTTGACTTCAATCAGAATAGGGGATGAATCAGTTAAGAAGGTAGTAGGGTGTGGTGTCATGGTATCTGGATGACATACACAGAGTAGGAAGTAAAATTCCTATACTACGATCGGTTGTACTGTGGTCGTCACACAGTTGTTTCTCCAGACAGGATATGGATATAATATTTGACATTCTGGTTTCTGGATCTATAGTTTTAGATCTGGATTTGGGTTGTTTCCCAATGTGGGTGCTTTGACAGATATTCTAATGGTTTTTGGAATAGTTGACTCCTAGCATGGTGGTGTACCTGCAGGTGATGGAGTCACCCTCTCTAAAGCTGTCGTATAGACTAAAGGGGAGAGGGATGTGCATGATTGGCAGATCACTTGCTTAGGCAATTGAGTCAATCATGAGATGTCAAGTACCACACCAAATGTTGGTTTTGCACTAGATGCAATAAGTTTGTATTAATCCAATCCTGGAGAAACATAAGGAAGCGGTTTTAGAACATTAGTACATGTTCTATGGATTTGATAACGGCAGCCTCTTTCGGGAGACGGTTATCATTCCAGGCTTCAAAGGTGACATGGATGACAGAGTGATTGTCAGAATTATAGTTTTTCCCTCTGACGTAGAGGGACAGTATTATGGACAGGTGGTTCCAGAGGATACTGTGGGTGGCATGGTGCCCGATACTGATTAGGTTCAGTGATCGATTCAGTCTAAGAAGTTTGGATATGGAGTTCATTTATGAACTAAGGTCCCATCAGATATCCAGACATATTCTAAGACAGGTACTACACAATTCGGGAGATGGCTTTCTCCGCGAACTTGAGATTAAGAGAGATACAGAAAGAAACTTCTAGGCGGATCCACTCACCGAGGCTATTTCTCGAACACAATAGTTTTACAAACGGGCTTTGTGAAACTGATTAGTAGAGGAGTTGGATGTTCGGTTTCACACGGGCTGTGAGTAGTCGACATCGCAATATTAGCCTTGAGAGCAAGTGGGAGATTGTTGGAGATAGTGCCCTCATAGTCAATTATTGGATCGCAGGTACGTGATTGCAATGATTGCGGAGGACCTATCCCGGTAGGACAGTCTTACTCGAAATGATAGTATGCTATCTGGTTTGCCTTTATCAGTCGTGTACATGTTCAGGTGACTGATTGCATGTTACACTTTGATAGAGCCCTTAGGATCTTGCTTTACTACCAACAGTATGATGGCGATCATATACGTGAGAGTTGGGTAGTTTATATGCATATCCTTAATTGTAGTCCCTAGTCGTGGGAGTTTCGAGACAGGGCATCGATACTCCGGAGTAGACTAGTGTGTACAGTCGAGACCCCGACGAGGGGCGGTGGCCGGTCTCACAAGCCACTGGTGTCAGTTGGATCACCTAAGATGTATACAGGTGCTCATTGGGTTATGAGTACACCGGACAGGACTCGCCGGGAATCTGCTAGTTAGTACTATACCTATCGTCAGATAGCAGTTCCCTGGTGACATGTGTACAGGTTAGTTCATCGACCTGAGGTCGTCATTTGTCTCGTGTGAGTTCCCACTGTGCTTTGATTTCTACCCTACCACGGCTCAAAGGAGTCGTGCAAACAGGTAGCTTTTGGGTACAGTCCCGAGCCATATGGAGGCACGTGAGCGGATCGGCAGGGGTTTCGTCTCTCCCGGTATTGGGGGCGAGGTCGTGCAGTGTCTAGGAGAGCCATTACACAAAGTCCATGGCCATGGCAGGAGATTTACTGGTAGGTACTCCAGTAGTATCTCAGGGTGTAATTCGGCTTCGCTCCGACACGACTTATACTGCTATTGGGGGTCTGACGTTGCTAGCCCTCTAGGCAGATATGCGATACTCATAGACGAACGGACCGGACTGTATATACATTGTCACTGTTAGGCTCAGTAGGGTTTTCGGAGGAGTTCGCTCATCGGTCTCCCTTGAGTTCGCTCCTCGGCCACCCTTGAGGTCAGTCCATGGGCAGCCGTTATGCATAGCTAGTGCCGCTGACGGTTTGTGGTTAAACCCACTGCCAGGGTGCTGACGAGTCATTAGAGTCCCCCACAGACAGTTTCCCAAGTTCGGGCGAAACGTTGTAGAGGCCGTATGGTTTTATGGCAGGGTTCGGAAAATGCACGTGCGTTTACGCACGTGTCAGTTTTCGGGCAGATGATACTGGTCGGCTTTGTTTTAAGCCGGATCCGAGTATCATATTGAGTAGGTATAATATCTTTGTCTCAGTTGCATTTGTATTCGGTCGTAATACAAATGCGGGTATATTTATACAGTTTCGGGGTTGTCCTGAAATTCGTTTCAGGATCACTTTTGGAAGTTGCCAGTTTCCAGTTTTCTATCAGCCGTCTTTTAACATTCTGTTAAAGAGGATTTATCTTTTCTTCAGTTGGGGTGAGTCATCATTCTAGAAGTTTCTAGAAGTGATGATGAGGCTTGGTGAGTCATTAAGGATAAGGTGACTAGGTTTAATGTGATTGGTTCCTTTTAATGACTCATGCTTTGAAATTGATGGTTTTGTTTTTGCTTAAGATCTTTTATCATGATATTTGTGATATGGTCACCCCCCCCTCTCCTACGGTCACCCCCTCTCTCTTTATAAGAGGCCGGCCCCCTCCTCTCTCTCTTATGGTTGTTGATTCCATCGGTTAAGAAAAAGATATGATAGTTTTGAGGTGTATGGAATTCACAGTTCATTTCATTCCATCACCCGATTTCCACGGCAACTTCATTAACCGATCGTCCACGGATTTGGACGAAGTGAGACAAAGTCATCTACTCATTCTCTACATCATTCTTGGTCGTCTCTTTTAGCAAACTTGACGATCGAGTTGCCTCGAGTCAGAGGCGGGAGCCCGTTTAAAGAACCGATCATGTGGTGCCACCTCGACGAGGATATCGGAGATCGACGAGATCGGAGCAGCCGTAACGGAGCGTGGGATGATGGTTGAAGAACGAAGGACTCGGATCGTTCGGTATAACCATTCTACACTCTTTACAGTTTGTTAGTTTAGCAATAATGGCAGATCCGGGTTAAAGTATACGATAGCGCCAAGTTAAAAGTTTTTGTTCCGCATTTGGCGTCTGTAGACCGCCGGGGCGCTAGCGTAGACTTACAGCTTTCTCATCCGCCCGAGAGATACTATGGTTTTCTCATAGACGGGGATCGAGAGGATTGCATCTTGGAAGAAGATGATCCTACCAGTTTCAGATAGGCCATTATCAGTAGAGACTCTGATAAGTGGCTGGATGTTATGAGATCAGAGATGGAGTACATGTACACCAATAAAGTGTGGACCTCGACCTAGGGTAAAACCTGTTGGAAGAAAATGGATCTACAAAAGGAAACTTGGTGTAGATGGGCAGGTTGAAACCTATAAAGCTAGACTCGTTGCAAAAGGTTTTCGTCAAAGACCAGGAGTGGACTATGACGAAACCTTTTCTCCAGTGGCTATGCTCAAATCCATTCGAATCCTACTTGCCATTGCTGTCTTCCATGACTATGAGATCTGCCAGATGGACGAAAAAACGGCTTTTCTAAATGGCAATTTAGAAGAGTGCATTTATGTGGATCAGCCAGAAGGTTTAGTAGACAGTGGGAGCAGGGGGAAGGTGTGCAAGTTGCTTAAATCCATTTATGGATTAAAGAAGGTATCGCTGAGCTGGAACATTTGTTTTGATGAAACGGTCAAGGAATTTGACTTCATCAAGAACGAAGATGAGCCATGTATTTATAAGAAGATTGTAGGCCGAACTATGGTATTCCTGGTCTTGTACGTGGACGATATTCTTTTGATAGGAAATGATATTCCTATGCTACAATCGGTCAAGCTATTCTTTTCACAAAGGTTCTCCATGAAGGACCTGGGTGATGCCCCGTACATTCGAGGGATCAATATCTACAGAGATAGATCTAAAAGATTACTGGGACTTTCAAAGTTCAGGTGGATAGAGAGCATACTAAAGTGATTTAGTATGGAAGATTCCAAGCGTGGTAGCATACCTGCATTTCACGGAATCACCCTCTCCAATGAGATGTCTACCAAGACTGACGAGGAGAGGGTTCGCATGAGCATTATACCCTACGCTTCGGCGGTAGGATCTATAATGTATGCGATGCTATGTATAGTGCCAGATGTAGCTTATGCGCTAAGCGTGGTGACCCGGTATCAGTCAGACACAGGTGAGGACCACTGGACAACAGTAAAGAACATTCTCAAATAACTGAGAAGGACTTAGGAGATGTTCTTGGTTTACGGTAATGGAGACCTAAAGGTCGAGTCCTTTACCGATTCAAGCTTCCAGAGTGATAAGGATGACAGCAAGCCAGTCTTAGGTTTTGTGTTTACCCTCAATGGAGTGGCGGTGTGTTGGAAGAGCTCCAAACAGGATATCGTTGCAGACTCGACGATGGAGGCTGAATACATTGCCGCGAACGATGCCGTAAAAGAGGCAGTCTGGATGAAGAAGTTCATTAGTGAAGTTCAGGTAGTTCCATCAATTGTTTACCCAATACCTTTGTATTGCGATAACAATGGGGTTATAGCTTTAGCGAAGGAACCATAGTCCCATCAGAAATCCAGGCACATTTTAAGGCGGTATCCAGATCAGGGAGATCGTAGATCGCCAGGAGATCGAGGTCCGGAGAGTGGATACAAAAGACAACACTGTGGATCCATTCACCAAGGCCCTTCCTCAAGTACAGTTCGAGAGACTTTTTGAGATGTTGGGTATGTGGTACGCCAACAGCTGGCCCTAGAGCAGACGTTGGATACTCGGTACTCCAATATATGACCTTAGTGCAAGTGGGAGATTGTTGGATATGTATGCCCTAGATGCCATTATTGTATATGTATACATATGGATGCTTGGACATATATATATGTATAGGACAGTCTTACTCGATAAGATAGTATGGTATCTGGTTAGTCTTTATCCTAACATGTGCAAGTTTTACTTGCTATTACATATCTTTTATACATGTTGATAAATCCCGTAGGATCATTGCTATACTACCTGCATTGTGATGGTGATCATACTTGTAGGAGCTGGGTAGTTAGTACGCACATCCTTAAATAGTCCCTAGTCCTAGGAGTATTGTGACTGGGCATCGATATTACGGAGTAGACTACTGTAAACATTTCTAGACCCTGACGAGGGGCGATGGTTTGGTCCCGCAACCATTGGACTTTAGACCTAAGATCGTATACAGGTTCTCACTGGGGGTGAGTACACCAGACGGACTCGCCGAGGACTTCCAAATGGTACTATACCTATCGTTAGATGGAAGTTCTAAGGTGACATGAGTACAGGTTAGTTTTTAGACCTGAGATCATCATTTGTCTCGTGTGATTTCCCACTGTGCTTTGATCACTACCCAACCACGGCTCTACTAAGTCGTGCAAACAGGTTTTGGTTGGGTACAGTCCCGAGCCACATAGAAGCAGTGAGCGATTGTCAGGGATTCGTCTCTCCCGATATTGGGAGTCGATATCTCACTGTGTTCAATTGGCCAGGACCATAATACCTTGGCCAAGGCAGTTGGGATTTACTAATAGACTGAACATTAGTTTCCCGGATTGGTCCTGAGCCACATCAGCACGACTTATCGGGTTATTAGGGTCTGACGTTTAACACCCCCTAGACCCGGTATGAGATACTCTTAGACGAAGAGACCGGACTGTATGGAGATTGTCACAGATAGGCTCAGTAGGGATCCAGATTAGTTTTCTCGTCAGCCTTCCTTTTCGACAGGTACCCGGGTAGCGGTTACATACAGCTAGTGCCGCTAACGTGCTTGTGGTTCTGGATTTATCTAATAACTCACTTCCGGCATTCTGTCGAGTCTTTAGAGTCCCACACAGAGGGTTTCCCTGGTTCAGGCGAAATGATGTAGTAGCCGTATTGGATACGTGCAGGGTCTTAATCGATTGATGTACTTTGTACTCGGACTTTCGATCGGACAGTTGGTAATACTAGCCGGCTCGGGTTTGAGCAGGATTATTAAATCAGGTATTGATTTAATAGTTTACATATATGTATTTCGATATGTATATTCTAGTATTACATTGTTCGTGTTATTCTATCTCTTTAGGCATTCGTGTTTTTATCCGAATGCAGGTATGAATATACAGCAGACTGTAATCCATATTTTATTACAGATTACCTTCTAGAAGGTAGACACCTTATCATGGAATTTTCCATTTATTGATAAATGGAAATGAGGTGGAAAATTAAGGAGAGGGAGGCATGGTGAGTGCCATGGCTTCAATAGTTCACAAATGAATTCTTTATTCATTTGTGGTCACTATTGAAGCATGGCTACACTTGTTTATTCATGAGAATTCGTACACAAAACCTTTGTGTTGATTTTCTTTCTCATGAATGATTCATAATTCTTGAGCTCCCATTTTTCATCACCTCCTCCCTCTTCTTGAGTTTCCTCCTCCTTCATCATCTTCCTCTTCACTACCCTTCTCATGAGTTGAGAAACAAGTGAAGAAGCAAGATAGAGATAGCAAACACTTAGATCTTCACACTACATCCTAGACTACTTGGTTTAGTAACCCAAGTTCTCTAGTTGCTCCACTTGACATATTCTGAGGAGCTAGAGCCATGGATCACATCCTTCAGGTGGATCATCTACGACAAAGGAGCACCGGAGAACAAGCTCGATCCCGGAGAACCGATGGAGCGGGAAAAAAAGATCAAGCATGTTCAAGGTGGCCACTTGGAGGTAACGAAGAGGAAAGAAGGCCGAAGGACTTTGATCGTGTAGGGTTCCTAGACACACTCAAGAGGTTCCACAACAGATCAACCATGCCAAAATCAAAATTTTCCATCTGCCTAACAACCCTAATGAAAGATCGATAACTAGAGGCAAAGGCGAAACATGCAATTAAACAACTTTATTGCTAAATGAATGGAAATACAACCTTTGTAGATCCGCTCCACCATTTCTTTAGCTCCGTGTTGACGTCCCTCCGCTGCGATCATCGAGATCCTGGACTATAGCGATGGTTTCGTCGGAGAAATGATCGGGCTAAGTCATTGACTTCGATGCCGAAGATGATCTACGTCGAGGCGACTCAAACTCAAGCTCCATCTTCACTAGGTCAAGAAACTTGTGAAGAAAACACTCTCTATTACATGTCAAGTGATAGAGGATGAAGAAATAGGAAGTGGGTTCACTTTAGATTTGGATTTCTCACTTGGATTCATCACTTGGAAATTTCAAGAAAGCTTTTCTTTTCTTCACTTGAAGAAGATGAAGCAGAAGAAGGAAAATGAAAAATTATGAATATATGAAAATAAAATTCAAGTGAATACTTATCATATAGCTACCATGGGTTAGTGTAACCAATGTAGAGAATAAACTAGGGTTTAGTTAAATGGTTAGGGTTAAGGATAAAACAAAATGGAAGACTTTTTCAAAGATGCTTTGAAGCTTCAAGAAGCTTTAAGCAAAGAAAGAAAAGAAAGACACCATTTCATTATATATTCATAAAATAAATAAATGAATAAATGAATTAAAACCCTAACCATTTACCTAAACTTGGTTCAAAGCATACACATACCCAAGTTTGCATGTATCATCAAACATGATACAAACTAGTGCACAAAACTATATCATATATACAATGTGCACATTATGTGAGAAAATCCATCTTAAGTGAACAATTACTAGTTAATGTAAAGTAATATATCAAATATATAATTATACATTAAATCATTAAATCAACACTTGATTTAATGATCCGGTCATATAGCATATAACCGACTAATATCAAGTGTATCAATGTATCGAATCAACCCTTGATTCGGTAACCCGGCTATATCATATATAACCGTCCAATGATACAAATCGCGAGAATAGAATGCAGTATCACATTCTGATATTATTCTCGGTCCCGCACATATCTCATATGCGCTCCTATTTCGTTTCGCTTGAGCTAGGAAACCTCTGTGTAGGACTCTAAAGACTCGTCAATACACCGGCAGCAGGTGATGATCATATCAAACACCCACAAGCCGCAAGCGGTCTGCTAAACGTAACGGCCACCCGGGTATTGAGTGATCAGAAGATCAACGAGCAAGCCCGCTCACACTCCTGTGAATCCAACCAGTAAAACTTACCGTACAGTCCGGTCTGATCGTCTGATATGTCGCATATCTCGCCTAGGGGTGGTAAACGTCAGACCCCAGTAGCTTGATAAGTCGTGTCGATATGAGGTCTATAACAGTTCGAGAAACTAATGGTAACACTTACCAGTAAATCTCAGCAACCCTGGCCAGGGATTTCGGGTTATAGCCAATCTAACACCGCACAACATCAACTCGCTATACCGGGAGAGACGAATCCCCTCCTATCGCTCATTGCCTCCATGTGATTCGGGACTGTACCCAAAAACCACCGTTTTGCACGCCCTCTTGGATGTGGTAAGGTGGAAATCAAAGCACAGTAGGAATCACACAAGACTCTATGACGATCTCGGGTCTACAGACTAACCTGTACCAGTGTCACCAGAGAACTGCCATCTGACGTAAGGTATAATACCATCTGGGAGTTCTCGGCGAGTCCGTCCAGTGTACCCAGTCTATACTGAGCACCCGTATATCATCTCTAATGTCAAACACCAATGGATATGGGATCATTTATCGCCCATCTGTATGGGTCGAGAAGGTATACGCTAGTCTACTCTGGTATATCGATGCCCCGTCTCGATACTCCCACGACTAGGGACCTTGAAAGATGTACTTATGGACTACCATGTCCCCACTAGTATGATCCGCATCATAGTCCAGGTAGTCAAGTACACATCCTTAGGGCTTTACCAACATGTAACAGAGAGACAATCAGTGTACATGTTAAGGTATAGAGTAACCAGATAGCATACTATCATGTCGAGCAAGAAAGTCCTCCCTATATATGTCCTAGCATCCACTACAATATACAGCCTATGTACAGTAATTGTCTCTAGGGCATACATATAACTAACAATCTCCCACTTGCACTAGGGCCATCTGTAGCAGTAGTTGTAGTATCTCATACTCAACCATCCTATAAAAGTCTCTCTCTGGGAATAGGCCTTCGTGAGTGGATCCGCCGTGTTGTCCTCTGAGTCTTCTCTCCTAACCTCGATCCCCTGGAGATCAACCATCTCCATGATCAGGTGACACTGCCTTAGAATATGTCTGGATCACTGATGGGACGGGCGTTCCCTGGCATAAGCTACAACTCCATTGTCATACAATGGGAGGAACTAAGTTCATCTCATGAACAAATATACATCCAGACTGCCTCTTTGGTAGCATCTAAAATAGCGATGTATCCAGCCTTTATCGTCTAGTTTGCCACGGTATCTAGCTTGGAACTCTTCCAACATACCGTCCCTTTACTGAGGGTAAAGACAATGCCTGTGACTGACTTTCAGTTGTCCTTATCACTTTGGAACCTTTCCAGTGATTCTCCCCAGGATCAATTGATACCATCTCACTATAACTAGTGAGTGTCCTAATATCCAATTAGATCTATCTCAAAGATCCAAAACCCAGGATTTAGTAGGTATCACTTTGATCCTATATGGAGAATTCTTGTGATAAGCGGAGATTGACTGAGCGTAGCATAGGAAACTTCTTCCCCATCAAGAGTTTCTCATCCACATACTCTGCGAGGATCACCACCATACTCCCTACTACCTTTTTGTATATACAAGGTTCATCTACAATTTTGATGAAGTCAAACTCTTTGACTACTACATCAAAACAGACGTTCCAACTCCGCGATGCCTGCTTTATCACATAAAACATCTTGCATACGTTTCCGCTGCTCCCACTGTCTACGAAGCCCTCTGACTGTGTACTTATAGACGTTCTCTTCTAAATCAATATTTAGAAAAGCAGTCATGACACCCAACCACCAGATATCGTAGTCAAGGTATGTAGCCGTGGCAAGTAGGATTTGGATGGACTTAAGCATAGGCCCCAGAAAAGGTTTCATCATTAGCCATAACTGGTCTATAATGCAAACCTTTAACGAGTCTAGCTTTGAAAGTCTCAACTTTTCCATGTACACCAAGTAATCTTCTCAAGATATACATGCTCCTGATGGGAATTTAACCCTTCAGATATAGCAACCAAAGTCCATACTTTGTTGGTGTATAAGGATTCCATCTCAGATAGATAAACATCCAGCCATTCCTACAGAGTCCCACTCCTGATGGCCAGCTCGAAACTAGTTGGGTCATCATCTCATGATGCAATCCGCGCTCCCATTATCATAGAGAAACCAAAGTATCTCTAAGGTGGGTGAGGAACCCTACTAGATCGGCGGAGAGGCTGAGGTTCGTTGGAATCTACTGAATCCTTTGGTTCAATCAAATCATCAGCTGCAGTTTGTTTAGCTGGAACATTTCCAGTTCTACATCATGTCTACTAATTTCTTCATAAGAAATTCCCTTTCACAAAGGTGGCATGCTGAGTAACAAAACATTTTTGTTCCTCGGTTAGGTAGAAGATATTCCCTTGCGAATGCTTGGGATATCCAACAAACTTCCACAGATCTGACTTTGCCTCGAGCTTGTCTGGATTTTGCTTTTTAGAGATAGGCCGGACAACCCCAAATCTTAACAAACTTAAGATATGGGCTCTTCCCTTTCCATATCACGTATGAAGCGGTAGACAACTGTTTTGATTTGAACCTTATTCAATAGGTATGCAACTTCATAAGTGCATAACTCCCTAAAAGGAAATAGGAAAATCAGAAGTACTCATTATAGAGCACACCATATCACATAGGGTGCTATTGCTCCGCCCCGATATACCATCGTGCTATGGTGTATACAGAGGAGTAATGCTGAGAGAGAATCTCATTCTCCTGTAGAATAATACAGGAATTCCGTGCTCAAGTATTCTCCTCTTTGATCATATCAAAGGACATAATACTTATACCCGTATATTGGTTCTCTACTTCTAACCTATATTCTGTGAATATCTCAAAAATTTCAGACTTGTGTTTCTACAGGAACATATGTCTGAATCTTGAGAGATTATCAGAGAATGTAATGAAATACAAAGAACCGGTCTTGGCATGTGTAGACAGGGGACCTACATACATCAACATGTATCGTCCCAAGAGTTCACTTACTCTTTCTCTGTTTCCAGTAAACAGGGCTAAGGTCATCTTATCTTTGTGACATGACTGGCAAGTTTCATAAGATGTAAATTCAAACTGATTTAAATATGCATCTAAATGTAACTTTAGCTAGTCGGGTCACATTGATCTGACTTAGTCTACAATACCTCAAGAAGGATCCGTTCATTTCTGAACTTTTCCTCTTGTGTGTGTTCTGTATACTAGGAACTGTAGTTTGATTTAGAACATCAATGCTTTTAGATAACGTTCCTGAACCGATCAACTTTTGATATAGGAAATATTCAAAACATTATCCAACAATACAAAATTTTATCATTTCTTTACTTATAAAGAGACTGATTTGATTTTGTATATCAGGTTCGGTATCTAATAACATTCGTTCAGAATCAATGTATTTGTAATACAGGGTGACAGTGACTAACAGACTTGGCTGCAACACTTGCCCCGTTTTCTGCCTCATGAAACTTATCACCCGTTCTCAGTTCTCTACCTTTCTGTAGCCCTATGTAACAGATTACATATCTGGGATCCTGATCCGGTAGCAAATACCCAGGACGTAGAGGATACTGAGAAACAGTTCTTTGTAATGAACATACCCGAAGGAGATGCATCATATGCACTTTCTTCGTTTGGGCGGCACGGGAATTCTGGTAATCCCCTATTTCTTGCTCTGTCTTATAACAATTATAAGTTGGAGCGGGACCAACTTTCCCCAGCTCAGTATAACAAGCGGGTTCGGTCAAGTTATCTGTTTTATTATCTTGATTAAGGCGTGATATGGTCGCTACCTGGAGAGAGAGAGAAGAAAACACTCTGCGTGCGCTCTTGCAAGATCAGATTGGTTATTATTTTATCTAATCAGGATGGCTCCCACTGTTTTTATCAAATCTTCCTTCAAACCCTAAAAGGAAAGACTAGCCGGGATTAATTACACGCTACAAGTTCGCCAATCTTTCAGCCAGGCCAGTGTCGGTACTTTGAGGGAGGTCCCCCGTGCTTTCGCACGAACCTAATTAATGTAAACCTCATTTTCCCAGAGGCGTAACCCCGTCGACACCTTTCTAGACACCTACTTGATCGGGTAATTGTAATGTGTAAAACTCTCCCAGGTGTAACTCTTACTCGCAGCGGCTATCGGGATCCAACTATCTCATAGAAGGTATGCAATCTCATTGCAAATTTCAACACTTGAAATTCCCGATAATATTTTTCCCCAAACGATCTATGACCTTGACAAGGTCAAAAAACCATAGACCGTAAGTCAAGTTGAACCCGTCATTTCTTGATTGAATCAAACCCACCCGCACGACCCTTGACAAGGTCAACAAGGCCGTATGACTACCCCAACTCAATCTGCATCATATGCATAAGCAGATAAATACTGGTTAGCTACCGCAAACTGCCCCTTGACAAGGTCAACAAACGCAGCACGAATACTAAGCAGGACTTATCTGAAATGACGGAGGGAAACGACAGGTTTTTCTGAAAACCTATTGCGTAATGAACTTGATATCGTTGTAGGATCGAATGAATTTGAAATGGAATTTTTTTGAGGCTTTTCTAGTTTTGCTAAAGGGGTCACTCCCGGTGAAGGATCGTCGGCCTTTTCCTCATCGAATAAGGTGCAGGATATATCATATATACCGTTGTGCAAAGCAAAAACTATTGAAGCTATCAAAAGACAAACCGAGGGTTGTAGCATCTGCCAGTTATTGCTAAAAGAGTCACTCCCGGTGAAGGGATCTCGGTCCTTTCCCTATCGAATAAGGTACAGGATGTTCTGCAAGGAACACCGCGATGCAAAGCAAGAACTGTAGCTACCTGTTTTTGAAAATCCGATTCCACAACATCTTTTAGGTTTCTTTTCTTTCATTAATCACATTAATGAAGTCCCATCATTTAAGTACCTAAACTTCACAGATAAATACGACGTACGCTTATGCCATCCGCATTCGCCTCGATGTCCCCTCGTGCACCGTTAGGTTAGGTAACTAACGGCAGAGCGGGGCAGGGCTAGCGCGTGTGTAAAACATAAGTAACGTCTATATAATATATCATATATACTATATACAGTATCTATCACAGAACATCAAATGATCACATCACAGATCTCGCAGCAGAAGAATCATATGAAATATTGGATATACTAGGACGTCCGTGTTTTTAATACGAGCCAGTATAAAACACGGATTCCACGGTCGTGATGAATAGCCAAACCTACACCCCTAGACCCCTACGAGAGCGGCAAGCAACCCTACCAATTCTAGAGTAAGGAGATCCGGACTCGACTCCTCGAGTTGGTCTCCCACTGGACTCCAGAACCCGGTTACTTATGCCCTCCTCCTTAGGTCTATCCTAGTGCGGAAAAGTAAATAATATACAATGGGTGACATCTTCCGCAACCTCGAAGTGCCCCAATAAAAGAATATTACATTCAAGTTTTTACATGAATGAAAATGAAAAACACTCATCTCACATAAAAAAACCCCCGGCTATTCGAACACGACGATCCAATATAACATATCCAGCAAGACATAACATCACATGTCATCAACGTAAGTAAACATGTGTATCCCAATTGTCGTTGACATATAGCAAGGAAACCGGCGATATCACATATTACACTTACGGTCACAGAAAAGAAAGTGTAAAACTACAACAGTTGGAATCCGCAACCTACTTAGACATCGCATGCCTAACCTAATGAATTCCTTATACATCACATGCCTAACAATTATAAACCCCGCAATTTAGTCTCATTATCGAAAACACTTTTCAATTTCAAGTCGGGAAATTCAACAAGATTCTCGACATTTTGATCGAATGCTCGTCGCAAACTTTAGTAGGCAGCCGCACCTCCGATGCCGTCGACGAAGTGCACCAAGGTGGAACACCGCTGCCGCGAGCACCCAGACGGATGCTTTCGGCGACGGGGTTCTCCTACAGTCACTTGGTCGGGGCTAATGGGTGTAGCTGTCTATTAAGTTTATCCGGCGAGTATCCGCGTACGCTACGTGATTGCGACGGACTTTTGATCACATCAAAATTCCGTGACAACCGATAAAGTGAGACTAAAGTGCTATGTTTATAACATTCATTCAGTTATCTCATAACTACTTGTGGATTCCAAATATTGTATCACATTCCAGATAAATAGAAAATGTTAAACTTTTTGATCGAACAGTCAAACACCCAAGTTTTCCCGAAACAGCTCAACACATGAAATAAGTTTAAAAACATTCACTTCATGCCTCAGTACCAACGGTCCAGCCGTAGAAAGGTCAAGCCAACGCCTCACTTGTGACACGCCGTACTGCCTCAAACCCTAAGGTTCAAAGGGCAGTTCAAGACGGTCACATAATCGAGTTAAGGTTTGTTATCTTCTAGAGAGTCCATCGCGTTACTTGCACTACTTCGAACGTTCTTAAACTACGGAAAGATCCAACACTTGGAAATTTCCTGACAGGGGAAAAATTGGGTATTTATATCCGGTCGAACTTTTCAACATTTTCTAAAACTATCCGGAAAAACACAGACGAAGTTAAACTTCCCGATCGAAACACCGAGTCTCCAATACAACCCAGTAAACTCAACTCATGAGTAAATATTAAAAATTCCCATAAAATACAGCAAATACAGAAACTAGTTACTGTCCAAACCACGTGCGTTGATTCAACAATTTGGCCGCGGAACCGCCGCGCAAGCCAGGGTGGGGCCGCGGTTCCGCGGCGCTTCTATTGAATCAATGACACGTGCTGCACAGTAAATTATAAATAACCCTGCTGAATTTTTTGGATATTTTTAATCTGGAAAAATACACTGTTTTTAAAAATGTACAGAGAGGGGTTGCCGATTAGGGTTTCGGGTTCGATCGGATTTCTAACTTCGTCAACACTTCGCCTAAGGCTCTAGCTAGGCTCTGATACCACTGTAGGGTTCCTAGGCACACTCAAGAGGTTCCACAAGAGATCAACCATGGAAAAATCAAAATTTTCCATGTGCCTAACAACCCCTAATGAAAGATCGATAACTAGAGGCAAAGGCGAAACATGCAATTAAAAAACTTTATTGCTAAGTGAATGGAAATACAACCGTTGTAGATCCGCTGCACCATTTCTTTAGCTCCGTGTTGACGTCCCTCCACTGCGATCATCTGGATCCCGGACTCTAGCGTTGGTTTCGTCGGAGAAATGATCGGGCTAGATCATTGACTTCGAGGCCGAAGATGATCTACGTCGAGGCGACTCAAACTCAAGCTCTATCTTCACTAGGTCAAGAAACATGTGAAGAAAACACCCTCTATTACATGGCAAGTGATAGAGGATGAAGAAATTGGAAGTGGGTTCACTTTAGATTTGGATTTCTCACTTGGATTCATCACTTGGAAATTTCAAGAAAGCTTTTCTTTTCTTCAATGTAGATAATACTTATAAACTAGGGTTTAGTGTAACCAATGTAGAGAATAAACTAGGGTTTAGTTAAATGGTTAGGGTTAAGGATAAAACAAAAAGGAAGACTTTTTCAAAGAAGCTTTGAAGCTTCAAGAAGCTTTAAGCAAAGAAAGAAAAGAAAGCCACCATTTCATTATATATTCATGAAATAAATAAATGAATAAATGAATTAAAACCCTAACCATTTACCTAAACTTGGTTCAAAGCATACACATACCCAAGTTTGCATGTATAATCAAACATGATACAAACTAGTGCACAAAACTATATCATATATACAATATGCACATCAAGTGAGAAAATCCATCTTAAGTGAACAATTACTAGTTAATGTAAAGTAATATATCAAATATATAATTATACATTAAATCATTAAATAAACACTTGATTTATTGATCCGGTCATATAGCATATAACCGACTAATATCAAGTGTATTAATGTATCGAATCAACACTTAATTCGGTAACCCGGCTATATCATATATAACCGTCCAATGATACAAATCGCGAGAATAGAATACAGTATCACATACTGATATTATTCTCGGTCCCGCACATATCTCATATGCGCTCCTATTTCATTTCGCTTGAGCCAGGAAACCTCTGTGTAGGACTCTAAAGACTCGTCAATACGCCGGCAGCAGGTGATGATCATATCAAACACCCACAAGCCGCAAGCGGTCTGCTAAACGTAACGGCCACCCGGGTATTAAGCGATCAGAAGATCAACGAGCAAGCCCGCTCACACTCCTATGAATCCAACCAGTAACACTTACCGTACAGTCCGGTCTGATCGTCTGATATGTCGCATATCTCGCCTAGGGTGGTAAACATCAGACCCCAGTAGCTCGATAAGTCGTGTCGATATGAGGTCTATAACAGTTCCAGAAACTACTGGTAACACTTACCAGTAAATCTCAGCAACCCTGGCTAGGGATTTCCGGATATAGCCAATCGAACACAGCTCAACATCAACTCCCCATACCGGGAGAGACGAATCACCTCCTATCGATCATTGCCTCCATGGGATTCAGGACTGTACCCAAAAACCACCGTTTTGCATGCCCTCTTGGACGTGGTAAGGTGTAAATCAAAGCATAGTAGGAATCACACAAGACTCTATGACGATCTCGGGTCTACAGACTAACCTGTACCAGTGTCACCAGAGAACTGCCATCTGACGTAAGGTATAATACCATCTGGGAGTTCTCGGCGAGTCCGTCCAGTATACCCAGTCTCTACTGAGCACCCGTATATCATCTCTGATGTCAAACACCAATGGATATGGGATCATCCATCGCCCATCTGTATGGGTCGAGAAGGTATACGCTAGTTTACTCTGGTATATCGATGCCCCGTCTCGATACACTCATGACTATGGACCTTGAAGGATGTACTTATGGACTACCATGTCCCCACTAGTATGATCCGCATCATAGTCCAGGTAGTCAAGTACACATCCTAAGGTCTTTACCAATATGTAACAGAGAGACAATCACTGCACACGTTAAGGTAAAGAGTAACCAGATAGCATACTATCATGTCAAGCAAGAAAGTCCTCCCAATATATGTCCTAGTATCCACTACAATATACATCCTATGTACAGTAATGTCCTCTAGGGCATACATATAACTAACAGATCGTTTGGTGAGACTTCTTCTATAGTAGTTAGTTCATCTTTTAGTTTTGCTAGATATGTTTATGAAAAGATCTGGTTTAAAGGTTATTCTAGCGCCATGTTCTAATCGTTAGAAAAAATTTGGTTCCGCATTTGGCCATGGTAGTTGGTCGGGGCACTAGCGTAACCTTTCTACTACGGCTTCTAGTTCGCTAAACTAGAAGTCCTAGATGGTGCAGAGAGTAAAGATGAGTTACTTTGTCTTTTGGAACCTTAGGATTCTCAACACATGAGAGCTTTTAGGGTTAGAGAAAGAAGAAGGTCACTTGAGTGAAAGCTAGTGAAGAATGAGCTTGAGAAAAGCTTGGATGTCCTCTTTAGATCATATGAAGAATATGAGATATTTTATGAGTTAAATATCATAATAAAATATCAACAGACCGTCACAAATATCATATGCTGACTCATGACCATGAGTCACCAAGTAGCTATGCTAGGTTCAATGCTCAAATCCACCTCATTTCCACCACCTATTTAGTCTAATCCAAAAAAGAATAAAACCCTAATAGGTGTCCCCCTTCTAGAAGCCAATCCCACGGAATTATGAGAATGCCCCACATCCGTATTTACATACCCGCGTCCGCATTCCGATGAACATGAATACAAAGAAATAAAACAATCCATTAATATAATACTAGGATCCGGCTTAAACAAAAGCCCACTAGTATTATCCGCCCGATCATCATACGTGCACAAATACACGTAAGTGATTGAAGCCTTGCCGTAAAACCATACAGCCTCTACACCTTTTGCCCGGTGCAGGGAAACTCTCTATATGGGTCTCTAAAGACTCGACACTACGCTGGCAGTGGGTTTAACCATAAGCCGCAAGGGGTACTAGCTGCTCGTAACTGCTGCCCAGGTATGTGTCGATAATAAGGCCGATGAGCTAACTCATCCGAACTCCTACTAAGCCCGAATGTGACAATCTTTGTATAGTCCGGTCTGTTCTTCTTAGAGTATCACATATCGAGCCTAGGGGGCGGTAATCTTCAGACCCTTCATAGCGCAATAAGTCATGTCGGAGAGTAGCCCAAAATACCATGAGAATCTACTGGAGTATCTACCAGTAAATCTCTCTTGCCTTGGCCAAGGACTTTGTGTAATGGCCTTCCGAACACAGCGTGATATCAACCCCCAATACCAAGATAGACGAATCCTATCTAACCGCCACTGCCTCCAACTGCTTCGGGACGGCACCCAACTACTACCTGTTTGCACGACTCCTTTGAGCCGTGGTAGGGTAGTAATCAAAGTACAGTAGGAACACACTCGAAGCGATGTAGCAGTGTCAAGTCGACGGACTAAGCACTACTCATGTCACCTGGGAACTGCTACCCGACGATAGGTATAATACCTACCAACAGTTCCCTACGTGTCCTGTCCAATGTACTCATAACCTAATGAGCACCTGATACTATCTCCAGTACGACGTACTGATGGCTGTGGGATAGACCATCTCCCCTGCTGGGATGAGAAGCGTATACACTAGTCTATTGTGGAGTATCGATGCCCCGTCTCGATAATCCTATGACTAGGGACCTTTATAGGATGTGCTTACAGACTATCCAGCCCCCATCAGTGTGACTGCCATCACAACGCTGGTAATCAAGCAAAGATCCTAAGGGCTCTACCAATATGTTTAAGCGATATGCTAAGAAAACACATGCACATATTGAGGTAGAAACAAACCAGGTAGCATACTGCCATTTTGAGCAAGACTGTTATTATATCCACGTATATCCGAAGCTCCCATTAAGTAACATACAATACAGTATGATAAAATAATGGCCTCTAGGGCATATATCACTAATAATCTCCCACTTGCACTAAAGCCATATACTGGCATATCGTAGACTGAAGATTTCGAATAGCCTCTCGAACCCTGTCTGAGGGATGGCCTCTGTGAGTGGATCTGCAGTGTTGTTCTCCGTATCTACTCTCCTCACCTCGATCTCCGTGATCAGTTGGTACCGGCTCAAGATATGTCTTGATCTCTTATGGGACCTGGGTTCCTTCGCTAAAGCTATAGCGCCATTACGGCAGCGCCCCGACCATCAAACCATGGCCAAATGGGGAACAAAAATTTACTAAACAGGTGCTACCAGTACCCGATGCCCGGATCTACCCTAAACCCTATACTAGCAAGCATATATAAAGAAGTTAGAATGGTTATACCGAGTTGATCCATGTCCTTCAGTTTTTAACCATCATCCCAAGCTCCTAGAGGTTGCAGATCGAGTTTGGTTGCCGGTCTTCCTTCAACTACAATGATCCACCAGAGGGAACGACGCAAGCTTCAGCCTCGCCAAGCGAGGCAACCGACGCTATAATGTTTCTAGCAATGGAGAGCAGAGGTGTAGGAATGTGTCACTATGATTTTTCTCCCATCACAAATTCTACATGAGCAACTCAAGAAGATGAAGAGGAAGTGAGGAAACATGTGGCATGAGAAACTAAAGAAAATGTCTAAGTCTCAAAGTTAGAAGAGACTGCAAGCAAGTGAAGAATTGAAAATGAGCAATCCATACAAAAGCAAGTGGCTGCCCCCTCACTCTCTCTCTCATTCAACAAAAAATATATCATATCTTTTTCCAATAAACAAATGAGAGCCATGCCTCTCAACATGCCAAAACCCATGCTCTTGCCAACTCACCCCTCCACCTCATTTCCCAAATGATTTTCTAAGAAGAAAATCAATAATGAGGTGGCCACTTCCAGAAGCTATTCCGTATAAATACGGAATACTTCCCAGTACACGTATCGAAATATATATACGCGTACTCGTATAAAAATACGAATAGCGAAGAGAGAAAATGAATAGTGAACAATAATACTAGAATACATATATATAAATAAATAAATATAAATTATTAAATCAAAACCTGATTTAATAATCCGTCTTAATCCTAAGCCGCTATTATTATCAACCGTTCGATTAAAGTATGTGCAGCCTGCACACATATTTAATCGGTCACCTGTATGTACCAATATACGTCATCTAGACCATATCGCCTAAACCGTGAAAACCCTTTGTGTGGGACTCTAAAGAATCATCAATATGATGGCAGTGGGTTTAACCACAAGCACGTCACCGGCACTAGCTGTACGTAACGGCTACCCAGGTATTGAGCGAAAGGGAGGCCGATGAGCAAACTCATCCTGAACCTATAATGAGCCTGACAGTAACAATATCCATACATTCCGGTTTGTTCGTCTAAGAGTATCGCATATCGAGTCTAGGGCGGTGGATAAAGTCAGACCCCTAACAAACGCGATAATTCGTGTCAGTAAGAAACCAATCACTACACGAGAAACTACCAATCTTAGATCAATAATTCTCGACTACCTTGGCCAAGGATTTCTGGTGATGGCCACCCGTGCACTGCGCGACATCAACTCCCAATACTAGGAGAGACGAATCCCCGACAATGTGCTCACTGACTCCATGTGGCTCAGGACTGTACCCAACTAAAACCTGTTTGCATGACTCCTTTGAGCCGTGGTAAGGTTGTAATCAAAGCACAGTGGGAACTCACACGAGACAGATGACGATCTCAGGTCGACAGACTAACCTGTACACATGTCACCTGGGAACTGCTATCTGACAATTGGTATAATACCAACTAGCAGATTCCCGGCGAGTCCGTCCAGTGTACTCATAACCCAATGAGCACCTGTATACTATCTTAGGTGAACAAACTAACACCAATGGCTTGTGATACCTGGCCACCGCCCCTCGTCGGGGTCTCGATCAGTATACACTAGTCTACTCTGGAGTATCGGTGCCCAGTCTCGAAACTCCCACGACAACGGACATTTAAGGATGTGCTTATAGACCACCATCTCCCGCGTTTATTGTTGGATATAGTTCCATCAAAGTCAATTATTGGATCACAAGTACGTGATTGCAATGATTGAGGATGACCTATACCGGTATCACAGTCTTAGTCGAGATGATAGTATGCTATTTGGTTTGCCTTTATTAGTCGTGTACAGGTTCAGGTGACTGATCACTATTACACGTTGATAGAGCCCTTAGGATCATGCTTGACTACCAACAGTATGATGGCGATCATAAACGTGAGAGTTGGGTAGTCTATAAGCACATCCTTAATTGTGGTCCCTAGTCGTGGGAGTTTCGAGACAGGGCATCGATACTACGGAGTAGACTAGTGTATACAGTCGAGACCCCGACGAGGGGCGGTGGATGGTCTCACAAGCCACTGGTGTCAGTTGGATCACTTAAGATGTATACAGGTGCTTATTGGGTTTTGAGTACACCGGACAGGACTCGCCGGGAACCTGCTAGTTTGTATTTATACATAGCGTCAGATAGCAGTTCCCTGGTGACATGTGTACAGGTTAGTTCATCGACCTGAGGTCGTCATTTGTATCGTCTGAGTTCCTACTGTGCTTTCATTTCTACCATACCACAGCTCAAAGGAGTCATGCAAATAGTTCTTTTTTGGGTACAGTCCCGAGCCACATGGAGGCAGGTGAGCGGAGCGGCTGGGGATTCATCTCTCCCGGTAATGGGGGTGAGATCGCGCTGTGTCTAGGAAAGCCATTACACCAAGTCCTTGGCCAAGGCAGGTGAGAATTACTGGTATGTCTTCCAGTAGTTTCTCAGGGTGTTCAGGGCTTGTCTCCGACACGACTTATACCGCAATTGGGGGTCTGACGTTACCAGCCCCTTGGCCCGATATGCGATACTCATAGTCGAACGGACCGGACTGTATGTATATTGTCACTGTTAGGCTCAGTAGGGTTCCTGGATGAGTTCGCTCATCAGCTTTCCTTGAGGTCAGTACATGGGGAGCGTTACGCACTGCTAGTGCCGCTGACGTGCTTGTGGTTAAACCCACTGCCAGGGTACTGATGAGTCATTAGAGTCCCCCACAGATAGTTTCCCAAGTTCGGGCGAAACGTTGTAGAGCCCATATGGTTTTATGACAGGGTTATGAAAATGCACGTGCGTTTACGCACGTGTCAAATTTCGGGCAGATAATACTGGTGGGCTTTGGTTTAAGCCGGATCCATGTATTATATTGTGTAGATATAATATCTTTGTCTCAGTTGCATTTGTATTCGGTCATAATACAAATGCGGGTATGTATGTACAGTTACGGGGTTATCCTGAAATTCGTTTCGAGATCGCTTTTCAAAGTTGCCAATTTTCTATCACCCGTCTTAAACATTCGGTTTAATGCGGATTTATCTTTTCTTCATTTGGGTAAGTCATGAGGGTGAGTCATGAGGAAGCTTCTAGATTGGTGACTAGGTTTAGTGACTCATTCATTTGCATTAATGGTTGATGAGGTGTTATTAGTGAGTCACCTTTTCCATTAATGCCTTTTGGTTTGAACATGGATATTTCTTCTTGAACTTTTAAATTATGGTCACGCTGCCCTTTGCTCCTAGACTCACCCCCTCCTCATATATGTGGCAGGCTCCTCCGTTGGAAGCCATATGGTTGTTAAAAATGATGATGATTTTGATTTGGCTCAGGAAAATTTCATTTCTCATTACTCCATTAAAAGGCAACTTCATTAACCGTTCATCCATGGTTTTGGATGAAACGAGACAAAGTATTCTACTCATTCTCTACATCAATCTTGGACATGTCGGTTAGCAAACATCATGTCCGAGTTGCCTCGGTTCAGAGGCGGGAGCCCGCATAAAGATCTGTTGATGTGGTGTCACCAGGACGAGGAGACCGGAGATCGAGCAAGATCGTAGATGCCGCAAAGGAGCGAGGGATGATGGCTAAAGACCGGAGGACTCGGATCGTTCGGTATAGCCTTTCTACCCACTTTGTAGTTTGTTAGTTTAGCGTTAATGGCAAGATCCGGGTTATAGTATGCGATAGCGCCAGTTATAAAAGTTTTTGTTCCGCGTTTGGCATCAGATTGACGGCCAGGACGCTACTGTAGACTTACATGGTATCAGAGCCACGCCATTAAGCTTTACTATATTGTTCTAACGCGTTTAAAACAACGATCGAACAGAATTTCGAAAACCGCAATTTTTATGATAAAGTTTTTGTCGATTTTTTAAACAGGTCTAAAAATTATTTTGAGCATCTCAGAAAATCATGCAGGATTTTTTAAGAACACAGTAGAAAATTGAGCCCCTGATTCGATCGTACGACCGCGGAACCGCCGCACATGCCTAGCTTTGGCCACGGATCTGCGGCCGTCTTGGTGATTCAGTGGGTCAAATTTCTTCTGGGGCTTCTTCATAGGGAATTGTAGTTTCTGGAATATTTCTTTTGGGCCTAGATTTTATTTGAGTACAGCAGATGTACGTGGGGCCCACTTCGGGAAGTTTTGTCGATTGAAATTTTAAACTTGTTAGTTTACAGTACTTACATTATATCTCCGACCGTGAATGTCATTCGAGCGGTAAATTGCGTCTAATTGCTAGAGTCCTTTTAGACGGGTTTGCGAACGTGACATTCGCGTTGATGTTCTGTGTTGTGCTGTGATGTTGCGAATTTGTCGTGGTGGATAGCAGTGTGCAATGGTAGCGCAGTTTGGATTTATTTATACATTTGATATTGCGGGGCGAGCGTCCAACATGTGGACTTTGTTAGTTATATGTATGCCCTAGAGGCCATTACTATACATGTGTTGTATATTGTAGTGGATGCTTGGACATACATAGGGAGGACTTTCTTGCTCGACATGATAATATGCTATCTGGTTACTCTTTACCTTAACGTGTATACTGATTGTCTCTCCGTTACATGTTGGTAAAGCCCTTAGGATGTGTACTTGACTACCTGGACCGTGATGCAGATCATACTAGTGGGGACATGGTAGTCCATAAGTACATCCTTCAAGGTCCCTAGTCGTGGGTATATCGAGATGGGGCATCGATATACCAGAGTAGACTAGCGTATACCTTCTCGACCCATACAGATGGGAGATGGATGATCCCATATCCATTGGTGTTTGACATCAGAGATGATCTACGGGTGCTCAGTGGAGACTGGGTACACTGGACAGACTCGCCGAGAACTCCCAGATGGTATTATACCTTACGTAAGATGGCAGTTCTCTGGTGACACTGGTACAGGTTAGTCTGTAGACCCGAGATCGTCATTGAGTCTTGTGTGATTCCCACTGTGCTTTGATTTCCACCTTACCACGTCCAAGAAGGCGTGCAAAACGGTGGTTTTTGGGTACATTCCCGAGTCACATGGAGGCAATGAGCGATAGGAGGGGTTTCGTCTCTCCCGGTATTGGGGGTTGATGTTGCGCTGTGCTCGATTGGCCATAACAGGGAAGTCCCTGGCCAGTGCTGGTTTAGAGATTTACTGGTAAGTGTTAACAGTAGTTTCTCGACCCGTTATGAGCCTCTCATCGGCATGACTTATCGGTTATTGGGGTCTGACGTTCACCACCCCTAGACTTGATATGCGACATATCAGACGAGGAGACCGGACTGTACGGTAGTGTCACTGTCAGGCTTTTTACAGGAGTTGGAGCGGGCTTGCTTGCTGATCTTCTGATCGCTCAATACCCGGGTAGCCGTTACGTCCAGCTAGTACCGCTGACGGTTTGTGGATGCTTGATATGATCATCACCAACTGCCGGCGTATTGACGAGTCTTTAGAGTCCTACATAGAGGTTGTACTGGCTCAGGCAAAACGAGATAGGAGCGCATATGTGATATGTGCGGGACCGAGAATGATGCGAGTATGTGATACCGTATTCAATTCTCGCGATGATTGTATCGATTAGTTGTATGCGATATAATCTAGTTATCGAATCAAGGATTGATTCGATAAGTCGATACATTGATATTTGTCGGTTATATGCGATATGACCGGATCGTTAAATCAAGTGTTGATTTAATGATTTAATGTATAATTATATATTTGATATATTACTTTACATTAACTAGTATTGGTTCACTTAAGATTGATTTTCTCACTTGATGTGCACAAGTTGTATATGTGATATATTTTTGTGCACAAGTTTGTATCATGCTTGATGATACATGCAAACTTGGGTGTGTATGCTTTAAACCATAGTTTAGGTTAATGGTTGAGGTTTTATTTATTTATTTATTTATTTGATTGTGGAAAAACTAAATGGTGTCTTTTTTGTTTCATTGCTAGAAGCTTCATGAAGCATGCTAGCATCTTTGAAAAAGTCTTGCCATTTTGTTTCATCCTTAACCTAACCATCAACCTAAACCCTAGTTTATTCTCTACATGAGTTATCCTCACCCATGGTTTCATTATGATAGATATCACTTGATAATTGCTTTTTACATTTTTTTATTCATTCTTATTCTTTTTCTTCTTCTTCTTCTTCTTCTTCTTCTTCTTCTTGAAGAAAAGGAAAAGCTTACTAGAAAATTATCAAGTGATGAATCCAAGAGAGAAATCAAAATCTAAAGAGTACCCACTTCCTATCTCACCATCCTCTACTAGACTAGCACTTTAGTTTAGGGTGTTTGCTTCACTAATTCTATAGTTAGTGAGGTAGAAGCTTGAGTCCGTATTCCCTCGACGTAGACCATCTTCGGCACCGAAGACTTCAAGTGATCTCATTGCAATTTCCTCATGGAGCCGTCCGAGAGTCCGGGAGTTGGTTGATCGCAGCGAAGGGACGTCGTCATGGAGCTATGGAAGTGGAAGACCGGATCTACAAAGGTTGTAGTCCCTTCCCTTTAGTGATAATTGTTATCTACTAGCTTTTGATTCGCCTAATATCTAGTTAACGTTCTTGCTTAGGGTTGTTTAGCACCTAAAAATTTTAATCCGGCATGGTCGATGCCTTGTACAGCCTCCTTAGTGTGCCTAGTAACCCGACAGTGGTATCAGAGCCTAGCTAGAGCATTAGGCGATGTGTTGACGAAATCTGGGATTTTTCTGTACATTTTTTTAAAATCTGGGATTTTTCTGTATTAAAAATATCTAAAAAATTCAGCAGGTTAATCTAAGAATTACCATGAAAAACGAGCCACTAAGTCCTCCACGTGACCGCGGAACCGCGGCAATAACCCACCTTTGGCGGCGGTTCCGCGGCAGGGTAATGGAAATAGCGACGGTGTTTTGCACAGTAATTCTTGCCTCTGTTGTTTCTATTTTCTGGGTATTTTTAACAGTGACTCAAGTGTTGATTATTTTTGGGGTTTATTTTGTATTCGATGATTCGATCAGAATATTTAATTTCGTAATGTTTTCCGGATATTTAGAACATGTTAAAAAGTTCGACCGGATATAAATACCCACTTTTTCCCCTGCCGGAAAATTTCCAAGTGTTGGATTTTTCCGTAGTTTAAGAACGTTCGAAGTAGTGCAAGTAACGTGATGGACCCTCTAGAAGACAACAAACCTTAACTCGATTATGTGACTGTCTTGAACTGCCCTTTGAACCTTAGGGTTTGGGGAAGTACGGCGTGCCACATGTGAGGCATTGGCTTGACCCTCCTACGGCTGGATCGTTGGTTCTGTGGCATGAAATGGATGTTTTTAGACTTATTTCATGTGTTGAGCTGTTTCGGGAAAACTTGGGTGTTTGATTGTTCGATCGGAAAGTTTAACATTTTCTATTTATCTGGAATGTGATACAATATTTGGAATTCACAAGTAGTTATGAGATAACTAATATGGATGTTATAAATCTAGCGCTTTAGTCTCACTTGATCGGTTGCCACGGAATTTTGATGCGATCAAAAGTCCGTCGCAATCACGTAGCGTACGCGGATACTCGTCGGGTAAACTTAATAGACAGCCATGCCTCATAGCCCCGACCAAGTGACTGTAGGAGAACCCCGTCGCCAAAAGCATCCGTTCGGGTGCTCGCGGAAACGGTGTTCCGCCTTAGTGCACTTCGTCGACGGCATCCGGGGGTGCGGCCGTCTACTAAAGTTTGCGACGAGCATTCGATCAGTTTATCGGGAATCTTGTTGAATTGCCCGACTAAATATTGAAAAGTGTTTTTGATATAGAGACTAAAATGCGGGGTTTATAATATTTAGGCATGCGATGTCTAAAAAATTCATTTGGTTAGGCATGCGATGTCTTAGGAGGTTACGGATTCCAACTGTTGTAGTTTTACACTTTCTTTTCTGCGACCGTAAGTGTAATATGTGAAATCGCAGGTTTCGTTGCTATATGTCAACGACAATTGGGATGCGCATATTTACTTACGTTGATGACATGTGATGTTATGTGTTGCTCGATATGTTATATTGGATCGTCGCGTTTTGAATAGCCGAGGGTTTTATGTGAGATGAGAGTTTTTATTTTCATTCATGTAAAATTATTTGTATGTAATATTCTTTTATTGGGGCACTTCCAGGTTACGGAAGATGTCACCATTTGTATATTATTTACTTTTCCACAGTAGGATAGACCCAAGGAGGGGAGCACAAGTAACCGGGTTCTGGAGTCTAGTAGGAGACCAACTCGAGGAGTCGAGTCCGCGTCTCCTAACTCTAGAATTGGTAGGGTTGCTTGCCGCTCTCGTAGGGGTCTAGGGGTGTGGGTTTGGCTATTCATCGCGACCGTGGTATCCGTGTTTTATACTGGCTCGTATTGAAAACACGGACGTCCTAGTATATCCAATGTTTCAAATGTCTCTTCTGCTGCAATATCTGTGATGTGATCATGTGATGTTCTGTGATAGATACTGTATATAGTATATATTATATATTATATAGATGTTACTTATGTTTTACACCCGCGCTAGCCCTGCCCCGCTCTGCCGTTAGTTACCTAACCTAACGGTGCACGAGGGGACATCGAGGCGAATGCGGATGGCATAAGTGTACGTCGTATTTATCTGTGATGTTTAAGTAACTTAAATGATAGGAATTCATTAATGTGATTAATGAAAGAAAAGAAACCTAAAAGATGTTATGGAATGGAATTTAAAAAAAAAAAGGTAGCTACAGTTGTTGCTTTGCATCGCGGTGTTCCTTGTAGAACATCCTGCACCTTATTCGATAAGGAAAGGGCCGAGATCCCTTCACTGGGAGTGACCCCTTTAGCAATAACTGGCAGATGCTACAACCCTCGGTTTGTCTTTTGATTGCTCCTATAGTTCTTGCTTTGCACAGCGGTATATATGATATATCCAGCACCTTATTCGATAAGGAATGGGTCAAGATCCCTTCACCGAGAGTGACCCCTTTAGCAATAACTGGCAGAATCTACAACCCTCGGTTTGTCTTTTGATTGCTCCTATAGTTCTTTCTTTGCACAGCGGTATATATGATATATCCAGCACCTTATTCGATGAGGAAAGGACCGACGATCCCTTCACCGGGAGTGACCCCATTAGCAAAACTAGAAAAGCCTCAAAAACACTCCATTTCAAAATCATTTGATTCTACAACGATATCAAGTTCATTACGCAATAGGTTTTCAGAAAAACCTGTCGTAGCCCTCCGTCATTTCAGATAAGTCCTACTAAGTATTCGTGCTACGTTTGTTGACCTCCGTCAAGGCGTATTGTGCGGTCGCTAACTAGTATTTATGCAGATTGGGTTAGGGTAGTCGTACGGCCTTGTTGACCTCCGTCAAGGGTCATGCGGGTGGGTTTGATTCAATCAAGAAATGACGGGTTGAACTTGACTAGTAGCCTATGGTTTGTTGACCTCCGTCAAGGTCATAGGGTGCTAGGGGCAAAATTATCGGGAATTTCAAGTGTTGAAATTTGCAATGAGATTGCATACCTTCTATGAGATAGTTGGATCCCGATACCCGCTGCGAGTAAGAGTTACTCCTGGGAGAGTTTTACACATTACAATTAGCCGATCAAGTAGGTGTCTAGAAAGGTGTTAATGAGGTTACGCCTCTGGGAAAACGAGGTTTACAGTAATTAGGTCCGTGCGAAAGCACGGGGAACCTCCCTCAAAGTACCGACACTGGCCTGGCTGAATGATTGGCGAACTTGTAGTGTGTAATTAATCCCGGCTAGTCTTTCCTTTTAGGGTTTGAAGGAAGATTTGATAAAAACAGTGGGAGCCATCCTGATTAGATAAAATAATAACCAATCTGATCTTGCAAGAGTATACGCTGGGTGTTTTCTTCTCTCTCTCTCTCCAGGTAGCGACCATATCACCCCTTAATCAAGATAATAAAACGGATATATTAACCGAACCCGCTTGTTAAACTGAGCTGGGGAACGTTATTCCCGCTCCAACTTATAATTGTTATAAGACAGAGCAGGAAATTGGGGAATCCTAGGATTCCCCTGCCGTCCAAACGAAGAAAGTGCATATGATGCATCTCCTTCGGGTGTGTTCATTACAAAGAGCTGTTTCTCTGTATCCTCTACGTCCTAGGTATTTGATACCGGATCAGGATCCCAGATAATTAATCTGTTACATAGGGCTACAGAAAGGTAGAGAACGGGTGATAAGTTTCATGAGACAGAAAAACGGTGCAAGCGTTGCAGCCAAGTCTGTTGGTCACTGTCACCCTGTATTACCAATACATTGATTCTGAACGAATATTATTAGATACCGAACCTGATATACAAAATCTTATCAGTCTCTTTATTAATAAAGAAATGATAAAATTTTGTATTGTTGGATAATGTTTTGAACATTTTCTATATCAAAAGTTGATAGGTTCAGGCACGTTATCTAAAAGCATTGACGTTCTAAATCAAACTACAGTTCCTAGTATACAGAACACACACAAGAGGAAGAGTTCAGAAATGAACGAATCCTTCTTGAGGCATTGTAGACCAGGTCATATCAATGCGACTCGACTGGCTGAAGTTACATTTAGATGCATATTTAAATCAGTTTGAATTTACGTCTTATGAAACTTGCCAGTCATGTCACAGAGATAAGATGACCATAGCTCTGTTTACTGGAAACAGAGAAAGAGTTAGTGAACTCTTGGGATGATACATGTTGATGTATGTAGGTCCCCTGTCTACATATGCCAAGACTGGTTCTTTGTATTTCATTACATTCTCTGATAATCTCTTAAGATTCAGACATATGTTCCTGTTCAAACATAAGTCCGAACCTTTTGAGATATTCACAGAATATAAGTTAGAAGTAGAGAACCAAAATACGGGTATAAGTATTATGTCCTATGATGAGATCAGGGAGGAGAATACTTGTGCATGGTATTCCTGGACTATTCTAAAGCAGAATGAGATTCTCTCTCAGCATTACTCCTCCGTATACACCATAGCACGATGGTATATCGGGGCGGAGCAATTGCACCCTATGTGATATGGTGTGCTCTACGATGAGTACTACTGAGTTTCCAATTTCCTTTTGGGAGTTATGCGCTTGAGAAGCTGCATACCTATTGAATAGGGTTCCAATCAAATCAGTTGCCTACCACTTCATATGTGATATGGAAAGGGAAGAGTCCATATCTTAAGTTTGTTAAGATTTAGGGTTGTCCGTCCTATGTCTAAAAGCAAAATCCGGACAAGCTCAAGGCAAGGTTAGTTATATAGAACTGGAAAGGTTCCAGCTATACAAACTGCTGCTGATGATTTGGTAGAACCAAAGGATTCAATAGATTCTAATGAACCTCAGCCTCTCCGCCGATCTAGTAGGGTTCCTCACCCACCTGAGAGATACTTTGGTTTCTCTATGACAGTGGGAGCGAGGATTGCATCATGAGATGATGACCCAACTAGTTTCGAGCTGGCCATCAGGAGTGGGACTCTGTAAGAATGGCTGGATGCTTATCGATCTGAGATGGAATCGTTATACACCAACAAAGTATGGACTTTGGTTGCTTTATCTGAAGGGTTAAATCCCCATCAGGAGCAAGTATATCTTGAGAAGATTATTTGGTGTACATGGAAAAGTTGAGACTTTCAAAGCTAGAATTGTTAAAAGTTTGCATCATAGACCAGGTATGGATTATGATGAAACCTTTTCTAAGTAGCTATGCTTAAGTCCATCCAGATCCTACTTGCCACGGCTACATACCATGACTACGATATCTGGCGGTTGGGTGCCATGACTGCTTTTCTAAATGATATTTTACAAGAGTGTGTCTATAAGTACACAGCCAGAGGGCTTCGTAGACAGTGGAAGCAGCAGAAACGTGTGCAAGATGTTTTATGTGATAAAGCAGGGATCGCGGAGTTGGAACATCTGTTTTGATGTGTTAGTCAAAGAGTTTGACTTCATCAAAATGGTAGATGAACCTTGTATATACAAAAAGGTAGTAGGGAGTATGATGGGGATCCTCGTAGAGTACGTGGATGACATACCTTTGATAGGGAAGGAGTTTCCTATGCTACGCTCGATCAATCTCCGCTTATCACAAGGATTCTCCATATAGGATCAAAGTGATACCTACTAAATCCTGGGTTTTGGATCTATGAGATAGATCTAATTGGATGTTAGTATTCTCACTAGTTGTAGTGAGATGGTATCAATCGATCCTGGGAACAATCACTGGAAGGGTTCCAGCGTGATAAGGACGACTGAATCTCAGTCACAGGCATTGTCTTTACCCTCAGTGGAGGGACGGTATGTTGGAAGAGTTCCAAGCTAGATACCGTGACATACTAGACGATTAAAGGCAAGATACATCGTTACCAAAGATGCTACCAAAGAGGCAGTCTGGATATTTGTAAAAGTTCTTGAGATGAACTTCGTTCCTACCATTGTGTGACAATGGAGTTATGGCTTATGCATGGGAACGCCCGTCCCATCAGTGATCCAGATATAATTCTTAGGCTGTGTCACCTGATCGTGGAGATGGTTGATCACCAGGGGATCGAGGTTAGGATAGTAGACTCAGAGGACAACACGGCGGATCCACTCACAAAGGCTTTTTCCTAAAGAGAGACTATGATGGGATGGTTGAGTATGAGATACTACAACCACTTTTATCAGATGGCCCTAGTGCAAGTGGGAGATTGTTAGTTATATGTATGCCCTAGAGGCCATTACTATACATTTGTTGTATATTGTAGTGGATGCTTGGACATACATAGGGAGGACTTTCTTGCTCGACATGATAGTATGCTATCTGGTTACTCTTTACCTTAACGTGTATACTGATTGTCTCTCTGTTACATGTTGGTAAAGCCCTTAGGATGTGTACTTGACTACCTGGACTGTGATGCGGATCATACTAGTGGGGACATAGTAGTCCATAAGTACAACCTTCAAGGTCCCTAGTCATGGGTATATCGAGACGGGGCATCAATTTACCAGAGTAGACTAGCGTATACCTTCTCGACCCATACAGATGGGCGATGGATGATGCCATATCCATTGGTTTTTGACATTAGAGATGATATACGGGTGCTCAGTGGAGACTGGGTACACTGGACGGACTCGCCGAGAACTCCCAGATGGTATTATACCTTACGTCAGATGGCAGTTCTCTGGTGACACTGGTACAGGTTAGTCTGTAGACCCGAGATCGTCATAGAGTCTTGTGTGATTCCCTCTGTGCTTTGATTTCTACCTTAGCACGTCCAAGAGGGCGTGCAAAACGGTGGTTTTTGGGTACAGTCCCGAGTCACATGGAGGCAATGAGCGATAGGAGGGGTTTCGTCTCTCCCGGTATTGGGGGTTGATGTTGCGCTGTGCTCGATTGGCATAACAGGGAAGTCCCTGGCCAGGACTGGTTTAGAGATTTACTCGTAAGTGTTACCAGTAGTTTCTGAACCCGTTATGAGCCTCTCATCGGCATGACTTATCGGTTATTGGGGTCTGACGTTTACCACCCCTAGACTTGATATGCGACATATCAGACGAGGAGACCGGACTGTACAGTAGTGTCACTGTCAGGCTTTTTACAGGTGTTGGAGCGGGCTTGCTTGATGATCTTCTGATCGCTCAATACCCGGGTAGCCGTTACGTCCATCTAGTAGCGCTGACGGCTTGTGGGTGCTTGATATGATCATCACCTACTGGCGGCGTATTGACGAGTCTTTAGTGTCCTATATAGAGGTTGTACTGGATCAGGCGAAACGAGATAGGAGCGCATATGTGATATTTGCGGGACCGAGAATGATGCGAGTATGTGATACCGTATTCAATTCTCGCGATGATTGTATCGATTGGTTGTATGCGATATAACCTAGTTATCGAATCAAGGATTGATTTGATAAGTCGATACATTGATATTAGTCGGTTATATGCGATATGACTGGATCGTTAAAGCACGTGTTGATTTAATGATTAAATGTATAATTATATATTTAATATATTACTTTACATTAACTAGTATTGGTTCGCTTAAGATTGATTTTCACACTTGATGTGCACAAGTTGTATATGTGATATATTTTTGTGCACAAGTTTGTATCATGCTTGATGATACATGCAAACTTGGGTGTGTATGCTTTAAACCATAGTTTAGGTTAATGGTTGAGGTTTTATTTATTTATTTAATTATTTGATTGTGGAAAAACTAAATGGTGGCTTTTTTGTTTCATTGCTAGAGGCTTCATGAAGCATGCTAGCATCTTTGAAAAAGTCTTGCCATTTTGTTTCATTCTTAACCTAACCATCAACCTAAACCCTAGTTTATTCTCTACATGAGTTATCCTCACCCATGGTTGCATTATGATAGATATCACTTGATAATTCCTTTTTACATTTTTTTATTCATTCTTATTCTTTTTCTTCTTCTTCTTCTTCTTGAAGAAAAGGAAAAGCTTACTAGAAAATTATCAAGTGACGAATCCAAGAGAGAAATCAAAATCTAAAGAGTACCCACTTCCTATCTCACCATCCTCTACTAGACTAGCACTTTAGTTTAGGGTGTTTGCTTCACTAATTCTATGGTTAGTGAGGTAGAAGCTTGAGTCCGTATTCCCTCGACGTAGATCAACTTCGGCACCGAAGACTTCAAGCGATCTCGTTGTAATTTCCTCATAAAGCCGTCCGAGAGTCCGGGAGTTGGTTGATCGCAACGAAGGGACGTTGTCACGGAGCTATGGAAGCGGAGGACCGGATCTACAAAGGTTGTAGTTCTTTCCCTTTAGTGATAATTTTTATCTACTGTCTTTTGATTCGCCTAATATCTAGTTAACGATCTTTCTTAGGGTTGTTAAGCACCTAAAAAATTTAATCCGGCATGGTCGATGCCTTGTAGAGCCTCCTTAGTGTGCCTAGTAACCCGACAGACTTCCGTCACTACCTGTTTGTATAATTTTATTTTGCGGCACGACCGGGCTGAGGTCGATGTACCTGTTGTACTTATTTTTCATTTCTGTACTAGGTTTACCCAGCGACGGAGTGCACGGATAGCCGGGTTCTAGAGGGAAACGGGTCTGCATCTCATGGCTTTAAGAGGCAGAGGGCCTTCACTCTAGAATTGGAAGACTATTCGCCGCACTCGTAGGGGGTACAGGTTAACCCAAGGAGGTGTGCCCAAGTTACCGGATTCCATGAAGTGCAGGATGGTCCATTCACTTTGTTGTAGGGAGCTGCCCCGCTTTAGGTTTTGGCAGGTATCTTGCCGCACCCGTAGGGGTCTAGGTTTCATTGCACAGGCTATCCACACGACCAGGGGAACGTCGGGTTTCAGCAGCGGCTCTGTGAAACCCGGGGATCCCAGATTATCTGTATTGTTCTGTGATACTTATTACTTTTCTTTAATGTTGCATATTATCATGCCTGGAGCGATTATTGTATATTGGTATATATGCTAGTAGATGTTGTATATGTTTTACACCTGCGCTAGTCCAGTCCCCGCTCTGTCGTTAGTTAAGTAACCTAACGGGTGATTACGGGACCCAGTGACGAAAGCGGATGGCATATACGTACATTGTATTTTCATTCTTTTTGGAGCGATTAATTATTGGGACTGCGTTGATTATGATCAATGCAAAGGAAAAAAAACCTGTTTGGACATTGTTGGAACAGATTTAAAAAGTGTTATTACAAAGACGTTTTTTTTTTGCATAGTGGAATTCAGTTGGAATATCCTGCACCTTATTCGACGAGGCAAGGGCCGATATCCCTTCACCGAGAGTGACCCCTTGGGCAGAAGTTTGCATCAGGGTAATAACTTCTCTATAGTCGATTACATGTTGCTTTGCGTCGCGGTATTCAGTTGGAATATCCTACACCTCATTCCACGAGGAAAGAGCCGAGATCCCTTCACCGGGAGTGACCTCTTTAGCAAAGGTTTTCGCAACTATATTTTTTTAAAAATCTATCAGGTTCCTTCAACGAGATCAAGTTCATTACGTTAATGGTTTTTCGCCAAAAACCAGCCGTAGCCCTCCGTCATTTCATTTGGGTATTCAGTAGTATTCAAGCTATGTATTTTGACCTACGCCAAGGCATAGTGTTTGGTAGCTGCTGGGTATTCATCTGTTGCATAGATAGATGAGTTGGTTTGGGACAGTCGTTCTGCCATTTGGCCTACGTCAGGGGCATGTGCTGATAGGTTCAAATTGACAAGATAATGATGGGTAGAACTTGGCATGTGACTTATGACATTTTGGCCTACGTCAAGGTCATAAGAGCATAGGGAAAAAATCATATCGCGAGTTTCTAAAGAAACTGAAATTTGCCAGGCATGCGCATACCTTCTGGAGTGTGATAACGTGAGTGGATTCCGTTACGTTATCATGCGATGAGAGTTGGATCCCGATTCCCACTGATGAGTTGGTTTACTCTTCGGGTGATCCCGATTGATTCTTCTTTCAGGTTTGGAGGAGAATTTGACAGTACAGTGGGAGGTTTCCTGATTAGATAATGTGATAACCATTCTGATCTAGGTTAGAGTGCACGAAGAGTGTTTCTTTTCTCTCTCTCTTTGGCAGCGACCTTTGACCGACCCTTGACTATGACTCAGTGACCAAGTTGACCGAACCTTCTTAAAATACTGGCTTTTGGATTTTCCTAGTTGCATAAGTCATTGCCGCTCCTTCTTTTACCCTTTGCATTTCTCAGAACACCCCGTATTACTACGGACATCCACTTCCTTTGGATAGATCCATCGTATGGTTATATACGAACTCGAAGGGACTTCTTCGAGGTTGGATCCACGTTCAGGAGAAATAGAATTGGTTTATTAAATTGTCTTTTATTATCACCTTCTCTCAGGTTGCGAGGGCTCCTTAGTTTAGGAGAGTACACCTATTATGCTTATTTGATAGTCTTCTTCCAAACCATAGGCAGGTGCCGAAAGGTAGGGAATGAAGAGAACCAATTAGCCTAAGTAGGGTGTGCAGAAGGTAATAAGTAAAGACAAAATAAAGGGATTAGAAAAGATGGCAAAGTAAATTGCTACTGCCATCATTCACGACCAAACTGCGTACTTCATCGCCACTTCTACTTCACCTTTGCTTTTTCCCCAGTTCAGGAGAAATAGAATAAGGTATTATTCAGTTGTCTTTTATGATCACCTTCTCTAAAGTTGCGAGTACTCCTTGGTTTAGGAGGGTACACCTATTATGCTTACTAGATAGTCTTCTTCCAAACCATAGGCTGGTGCCGAACGGTAGGGATGGAAGAAAACCATTTATCCGAACGATGGTGTACAGAAGGTAACAACTAAAGACAAATAAAGGGATTTGGAGAGATGACAAAGAAATATACGGTTACAGTCATGAATAGGATTATGGAAGAGGCATTACTAGGAATACCTGGATACCCCTACGAAACATTTTCATGTTTCAGTTTCACTGTGCATTGTTAAAGGAAAACTGATTTCCTGATTAGATACTTACTCCAGGGTATGTATTTACCAGGTATGATTCTCACATCTGCATGGTTTTACAGATGATGAGTGGGAGAAAGTTATTGGGAATAAGGTGATCATCCTCATTATATCGGAATTCATTGTAATTGGTGATATTTGAGGAAGTCGCCTAGGTTTTTGCCGGACGACATGTAATTGGTTTTGAGTATCCGTTGTTGTGCACCAATTTCAAAATGATATAGCTGTACATTTATTTTTATAAACTGAGATATAACTTTTTGAAATTATGTCCGTGACATTTGCCTATATCAGTTGTCGATTTGGTAAGGAGCATTGAACAGCGGAGTAGTTCTTAACCATAAGTACAGTTTTCAACCTACGATGCACAGGTTTTGAGTTATTCAACTCAGCGGACTTATACAGAATATTGTATGTTGTCCAGTGTCCATCAGGACAAAGGGGTAGGTCCTCGTACTATGTTCTGTTTACTTATGACTTCTCTAGTTTTTAGACAAGTGTTTCGTACAAATACAAGGTCTAAGTTTTGAGAAGTTATGGGTATAAAAATAAAGTAGAGAACCAGATGTCGCAAGTATCGGGATTCTTCAAAGAGATCGAAGATGTAGATACTTGTGATTAGTATTCAGTTGATAGTAATGGTTCTGAGAAACTTGTTTCTCTTTCAGGTTACTCATAATTGGATGGATTCCTAAGTTGAGTAATGCTGATCAGGCTTCTTTCCATTAAGTTGATATGCACTGGAGACAGCTGCATGATTAGAATCTGGTTCCATTTAAATAAGTGCCAATGTTTCTATATTGGATATAGAATGGTTCATATCTTAATGATGTTAAGGTATGAGGAGTTGTCCGGCTTATGCTTAAAACCAGACTCTGGATAACTCATGGCACGTTTCTGTAATGGCAGTTTGTTGGTTGGCCTAGGCTATATCGAGGGTTGACTTTCTACAATCTGGAAGATCAATGGTGATATTGTTCTTGACTCGCCACAGTTTTAGTAAATTGGATTTTTTTTCAGAAAACAGTAGTGGGAGTATGGTAGAACTGGAAGTGATTCCAGAACCGCAAACGATTACGGAAAATTTAATAGGACCTATAGATTCAATCAGGTTTGACATTCCAATAGCCACTCCGCAGATATGGTGGGTAACCTCAGACACCCGAGAGGTACTCCGGTAGCCTCAAGGACGGTGACAGGAAGATTCTTGTTTACCCAGACTTGACACTACTGCAGTTCCTGTAAGTGCACGGCAGCGCCCCGGCCGTCGATCCGACGCCGGAATGCGGAAACGATACTTTTACGAAACTTGTAAACCGGCACCACCGCGCAATAAAAACCCGGATCGGGCTATTAACCTAATGCTAGCTAACTAGAAGATGGTAGAATGCTATACCGACCGATCCTTGTCTTTCGGTCATCGGCCTCCACTCCGATCTCCTCGCGGAATCTCTGGTCTTCATCTCCCCGTTGGAACGGGCACCACATCGCCGGGTTCTTTTACGGGCTCCCACCTCTGCACCGAGGCAACTCGGGCACGAAGTTGGCGAGTCGACGTGCCCAAGGATGCTGTAGATGAAGTGTAGAAACCATTGTCTCAATGGGGTTGAAGTTGCCTTTGATGATGGAGGAGAGAATGAACTTTGGAGTGATGTGAGGAATTTTGTAGCAAGCTAAAAATGTGATGAATATTTTTCCCCCTTCAAAATGAACCTATCCCTCACTCACTAAAAGTGGTCGGCCTCATCTCCATAGTGGAGGAAAAAAAGAATGAATAACCAAGAGAAGAAAAGTCATGATAATGAGAAGAAAATGGTCACACCATTTTCCAAATCAATTCTTTCAAAATTCCATCACAATAAATGCAAAGGAAGAGATGTAAAAAGAATCTCATGATGCATAGAACCATCATGAAGCCACATATACAAATAACTCCCTCCACAAAGGTAATTTGCACAACTGCAAATTTGCCCCTCCATCAGAAAAATCCGGCCAAGAAGGAACAAAAGAAAACTGGCCGAAACGGAATACAAACAGGCAACTTCATAAAACTGATCCCGTAATAAATTACAGGAAAACCCCGCGACTGTATATACATACCCGCATTTGTATTCCCACTGAATACAAATGCAATAAGACAAAATCTACACTGTAGAATACAAGGATCCGGCTTAAACCAAAGCGTGCTAGTATTATCCGTCCGATCATGATCCGTGCAATACCGCGCGTATCTGATCGAACCCTGCCATATCTCCATACGGCCTCTACAGCGTTTCGCCCGAAACTTGAGAAAACGGTCTGTGGGGGACTCTAAAGACTCTTCAATACTTTGGTTGTGGATTTAACCACTAGCACGTCAGAGGTATTAGCCATACGTGACGGGCTACCAGGTATTGACCAAAATGGACGTCGATGAGCGAACTCATCCTTACACCCTACTGAGCCTGTCAGTGACAATATCCGTACAGCCCGGTCCGTTCGTCTATGAGCATCGCATGGCGGGCCTAGGGGGTTTGTTAAAGTCAGACCCCCAAAAGCGGTACAAGTCGTGTCGGAGTGTATCCCAGAACATCTTGAGATACTAATGGAATACCTACCAGTAAATGTCCTGCCTTGGCCAAGGACTTCGTGTAATGGCTCTCCTAGACACAGCGTGACCTCACCCCCAATACCGGGAGAGACGAACCCCTGAAGATCCGCTCACTGCCTCCATGTGGCTCGGGACTGTACCCAACTAAAACCTGTTTGCATGACTCCTTTGAGCGTGGTAGGGTAGTAATCAAAGTATAGTGGGAACTCACACGAGACAAATGACGATCTCAGGTCGATGAACTAACCTGTACACATGTCACCAGGGAACTGCTATCTGACGTCAGGTATAAGACCAACTAGCATGTTCCCGGCGAGTCCTGTCCGGTGTACTTATAACCCAATGAGCACCTGTATACATCTTATGTGAACCAACTGACACCAGTGGCTTGTGAGACCGGCAACCGCCCCTCGTCGGGATCTCGACTGTATACACTAGTCTACCCTGGAGTATCGATGCCCTGTCTCGAAACTCCCATGAATCGGGACCTTTTAAGGATGTGCTTATAGACCCCAGCTCCCTCGTATATGATCGCCCTCATACTGCTGGCAGTCAAGAAAGAATCCAAGGGGCTCTATCAACGTGCAATAGTGACTTGTATGGTCACCTAAAGCAGTACGCGATGATAAGGATAAATCGGATAGCATACTATCATCTTGAGTAAGACTGTCCTACCTGCATAGGTCCTCCCTCAATCATTTCAATCACGTGCCTGTGATCCAATAATTGACTCTGAGGGCACTATATCCAACAATCTCCCACTTGCACTCAAGGCTAATTATTGCGATGTCGCATACCCACAGTCCGTGTGATACCGAATACCCAACTCCACTACAAATCAGTCTCACAAAACCTGTTTGCGAAACTAATGCGTTCGAGGAATAGCCTCAGTGAGTGGATCCGCTCAGATGTTTCTTTCTATGTCTCTCTTTATCTCAAGTTTGCGAAGAAAGCAATCTCCCGAAATGAGCAATACCTGCCTTAGAATATGTCTGGATATCTGATGGGACCTAGCTCATAAATGAACTCCAAATCAAAACTTCTTAGACTGTATCGTCAACTGAACTTAATCATTATCCTGCTCCATGCCTCTCTCAGTATCCGCCTGGACCACTTGTCCAAAATACTGCCCCTCGTCAGAGGGAAAACTATAACTCTGACAGTCACTCTGTCATCCAGGTCACCTTGGAAGCCTGGAATGATGACTATCTCCCGAAGGAGGATGCCGTCATCATATCCCTAGAACATCAACTTATGTTCTAAAACTGCTTCCGAACGTTTCTCCAGGATAGGATTAATATCTTATTGCATCTACTGCAAAAACAACATCTGGTGTGGTACTTGACATCTCATGATTGACTCAATTGCCTAAGCAAGTGATCTGCCAATCATGCACATCGCTCTCCCCTTTAGTCTGTAAGACTCCTTTAGAGAGGGTGACTCCATCACCTGCAGGTATACTACCGTGCCAGGAGTCGTCCATTTTAAATTCTTTTAGAATGCTGTCTAAGTACCCAGATAGGGAAACCACCCAAATCTAGATCTAAAACCATAGATCTAATGACCAGAATGTCTGATATAATATCCAAGTCCTATGTGGAGAAACCACTGTGTGACAACCAAAGTACAACCGACCGTAGTATAGCAATTTCACTTCCTAATCTGTGTATGTCATCTAAATACCAGGACATCACACCCTACTACCTTCTTAACATATCCATCCCCTATTCTGATGAAGTCAAACCTATGACTGTCACATCAGAAATAGATGATCTATCTCCGCTATATCTGCTTTAGTCTATAAATAGACATAAGCCACGTGTCCACCAATGCTTCCGCTGCTTTCACTGACTACGACAACCCTCTGGCAGAGTCATATACACGTGCACTTCTAAAGCTAGTTTAGAACAACGCTATACTCATCCTCCTGCCGGGTCTCATAGCCATGAACAACAGATGTGTCAAGTCTGGGTAAACAAGAATCTCCCTTTCACCGTCCTTGAGGCTACCGGAGTACCTCTCGGGTGCCTGAGGTTACCCACCATATCTGCGGAGTGGCCAATGGAATGTCAAGCCATATTGAATCTTTAGGTTCTTATAAAATTTTCAGTAATCGTTTGCGGTTCTGGAATCACTTCAAGTTCTACCATACTCCCACTACTGTTTTCTGAAAAAATCCATTTTTATTAAAACTGTGGTGAGTCAAGAATAATATAACTATTGATCTTCCTGATGGTAGAAAGTCAACCCTCGTCATAGCCTGGGTCAACCCACATACAGCCATTACAGAAACGTGCAGCTGTCTCCAGTGCATGTCAACTAAATGGAAAAAGGACGATCATTATTACTCAACTTAGGAATGCTTCAAATTATGAGTAACCTGAAAGAGAAACAAGTTCTCTTAATCATTACTATTAACTGAATACCACACACAAGTATCTATATCTTCGATCACCTTGAAGAATCCCGATACTTGCAATACTTGGTTCTCTACTTTACTCTTATACCTATAACTTCTAAAAACTTGGACCTTGTGTTTCTACGGAACACTTGTCTAAAAACTAGAGAAGTCATAAGTAAACCGAATATAGTATGAGGACCAACCCCTCTGTCCTAATGGACACTGGACAATATAAAATACTCTGTATAAGTCCCCTGAGTCTAGTGACTCATTCACTGTGTATCGTAGGTTGAAAACTGTACTTATGGTTAAGAAGAATTACACCGCTGTTCAATGCTCCTTACCTAACCATCCACTAATATAGGTAAATGTCATAGACATAATTTCAAAAAGGTATATCTCACACTATAAAAATAGACGTACAGATATATCAATTTGAAATTGGTGCATAACAACGGATATTCAAAACCAAATATTTGACGTCCGGCAAACAACCGAGGTGACTTCCTCAAATATCACAAATTACAACGAATCCCGATATAATGAGGATGATCACCTAATCCCCAATAACTTACTCCCACTCATCATTTGTAAAACCATACAGATGTGAGAATCAAACCTGGTAAATACATAACCTGGAGCAAGTGTCTAATCGGGAAATCAGTTTTCTTTTAACAGTACACAGTGAAACTGAAACATTGAAATGTTTCGATGGGGTATCCCGGTATTCCTAGTAATGCCTCTTCCATTATCCAGATTCACAACTGTAACCGTATAATTCTTTGCATCTATCCAAATCCCTTTATATGTCTTTAGTCATTACCTTCTGTACACCCTCTTAGGCTAAATGGTTTTCTTCCTTCCCTACCGTTCGGCACCAGCCTATGGTTTGGAAGAAGACTATCCAATAAGCACAATGGGTGTACTGTCCTAATCCTAGGAGCACTTGCAATGCGAGAGAAGGTGATGATAAAAGACAACCGAATAAACCTTATTCCTATTTCTCCTGAACCGGATTCCATCCCCGAACTGGAACAAGTTCCTTTCGAATTCGTATATAACCATACGATGGAGTATCCAAATAAACTGTGGATCTTCTTAGTGATACGGAGTGTTCTGGAAAAATACAAAGGTGAAGTGGGAGTGGTAATGAAATACTTGGTTTGGTCGTGAATAGCAGTTTACTTTACCCTCTTACTAATCCCTCTATTTGTCTTAACTTAATACCTTATGCACACCATCGTTATGCTATTTGGTTTTCTTCATTCCCCACCATTCGGCACCAGCCTAAGGTTTGGAAGAAGACTATCCAATTTGCGTAATAGGTGTACTATCTCCTAAACCAAGGAGTACCGCAACCTGAGAGAAGGTAAATGGAAAAGACAACTGAATAGTCCTATTCATTTTCTCCAGAACAGGAAACCAATCTCGAATAATTCCTTCGAGTTCGTATATAACCATACGATGGTTTTCTCCAATGGAAGTGGACGTTCGTAGTAATAAGTGGTGTCCTGGAGAAAATGGTAAAAGATGGAGAGGCAATGAAGTATGCAACTCTGACATTCCAAAAGCCAGTCTTATAAGAAGGTTCGGTTAATTTTTGTCACTGAGTCATAGTCTAGGGTCGGGTCATGGTCGCTGCCAAAGAGGGAGAGAAAAGAAACACTTAGCGTGCACTCTAACCTAGATCAGAATGGTTATCACTTTATCTAATCAGGAAACCTCCCACTGTAACGTCAAATTCTTCCCCAAACCTGAAAGAAGAATTAGTCGGGATCACCCAAGAAGTAAACCAACTCATCAGTGGGAATGGGGATCCAACTATCATCGCATGATAACGTAATGGAATCCTCTCATGTTATCACACTCCAGAAGGTATGCGCATAACTGGCAAGTTTCAGTTTCTTTAGAAACTCCCGATGTGATTTTTGCCCCATGCTCTTATGACCTTGACTAAGGCCAACAAATCATAAGTCACATGTCAAGTTCTACCCGTCATTGTCCAGGTTAATTTGAACCCACCCGTATAAGCCCTTGACTAGGGCCAACAAGGCTATATGACTGTCCCAAACCAACGCATCTATCTAAGCAGCAGAAAGGTAACAAGCAGCTACCATACACTATGCCTTGACTAAGGCCAACAAACATAGCATGAATACTATATGCTACCCGTCTGAAATGACGGAGGGCTACGAATGGTTTTTGGCGAAAAACCTTTAACGTAATGAAGTTGATATCGTTGAAGGAACTGGATAGCTTTTATAAAAATATAGTGGCGAAAACCTTTGCTAAAGAGGTCACTCCCGGTGAAGGGATCTCGGCTCTTTCCCCGTAAAATGAGGTGCAGGATATTCCAACTGAATACCACGATACAAAGCAAAAGTAATCGACTATAGTGAAGTTATTTCCCTGACGCAAACTTCTGTCCAAGGGGTCACTCCCGGTGAAGTGATCTCGGCCCTTGCCTCGTCGACTGAGGTGCTGGATATTCATAACCGAATACCACTGTCCAAAACAAAAGAGAACGCCCTTGCAATAACATCTTTTTGAAAAATTTTCCAACAACATCAGAATTGGTTTGTTTAGCTTGCATTGATCCGAATCAATGCAGTCCCATCAATTGATCACACCAATAAAGAACGAAAATAATGATGTGCGTATATGCCATCTGCATTCGCCACTGGGTCCCGTCATCACCCATTAGGTTACTTAACTAACGACAGAGCGGGGACTGGACTAGCGCGGATGCAAAACATATACAACATCTACTAGTATATATATCAATATATAATATTCGCTCAAGGCGTGATAAAATGCAACATCACAGAAATGTAATAAATATCACAGAACAATACAGATATCTGGGATCCCCGGGTTTCATAGAGCCGCTACTGAAACCCGACGTTCCCCTGGTCGTGTGGATAGCCTGTGCAATGAAATCCTTGACCCCTATGGGCGCGGAAAGTTACCCGCCAAAACCTGAAGCGAGGCAGCCCCCTTTAGCAACGTGAATGGACCACCCAGCACTTCGCGGAATTCGGTAACTTGGGCACCCCTACTTGGGTCAACCTGTACCCCTTACGAGTGCGGCGAATAGCCCGCCAATTCTAGAGTAAAGCCCCATCCGTCTTAAAGCCATGAGATGCGGGCCCGTTGCCCTATAGAACCCGGCTACCCATGCACCCCTCCGCGAGGTAACCCTAGTACTGAAAGTAAAATATACATACAACGGGTACATCGACCTCAGCCCGGTCGTGCCCCAAAAGAATAATATACAAACAGGCAGTAACGGCAGTCCACATGTCGGACGCTCGCCCCGCAATATCAAATGTACATAAACAACCAAACTATACTAAAATTGCATCCAGGCTATCCACCACGACAAATCCACAACATCGTAGCACAACACAAAACATCAAAGTGAATGTCACGTTCGCAAATCCGTCTAAAAGGGATATAGGAGTTAGACAGGATTTACCGATCAAATGACATTCACGGTCATAGATATAATGTAAATACTGTGAACTAACATGTTTAAAATTTTCGATCGACTAAATTTTCCGGAGTGGGCCCCAAGCAGAACTGTAGCACTCAAAGAAAATCTGGGACCAAACAGAATATTCCAAAACCCCTATTTCTAAGTCTAAGACCCTCTATAAAATTTTGGTGCAGTAAGGAGTCTTAGTGGCGGCGGAACCGCGGCCCAAGCAGGGGTTTGGCAGCGGTTCCACGGCTGAACAGTAATAACAGCTGACCAAACGTTTATAGAACTCTTAGAATTCCCTGCATGTATTTCTGCAACATACTGAAAAAAATTTCGAGCCAAAAAAAATTCGACAGAATCAGATGCAATGAAAAAGCGGTTTTTGGAAAATTCGTTCGATCGAACTTGTAAACACGTTAGAGCGAGCTAGACTAGGTTAATGGCGTGGCTATGATACCAATGTAAGTGCACGGCAGCGCCCCGGCCGTCGATTCGACGCCTGAATGCGGAAACGATAATTTTACGAAACATGTAAACCGGCACCACTGCGCACTAAAAACCAGGATCGGGCCATTAACCTAATGCTATCTAACTAGATGATGGTAGAATGCTATACCGACTGATCTATGTCCTTCGGTCTTCGGCCTCCACTCCGATCTCTTTGCGGAATCTCCGGTCTTCATCTCCTCGTTGGAACGAGCACCACATCGCCGGGTTCTTTTACGGGCTCCCACCTCTGGACTGAGGCAACTCGGGCATGAAGTTAGCGAGTCGACAAGCCCAAGGATGCTGTAGATGAAGTGTAGAAACCATTTTCTCAATGGGGTTGAAGTTGCCTTTGATGATGGAGGAGAGAATGAACTTTGGAGTGATGTGAGCAATTTTGTAGCAAGCTAAAAATGTGATGAATATTTTTCCCCCTTCAAAATAAACCTATCCCTCACTCACCAAAAGTGGCCGGCCTCATATCCATGGTGAAGGAAAAAAAGAATGAATAATCAAGAGAAGAAAAGTCATTATAATGAGAAGAAAATGGTCACACCATTTTCCAAATCAATCCTTTCAAAATTCCAACACAATAAATGCAAAGGAAGAGATGTAAAAAGAATCTCATGATGCATAGAACCATCATGAAGCCACATATACAAATAATTCCCTCCACAAAGGTAATTTGCACAACTGAAAATTAGCCCCTCCATCAGAAAAATCCGACCAAGAAGGAACAAAGGAAAACTGATTGAAACGGAATAAAACTGGCAACTTCAGAAAACTGATCCCGTAATAAATTAAAGGAAACCCCGCGACTGTATATAGATACCCGCATTTGTATTCCCACTGAATACAAATGCAATGAGACAAAATCTACACTGTACAATACTAGGATCCGGTTTAAACCAAAACCCGCTAGTATTATCCGTCCGATCATGATCCGTGCAATACTGCGGATATCTGATCGAACCCTGTCATATCTCCATACGGCCTCTACAGCGTTTCGTCCAAAACTTGAGAAAACGGTCTGTGGGGGACTCTAAAGACTCGTCAATACTATGGTTGTGGATTTAACCACTAGCACGTCAGAGGTATTAGCCATACGTGACGGGCTAACAGGTATTGAGCAAAAGGTACGTCGATGAGCGAACTCATCCTGACACCCTACTGAGCCTGTCAGTGACAATATCCGTACAGTCCGCTCCGTTCGTCTATGAGCATTGCATGGCGGGCCTAGGGTGTTGGTTAAAGTCAGACCCCCAAAAGCGGTACAAGTCGTGTCGGAGTGTAGCCCAGAACACCCTGAGATACTACTGGAATACCTACCAGTAAATCTCCTGCCTTGGCCAAGGACTTCATGTAATGGCTCTCCTAGACACGGCGCGACCTCACCCCCAATACCGGGAGAGACGAACCCTTGAAGATCCTCTCACTTCCTCCATGTGGCTCGGGACTGTACCCAACTTAAACCTGTTTGCACGACTCTTTTGAGCATGGTAGGGTAGTAATCAAAGTACAGTGGGAACTCACACGAGACAAATGACGATCTTAGGTCGATGAACTAACCTGTACACATGTCACCAGGAAACTGCTATCTGATGTCAGGTATAAGACCAACTAGCATGTTCCCGGCGAGTCCTGTCCAGTGTACTCATAACCCAATGAGCACCTGTATACATCTTAGGTGAACCAACTGACACCAGTGGCTTGTGAGACCGACCACCGCCCCTCGTCGGGGTCTCGACTATATACACTAGTCTACTCTGGAGTATCGATGCCCTGTCTAGAAACTCCCACGACTAGGGACCTTTTAAGGATGTGCTTATAGACCCCAACTCCCACGTATATGGTCGCCCTCATACTGCTGGCAGTCAAGCAAGAATCCTAGGGGCTCTATCAACGTGCAATAGTGACTTGTAAGGTAACCAAAAGCAGTACACAATGATAAAGATAAACCAGATTGCATACTATCATCTTGAGTAAGACTGTCCTACTGGCATAGGTCCTCTCTCAATCATTGCAATCACGTGCCTGTGATCCAATAATTGACTCTGAGGGCACTATATCCAACAGTTCCAGGCTATGAGATCCGGCAGGAGGTTAAGTATAGCGTCGTTCTAAACAAGCTTTGGAAGTGCACGTATATATTATTCTGCTAGAGGGTTGTTGTGGTCAGTGGGAGCAGCGGAAGCATAGTGGGCAAGTAACTTATGTCTATTTATAGACTAATGCAATTATAATGGAAATAGATCATATAATTTTGATATGAAAGTCATGGGTTTGACTTCATCAGAATAGGGGATGGATCTGTTAAGAAGGTAGCAGGGTATGATGTCCGGGTATTTTGATGACATACACAGAGTAGGAAGTAAAATTCCTATACTACGATCGGTTGTACTGTGGTAGTCACACAGTTGTTTCTCCACACAGAATATGGACAGACATTCTGGTTACTAGATCCATGGTTTTAGATCTAGATTTGGGTAGTTTCCCAATGTGGGTACTTTAACAGTATTGTAAAAGTATTTAGAATAGATGACTCCTGGCATGGTGGTGTACCTGCAGGTGATGGAGTCACCCTCTCTAAAGGTGTCTTACAGACTAAAGGGGAGAGGGATGTGCATGATTGGAAGATCACTTACTTAGGCAATTGAGTCAATCGTGAGATGTCAAGTACCACACCAGATGTTGTTTTTGCACTAGCTGCGATAAGTTTATATTAATCCAATCCTGAAGAAACATAAGAAAGCAGTTTTAGAACATAGGTGAATGTTCTAAGGATTTGATGATGGCAGCCTCTTTCGGGAGAAGTTTATCATTCCAGGCTTCAAAGGTGACATGGATGACAAAGTGATTGTCAGAGTTATAGTTTTCCCTCTAACGAGGGGCAGTATTATGGACAGGTGGTCTAAGAGGATACTGTGGGAGGCATGGTGCTGGATACTGATTAGGTTCAGTTACCGATACAGTCTAAGAAGTTTGGATTTGGAGTTCATTTATGAACTAGGTCCCATCAGATATCCAGACATATTCTAAGACAGGTATTACTCAATTCGGGAGATGGCTTTCTCCGCGAACTTAAGATTAAAAGAGACATTGAAAGATACACCAGGGCGGATCCACTCACTGAGGCTATTTCTCGAACGCAAGAGTTTTACAAACGAGCTTTATGAAACTGTTTAGTAGAGGAGCTGGGTGTTCGGTATCACACGGGCTGTGAGTATGCGACATCGCAATAATTAGCCTTAAGTGCAAGTGGGAGATTGTAGGATATAGTACCCTCAAAGTTTATTATTAGATCGTAGGTACGTGATTGCAATGATTGAGAAGAACCTATACCGGTATCACAGTCTTACTCGAGATGATAGTATGCTATCTGGTTTGCCTTTATCAGTCGTGTACAAGTTCAGATGACTGATCACTATTACACGTTGATAGAGCCTTTAGGATCTTGCTTGACTACCAAAAGTATGATGGCGATCATATACATGGGAGTTGGGTAGTCTATAAGCACATCCTTAATTATAGTCCCTAGTCGTGGGAGTTTCGAAACAGGGCATCGATACTCCGGAGTAGACTAGTGTATACAGTCGAGACCCCGACGAGGGGCGGTGGCCGGTCTCACAAGCTACTGGTGTAAGTTGGATCACCTAAGATGTATACAGGTGCTCATTGGGTTATGAGTATACCGGACAGGACTCGCCGGGAACCTGCTAGTTGGTATTTATACCTAGCATCTGATAGCAGTTCCCAGGTGACATGTGTACAGGTTAGTTCATCGACCTGAGGTCGTCATTTGTCTCGTGTGAGTTCCCACTGTGCTTTGATTTCTACCCTACCATGGCTCAAAGGAGTGGTGCAAACAGGTCTTTTTTGGGTATAGTCCTGTGCCACATGGAGGCAGGTGAGCGGATCGGCAAGGGATTCGTCTCTCCCGGTAATGGGGGTGAGATCGCGCTGTGTCTATGAAAGCCATTACACTAAGTCCTTAGCCAAGGCAGGTGAGAATTACTGGTAAGTATTCCAGTAGTTTCTCAGGATGTTCAGGGCTTGTCTCTGACACGACTTATACCGCTATTGGGGGTCTGACGTTACCATCCCCCTAGGCCCGATATGCGATACTCATAGACGAACGGACCAGACTATATGTATATTGTCACTGTTAGGCTCAGTAGGGTTCTTGGATGAGTTCGCTCATCGGCTTCCCTTGAGGTCAATACATGGTCAGCCGTTACGCACTGCTAGTGCCGCTGACTTGCTTTTGGTTAAACCCACTGCTAGGGTATTGATGAGTCATTAGAGTCCCCCACAGATAGTTTTCCAAGTTCGGGCGAAACGTTGTAGAGGACGTATGGTTTTATGGCAGGGTTCGGAAAATGCACGCGCATTTACGCACGTGTCATATTTCGGACAGATAATACTGGTAGGCTTTGGTTTAAGCCGGATCCATTATTATATTGTGTAGATATAATATTTTTGTCTTAGTTGCATTTGTATTCGGTCGTAATACAAATGCAGGTATGTATGTACAGTTACGGGGTTATCCTGAAATTCGTTTCGGGATCGCTTTTCGAAGTTGCCAGTTTTCGATCACCCATTTTAAACATTCAGTTTAATGCATATTTATCTTTTCTTCATTTGGGTGAGTCATGAGGGTGAGTAATGAGGAAGCTTCTAGATTGGAGACTAGGTTTAGTGACTCATTCATTTGCATTAATGGTTGATGAGGTGTTATTAGTGAGTCACCTTTTCCATTAATGCCTTTTGGTTTGAACTTGGATATTTCTTCTTGATCTTTTCCATTATGGTCACCCCCCTTTGCTCCTAGACTCACCCCCTCCTCATATATGTGGACGGCCGCTCCTTTGGAAGCCACATGGTTGTTAAAAAAGATGATGATTTTGATTTGGTTCATGGAAATTTCATATCTCATTACTCCATTAAAAGTCAACTTCATTAACCGTTCATCCATGGTTTTGGATGAAACGAGACAAAGTATTCTACTCATTCTCTACATCAATCATGGACATGTCGGTTAGCAAACTCCATGTCCGAGTTGCCTCGGTTCAGAGGCGGGAGCCCGTATAAAGATCCGTTGACGTGGTGCCACTTGGACGAGGAGACCGGTGATCGAGCTAGATCGCAGATGCCGCAAAGGAGCGAGGGATGATGGCTAAAGACCGAAGGAATCGGATCGTTCAGTATAGCCTTTCTACCCACTTTGTAGTTTGTTAGTTTAGCGTTAATGGCAAGATCCGGGTTATAGTATGCGATAGCGCCAGTTATAAAAGTTTTTGTTCCGCGTTTGGCGTCAGATTGACGGCCGGGGCGCTACCGTAGACTTACATATATGATCGCCATCATAATGCTGGTAGTCAAGCAAAAATCATATGGGCTCTATCAACATGTAATAGTGATGATAAAGACAAACCGAATAGCTAACAATCATCTCGAGTAAGACTGTTCTACCGGTATAGGTCCTCCCTCAATCATCATAATCACCAGCCTGCGACTACGATAATTGCCTTGAGGGCACTATAGCCAACAATCTCCTATTTGCATATAAGGCCAATTATTGCGGTGTCGCATACTCACAGCTCATGTGATGCCGAAAACCTAACTTCTCTATTAAGCAGTTTCGCAAAGCTCGTTTGTTAAACTATTTTGTTCGAGAAATAACCTCAGTGAGTAGATCCGCTCCAGTGTTTCTATCTTTATCTCTCTATATCTCAACTTCGAGCAGAATAACCATCTCCCGAAATGAGCAATACCTTGTCTTAGAATTTGTCTGGATATTTGATAGGACCCAGTTCACAAATGAACTCCAAATCAATAAAACTTCTTAGACTGTATCATCCACTGAAATTAATCAGTATCATGCGCCATACCTTCCTCAGTATCCGCTTGGACCACCTGTCCAGCATAGTGTCCCACGGAAGAGGGAAAAACTATAACTCAGACAGCCACTCTGTCATCCAGGTCACCTTGGAAGCCTGAAATTATAACCGTCTCCTGAAGGAGGCTGTCGTTAACATATCACTAGAACGTCCATTTATGTTCATAAACTGTTGCCCTACATTTCTCCAGGATTGGATTAAAATATGTTTATTACAGCTAGTGAAAAAACAACATCTGGTGTGGTACTTGACATTTCATGAATAACTCAATTGCCTAAGCAAGTGATATGCTAATCATGCAGATCCCTCTCCCCTTTAGTCTGTAAGACACCTTTAGAAAGGGTGACTCCATCACCTGCAGGTACATCACCATGCCAGGAGTTGTCCATTCTAAAACACTTTAGAATAGTGTCAAGTTCCCAAATTGGGACACTTCCCAAATCTAGATCTAAAGCCATAGATCAAGTAACCAGAAACCCTCATATTATATCCATGTCCTATGTAGAGAAACAACTGTGTGACAACCAAAGTATAACCGATCGTAGTATAGGAATATCTCATCCTATCAAGTGTATGTCATCTCAAATACCAGGACATCACAGGCAATGTCAATCTTAGGCAATGGTTCTATAGGTATGTAGCTCCCTAGATGCAGTGCATGTGGTTTACCCGGAACCTGCTTTACCCCCGGCCACCAGCCATGTTCAAATCTTTGATGGAATGGCCCAGCAAGAAAACGGATTAGGCAATCAACCTTATGAACTTTATGCAAGGCTTTGAATATAGCAGGTAAAACAAACGCAATGGTGAAATTCTTGCTGAAAGCCCTATTGATGGATTTTGGCAATCAAGTCAGGTAGTAGCGCTGGCACGTCACTCGGCTCCATCGAACCGCCCGAGTGTCTGACTACGGCGGGAGAATCCGCTGATCCGAAAAGTTTTCCCTAAAGAGGGATACTCAAGTGGGGGGCCGACAAGAAGTGTTTATTTACTCTAAAGAGGGAGCCTCAAGTGGGGGGCCTAGTACAAGGCAACATCTACCTACTATCTTCTCACCAGATCCATCTCCTATTCTGATAAAGTCAAAGCCTATGACTGTCATATCAAAAATAGATGATCTATTTCCGCTATATCTGCTTTAGTCTATAAATAGACATAAGCCACTTGCCCACTATGCTTCCGCTGCTCCCACTGACTACAAAAACCCTCTGGCAGAGTCATATACACCTGTACTTCTAAATCTAGTTTAGAACGACGCTATACTCATCCTCCTGCCGGGTCTTATAGTCTAGAACAGTAGCAATGGCAAGTCTGGGTAAACAAGAAGCTACATGTCACCGTCTCTTAGAAGACCGAAGTATCTCTTGGGTGCCTGAGGTTACCCACCAAATCCGCGGATTGGCTAATGGAATGTCAAATCCAATTGAATCCCCAGGTTCTATCAAATCTTCAGTGATCGTTTATGGTTCTGGAATCACTTCCATTTCTACCATACTCCCACTTTTGTTTTCTGGAAAAATCCATTTTACTAAAACTGTGGCAAGTCAAGAATAATATCACTATTAATCTTCCTGATGGTAGAAAGTAACCCTTATCAAAGCCTGGGATAACCCACAAACTGCCATTACTGAAACGTCCCTCGAGTTTATCCGAAGTCTTGTTTTAAGCATCAGCCAAACAACTCCCTATACCTTAACATCGTTAAGATATAAATTGATTCTATATTTCCAATATAGAAACAAAAGCCCTAATTTAATTCGAACCAGATTCAAAATCATGCAGCTGTCTCCAGCGCATATCAACCAAATGGAATGAGGCCAATAAGCATTACTCAATTAGGAGTGCATCCATATATGAGTAACCCGAAAGAGAAGAAAGTTCTCAAAACCATGACTATCAATGGAATACCAAACAAAAGTATCTACATCTTTGACTGCCTCGAATAATCCTGATACTTCCAACAAATGGTTCTCTACTTTATTCTTATACCTATAACTTCTCAATATTTGGAACTTACATTTCAACGAAATACTTGTCCAGAACTGGAGAAGTCACAAGTAAACAGAATATAGTACGAGTACCAACCCCTTTGTCCTAATATACAGTGGACAACTTGCAATACTTTCTATAAGTCCACTGAGTTTAACAACTCAAACCCTGTGCGTCGTAGGTTGAAAATTGTACTATGGTTAAGAAGAATTACACCACTATTGAATGCAACTTAGCTAACCATTAACTGATATAGGTAAATGTCATAGACATAATTTCAAAAAGTTATATATCACTTTATAAAATAAACGTACAGATATATCAGTTTGAAATTGGTGCATAACAACGGATATTCAAAACCAATTATTCGCCGTCAGGCAAAACCGAGGTGATTTCCTCAAATATCACCAATTACAACGAATTCCGATATACGGAGGATCTAATCACCCATTTCCCAATATCTTACTCCTACTCACCATCTGTAATAACATAAAGATGTGAGAAACTAATCTGGTAAATACATACCCTGGAGTCAGATTCCAATTTGGAAAACAGTTTTTAATTAACATCATATACTGAAACATGAAAATGTTTTGAAAGGGGTAACCGGGTATTTCTAGTAATGCATCTTCCACTATCCTAATTCATGGCTGAAACCATATACTTACCTGCCCTCACTCCAATCCCTTTATTTTGTCTTTACTTATTACCTTCTGTACTCTACCTTTAGGCTAATTTGTTTTCTTCCTTCCCTACCCTTTGGCACCAGCCTAAGTTTTGGAAGAAGACTATCCGATAAGCATAACAAGTGTACACTCCTAATACCAGGAGCCCTCGCAACCTGAGAGAAGGTAAAGGGAAAAGACAACTGAATAATCCTATTCTATTTCTCCTGAACCGGAAACCATCCTCGAATCTAGAACAAGTTCCTTCGAGTTCGTATGTAACTATACGATGGCATGTCCAAGCATTATGGACGTTCGTATTGATACGAAGTGTTCTGGAGAAATCCAAAGTGGATGTGGGAGTGGCAGGGATATACACGGTTTTGTCATGAATGATAGTAGTCGCAATGTCCTTTGCCCTTATTCTAATCATTTTATGTGTCTTTACTTATTACCATTTGTACACCACTTTTAGGATAATTGGTTTTCTTCCTTCCCTACCCTTCCCGTCTAAGGTTTAGAAGAATACTATCCAATAAGCTCAATAGGTGTACTCTCTCCTAATCCTAGGAGCCCTCACAACCTGAGAGAAGGTAAAAGAAAAAGACAACCGAATAATCTTATTCAATCTCTCCAGAACCAGAATCCATCCTCGAATCTGGAACAAGTTTTTTCGAGTTCACATGTAACTATACAATGCATTTATCCAATAGGAGTGGATGTTCGTAGTGATACGGGGTGTTCTGGAGAAATGCAAAGGTGATATAGAAGTGGCAAGGATATATGCGACACCGTGACATTCCAAAAGCCAAAGTGTTTTTAAGAAGGTTCGGTTAACTGGTTTCATGAGTTTTAGTTTAGGGCGGGTCATAGTCACAGCCAAAGAGAGAGAGAAAAGAAATACTCAACGTGCACTCTAACCTAGATCATAATGGTTAATCAATTTATCTAATCAGGATGGCTTCTACTGTTTCCTCGAATTCTCCTCCAAACTCAAAGTAGAATTAGTCGGGATCATCTAAAATCACCCGACGAGTAATCCAACTCATCAGTAGGAATCGGGATCCAACTATCATCGCATGATAACTTGATGGAATCCACTCAAGTCACTACACTCCAGAAGGTATGCACAAGCCTGGAAAGTTCCATGTATGTTTGAAACTCCCGATATGATTTTTACCCCTAGGACCCAAGTGACCTTGAAGAATAATCAACAAATCAAAAGGTCCTATTCAAGTTCAACCCGTCATTATCTTGATTGCGTTAAACCCACCCGCACGTCCCTTGACGAATAATCAACAACGTCGTACGACTGTTCTAACAAATCCACATGTCAATGCGACAGAAAAGCATTACAGAGCAACCGCACATTACGTCTCGGCTAATAGCAACGACAAACGTAGCACGAATACTAAGCAATACTAATACTAAATGACGGAGGGCTACGTCTGGTTTTTGGCGAAAAACCTTTAACGTAATGAACTTGATATCATTGAAGAAATCCAAGTGGTTTTACAAATATATAGTGGCGAACACTTTTGCTAAAAAGGCCACTCCAGGTGAAGGGATCTCGGCTCTTTCCTCATTTTATGAGGTGCAGGATATTCCAATCTGAATACCATGATGCAAAGCAAAAGAATCGGCTATAGTAAAGTTATTATGTTGATGTAAACTTCTGCCCAAGGGGTCACTCCCGATGAAGGGATCTCGGCCCTTGCCTCGTCGAATGAGGTGCTGGATATTCATAACTGAATACCACTGTGCAAAGCAAAAGAGAACGTCTGTAATGTCCGTTTTAAAATTGGTTCCAAGAACATCATATATAGGTTTGTTTTATCCTTGCATTGATAAGAATCAACACAGTCCCAAAAATTAACATATCACACCAGATAAAAGAATGAAAATAAAATGTACGTATATGCCATCCGCATTCGCCACTGGGTCCCGTCATCACCCGTTAGGTTACATAACAAACGACAAAGCGGGGAGTGGACTAGCGTAGGTGCAAAACATATACAACATCTACTAGTATATATATAAATATATATAACAATCATCCCAGGAATGATATAAAGTAACATCTCAGAAGCATCACAGAAGCAACACTGAAGGTGGATAATCATGGAGCCTCGGGTTTCACTAAAGCCGCAAGTGAGACCCGACGTTCCCTGTTGTGTGGATAGCCTGTGTATTGAAAACCCAGACCCTACGAGTGCGGCAAGTTACCCGCCTGTCACGACTCGAAACTGGCACATGACGGCCCTAATACTACGCAACGCCTAAAGACCTAACACAGTAAAAGAAAGCTAAAACCCAGAAATCTAAACCATAAAAATACGGAAAAGATAATAAAAGTTTTTGAAACATTTGAAATCGCAACCGAAATTCTTTAAAAATCCCACTTTCTATATTTAATATTTTAGCAACACTCCTTTTGTAAAAATCTGGCCCGAAGGCGGAAAAAAAAACAATCACATCATAAATATACGACGCCGTAGCGAAGAAATAAAGACAATAGAGAGAAAGCAGTATATAAAAGAGAACAAATTCACAAATAATATACAACATCTTCCTCACCAAGTCTCTAATTCAACAACATAATAGTAGATGAAGAGTACAAGATACAACGAATGCACAATATGAAATACAGATAATCATCTAACCCACCTAAGCAAAATAGTATACTGTGAGCCGATGCGATATCTGTAGCAAAAGATGATAAATGAATAGCTGAATAGCCAGCCTCGACTACTCTGGGGAACAACCTGAAACACCTATGGCACAATGGGGGTGAGTTGCCAACTCGTGAATAGTAGATAACATATGCAGGTAATCGCAGAAATGTACGTACAGCATGAATCTAAGATATGCGATTACAGTAATAACATGTCATGTGAATGCAGAATAATGGAAAGTACACTAGCAGGTACAATCAATATGTGAAGCAATAATGACATGATAATAGTAGGCAATAACTATGCAATAAGGATATGAGAAAGTTATGCAGCAATCATAAGGGTACACTAACAGGTACTACCAATATATGAAACCGTGCATAAGTGAAAAGGGATGAGGTAGGGAGTGAAATATGTCATTCCCACGGAAACCTGATATCGTGGTAGGGTCACAATCTATTAAGACATTCAAATCCCAATTCCTCAAATCCGCCCCCAAATTGGGCTCTCATATCAAATAAGTCTCACCTCTCTCCAATGTACAATATCGAGTAATCTCCTATATCCCGAATGTACAAATCGACAATCTCATAGGTATCCTGTATCCAATCTCAATGAATCACCTAATATCCCAAATCACATCTCAAGTAAGATTCTAGCATCCTAAATATTTATATATACATAAATAAATATGATGGGGTCAATACACATATATTAGCGTCCCACTCCATTAATATTGGTGTAAGGGTATATATAACAACGGCTAAATCCCCTGTTATATATACAAAGGTGTTAAAGAAATATCATGAAAACCATGTGCCCAGCATCGACACAGAAATCCTGATCACATATCATACGCTATCCCGAAAGCACCAGTGCCTAGCTCTGACCCTCGCCTTTCTACGTATTCATACGTACATGACTCCCAACGGTGTCTCCGTGATCCCCCGCCGAATCATGGGTACTGTCACCGGTAGGTTCTCGCCCGCCTCCAGGCTCAATCGGCAAAGTCCATCGATCTTCTTGCCGAGGGGAACCATCCCGGGCCCCACCATGTACCCTCTACGGCCTCGACGCCTCCTCATAAGGGTATATATAAATCAGCACCGATAAACTAATGGTGGATGCGCAAATATCATATCAAGGAAACCGGGTTTTTTCAATGTATGCATAATTTTATGAACTCCCGCGGTTCCCAAATCCATAAAACATCATCTAAAATCCTAATAAATAATGCGCAAATCCAGGAATAGATATATGCGATATATCTGAAATGCGAGCATATAAAAGTGAATATGTAGCTGAAACCAGATGTATGCGAAATCAATAAGGTACAGCTAATTATAGGTGTCTACCTATAAGTAAAAGTTGTCGTATACCCCCTTTGGTATAAGTAGAATATGAAGGATACCCCCTGGGTATAAGTAAAAGATGTGCAAGGTATACCTGTAGCTGTATCGTAAGGTGTAGATGTACCTATCACTAATGGCAAGATACACTATAGGTATACCGATAAGCTAGATGTCAAGTATCATAAGCAATATAGCATCTATAAGGGGTTGTGTGTGACATGGCAATTATTGACGGTGTGTTTGTAGCATACAATCCGTGCTCGTGCAACATGAACCGTCAATAATATGTGCAGTGTCCTACGGCTGCTAGTCACAGTACAAATATATCAAGGAGATAAGGTAAAGGCGCAATTCTAACAATGACGTAAAATATGCGACAGGTATTTTAATCCTAGCCCAGACGCATAGCGCCATGCGGGCGATTCCCCTATAGATGTTAAATCTACTCACCTACGCTCCACGCTAGGTGAATCCTACCATCTGCTCCCACCTGTAGCAGTGTCCGTAGTCCCTGCCTGCATACCAGCAAATAAGACATCGAAATCATATATAAGCCAAATATTCCGCAAAACGCGATATCGAACCAAAACGAGAAACTCGCGTCGCGAACTAAACGCGCGTGTGCACGATACGCTAAAACGTGTGTATACGCGTCTAAAACCATAGCGACACGCCGCGATACGCTGGATCACAGAACCCGCTCACGTATTGCGCGTATCGCGCAAACACAACGGACATGAAAAACGGTATATTGTCCCAGATTTTCCCACAGGTCAAATCTTACAAAACTATACATGCCAAAACACTAGACTACACAGCATAGAACCCTACACAAAACCCCAGCACCCTTGCCCCCACTTGGCCCTAAATTGCGGCCAAACCTAATAAAACTGCGGCAATGTTTGGGAGAGAGGGGCTCGTGTTCTGGTGGTGTTGTCTAAACCTAGTGAGCATGCTCCAGTATTCTCAAATTTATCCTGAAAGGTCCGGTCTAATAGCAGATCACAGAAAGCCAATATATCGCTTAAAAACGCTAATTTAGCACAAAAGGAAAACCCTATGGTATTTTAGTGTAATCTGGGTTAATTCTCAGTTCAAGTGACCCTAATAACACTTAAATGCGTAGGGTTTACCAACACGATCATCACTATACTAAATTTCCTCACAATTCAGCATAATTAGCACCAAACTAGCTAATTAACACAAACCGACGCTGATAAGCAAACAAGCTAAGCAACTAGAGGAATGACTCTAGAGATATACCCTATGGAACCCTAGAAAGCAGTTGAAGGTGAAGAACTGAGTTTCTACAGCTGCTGGTGATGCTTCTGGTGTTGCTGCTACTTGCTCCTGGGGCTGCTGCTGCTGTTGCTCTGTTGCTGTGGCTGCTGCTTGCTGTCTGGAGCTGTTGCTTTCTTGAGCTGTTGTTGTTGCTATGCTGATGTTGTTGTTGTTGTTTGAGCTGCTGCTGCTCTGGTTGTTGTTGTTGTTGTCTTTGCTGCTGCTGTGCTGATTATGTGTGTGTGTGTGTGTGTGTGTTTGAGTGTGAGAGGATGAGAGAAATGAGTGAGAATAATAGAACACCAACAAGTCAACCCCCTCCTCTCTCTCTCTCTCTTCATTAATTGAAGGCATGGGCAAGCCATCATGCCTCATAATGCACCCTCTCTCTCTCTCTCACTAAGTCAACACAATAACAATCATAATAAAACCCTTTTCAAATTCATTTTATTTTTAAAACAATCATCATACTTAAAACCCAAAAGCACCTAATACAACATTAAACTAAATTAGGGAAATGATTTGTTAACCATGATTGCTAATCATGTTTAACCCCAAATTAGCACCCTAGTTATCATGCACAAGTGTGTGCAACCCTAAGAAAAATCTAATAAAATACTCATTAAATAGGATAAAATATTTGAAACTTAATTTGGTAAACTTTTTATTAAAAACCATATATTAAAATATAATTAGCCACAAAACACATTCTAAGGTGTTACACCGCCGAAACCAGAAGTGAGGCAACCCCCTTCAACAAAGTGAATGGGCCACCCGGCACTTCACGGAATCCGGTAACTTGAGCGCCCTTTCGTGGGTCATCCTATACCCCCTACAAGTGCGGCAAATAGCTTGCGAAATCTAGACTAAGGTCCCCTCCATCTCAACGCCATGAGATGCGAGCCTGTTGCACTCTAGAACCCGGCTATTCGTGCACTCCACCGCGGGGGTAATCCTAGTACAGAAAAGAAAATAATATGTACAAGGGTGACATCGACCTCATCACGGTCGTGCCCCAAACAAATAATATACAAACTGGCAGTGACGGCAGTCCACATGTCGGATGCTCGCACTGCAATATCAAATGTACAAATGAAACTAAACAGTACTACCATTGCACCAAAGCTATCCACCACGACGATCCACCCATAATCACAGCACAACACAGAACATCAACGTGAATGTCACGTTCGCAAACTCGTCTAAAAGAACATATAGCAACTACATGAGTTGTACCACTCTAATGACATTCACGGTTGTAGATAGTAATGCATGTACTGATAAACATTTAAACAGTGTAAAATTATCGACTTCGAAACACCCCGAATAGCCCCAAACAACTAGATAAAACAATATCAAAACTGGGCTAAAATAGCAATACCACTGAACCAATATTCCAGAGCCCAGACCATACAAAAAATACGATGTCCTAACTCCCTCTCAGGGCCGGCCTGCTAAGATTTTTTGAGCATATGCTCGGGTGAAAATAGGTAGAATGTGTTCGTATTTGTTGTGTGCTCTTGTCGTCATACAAATAGTCTTCTACAGTTACTAAAATAATTTTTTGAAGACTTTGAAAATCGACAAAGACTAGAATCTGTAGGGTATCATTTCGGGGTTGTTTCGATATTGATACTTTAACATCGTCTAAACAAGCTAGTAAGGGGTTTACGGGTTGGCTCTAATACCATATTGGGTTACAATAGCGCCCCGACCATCAAACCGTAGCCAAATGCGGAACAAAAATTTACTAAACTGGCGCTACAATTACCCGATGCCCGGATCTACCCTAAACCCTATACTAGCAAGCAAATATAAAGAAGTTAGAATGGTTATACCGAGTTGATCCATGTCCTTCGGTCTTCAACCATCATCACAAGGTCCTAGAGGTTGCGGATCGAGTTTGGTTGCCGGTCTTCCTTCATCTACGATGATCCACCTAAGGGAAACGACGCAAGCTCAGCCTCGCCAATCGAGGCAACCGAGGCTCCAAGGTTGCTAGCAATGGAGAGTGGAGGTGTAGGAATGTGTCACAATGATTTTTCTCTCATCACAAATGCTACATGAGCAACTCAAGAAGATGAAGAGGAGGTGAGGAAACATGTGGCATGAGCAACTAAAGAAAATGGCTAAGTCTCAAAGTGAGAAGAGAATGCAAGCAAGTGAAGAAATGAAAATGAGAAAGCCATACAAAAGCAAGTGGCTTCCCCCCCACTCTCTCTCATCCAACAAAAATATCTCATCTCTTTTTGCAATAATCAAATGAGAGCCATGCCTCTCAACATGCCAAAACCCATGCTCATGCCAACTCACCCCTCCACTTCATTTCTGAAATGATTTTCTAAAAAGAAAATCAATAATGAGGTGGCCATCGTCTAGAAGCTATTCCGTATAAATACGGAATACTTCCCGGTACACGTATCGAAATACATATACGCGTATTCGTACAAAAATACGAATAGCCAAGAGAGAAAATGAATAGTGAACAATAATACTATAATACATATATATAAAAATACATATATATAAACTATTAAATCAAAACCTTATTTAATAATCCAGCTTAATCCTAAGCCGCTAGTATTATCAACGGTCCGATTAAAGTATGTGCAGCCTGTACACATATTTAATTGAACACCTGTATGTACCAACATACGTCATCTACACCATATCGCCTGAACTGTGAAAACCCTTTGTGTGGGACTCTAAAGACTATTCAATACGCTGGCAGTAGGTTTAACCAAAAGCACGTCAGCGGCACTAGCTGTACGTAACAGCTACCCAGGTATTGAGCGAAAGGGAGGCCGACGAGCAAACTCATCCTTAACCCCTATTGAGACTGACAGTGACAATAACCGTACAGTCCGGTCTATTCGTCTAAGAGTATCGCATATCGAGTCTAGGGCGGTGGGTAAAGTCAGACCTATAATAAACGTGATAATTCGTGTCGGTATGAAATTTAAGTCCACGTTGCCCATCCCGGTGCTTACGGGGAGGCGGAAAACGGAATAAAAATCAAATTTTTATCACTTTAGGCAACATTGTCTAGACAAAGAAGGATCTTTGCTAAACAAAAACAAGCTAAAGCAAACTAGAAACTAGATAAGGGTAGAAAGGTTATACTTAGGGCTTTATGTCCTTCTCTCCTTGCTCCTTGGAGTAGTAGAAAGAGGTCACCTTTGTCGTCTTCTCACTTCGAAGAAGGATCCACCCGAAATCCTCAACCTTTGGCTTCAACTCCAAGCTAGAAGTAACTAGGGTGCTAGAAGTTCTAATCCTAGACCCCTAGATGAGAGTATAGATTATCAAGAAGAGGTTTTTCTCAAGCTCAAGTGTTTCTCAACACATGAGAGGGAAGAGCTTGAGGGAGAGGAAGAACAAGAGAGAAAAAGTCAATGATAGAATAAGAGAAAAATAACCCATTCTTACATATATGTGTGAATTATTATAAATTGATAATTAGCTAGATAATTGTCAAGGCTAATCAAGACATGACCATTATCATTTCATATTTAATGCTAATTGCAAGGATCAAAGAGCATCTTATATATGGAATGATGATGGTCAACATGTCCACTAAGGTCAACAAGTCAAGATAGTCAAATGGTCAACAACCATAACCATGCACAATTATATTAAACTAATATCAATTAACCATAATACACACATAAGCATTAGGGTTAATAAAATGACAATAGTCATTAACCCTAATCAAAGTCCTCTCCCTCTGCCTCAAGCAACTGTGCATACGCACCCGTATTCGTGATCCGAGGAACACGAATACAAAGAGAAAAAAACCAATCCCAAATCATATACTAGGATCCGGCTTAAACCAAAGCCCGCTAGTATAAGCTGTCCGGACAGCAAACGTGCACAAGTGCGAGGATGTGAACGAACCCTGTCGCAAAACCATGCGACCTCTACTCATTTTGCCTAAAGGCGAATAGCTCTCTGTGTGGGACTCTAAAGACTCGACACTATGCTGGCAGTGGGTTTAACCATAGACCGCAAGCGGCACTAGCTGTACGTAACGGTCCCCAGGTAGATGTCGATAAGAAGACTGACGAGGTGAACCCCATCTGAACTCCTACTGAGCCTGTATGTGACAGTCTCCGCACAGTCCGGTCTGTTTGTCTGATACATCGCATGGCGGGCCTAGGGGGGCGGTGAACGTCTGTCCCCTAATAGCGGTACAAGTCGTGTCGGAGTGTAGCCCAGAATACCCTGAGATAACACTGGAAACCTACCAGTATATCTCGCTTGCCCTGGCCAGGGACTACTCGTGTAATGGCTCTCCTGGACACAGCGCGATGTCAACCCCCAATACCGGGAGAGACGAATCCTGTCTAACCGTCACTGCCTCCAAGTGCTTCGGGACTGCACCCAAAAACTACCTGTTTGCACGACTCCTTTGAGCCGTGGTAGGGTAGTAATCAAAGTGCAGTGGGAACACACTTGAAGCGAAGTGACAGTGTCAAGTCAGCGGACTAAGCTGTACTCATGTCACCTGGGAACTGATAACTGACGATAGGTATAATACCAACCAACAGTTCCCGACGAGTCCTGTCCAGTGTACTCGAAACCTAACGAGCACCCGCATACTATCTCAAGTACGACGTACTGACGGCTGTGGGACAGACCTTCTCCCACACTGGGATGAGAAGCGCATACGCTAGTCTACTCCGGAGTATCGATGCCCTGTCTCGATAGTCCAATGACTAGGGACCAGTATAAGGATGTGCTTATGGATTACCCAGCTCTCACGAGTGTGAGCGCCATCACAACGCTGGTAATCAAGCAATAATCCTAAGGGCTCTACTAATATGTATATCAGCGATATGCTAAAAGAAACACATGCACATATTAAAGCAGAGACAAACCAAGTAGCATACTACCATTTCGAGCAAAATTTTATATACAACTGTGAATATCCCAAGCTTCCATCAAGTAATATACAAACTAGTATAAAACAATAATGGCCTCTAGGGCATATACACTAACAATCTCCCACTTGCACTAAGGCCATGTACTGGCGTATCGAAGACCTATCATCTCGATCAGCCGCTCGAACTGAGTCTGGGAAAGGCCTTGGTGAATAGATCTGCTGTGTTATCTTCTGAAGCAACCCTCCGAACCTCGATCTCCTGGCGATCCACGATCTCCCTGATCAGGTGATACCGCCTCAAGATGTGTCTGGATTTCTGATGGGACCTGGGTTCCTTCGCTAAAGCTATAGCCCCGTTGTTGTCGCAATACAGAGGTATTGGGTCAGCAATGGACGGAACCACCTGAAGTTCTTTCAAGAACATCCTCATCCAGACAGCTTCTTTTGCGGCATCAGATGCAGCGATGTATTGCGGTTCTATAGTCGAGTCAGCAACGGTTTCCTGTTTGGAGCTCTTCCAACACACCGCCCCTCTATTGAGGGTAAAGACAAAACCCGACATGGACTTGGAATCATCCTTGTCACTTTGGAAGCTGGAGTCAGCAAAGGCCTCAATCTGGAGATCTTTTCCGCCATACACCAAGAACATCTCCTTAGTCCTTCTCAGGTACTTGAGAATGTTCTTTACTGCTATCCAATGTTTCTCCCCAGGGTTTGACTTATACATGCTTACCACACTCAGTGCATAAGCCACATCCGGTTTAGTACACAACATCGCATACATTATAGAGCCTACCGCAGAAGCGTAGGGTATAATAGACATGCGATCCCTCTCCAAATCAGTCTTGGGAGACATCTCTTTGGAGAGGGTGATCCCGTGACAAGCCGGTAGATTACCGCGCTTGGAATCTTCCATACTGAATCTCTTCAGTATGGTGTCGATGTACCTGGACTGCGAAAGTCCTAATATCCTTTTGGATCTATCACGGTAGATCCGGATACCCAGAATGTATGAGGCATCACCCAGGTTCTTCATGGAGAACCTGTGTGAGAAGAACCTATTGACAGATTGTAGCATAGGAATGTCATTTCCTATTAAGAGAATGTCATCCACGTATAAAACGAGGAATACTACAGTTCTCGCTACAAATCTACAATAGATGCATGGTTGATCTGGATTTTTGATAAAGCCAAATTCCTTGACCGTCTCATCAAAACAGATGTTCCAACTCCGCGATGCCTGCTTTAGTCCATAAATGGACTTAAGCAACTTGCATACCTTTCCGCTGCTCCCACTCTAAATGAAACCCTCTGTCTGGTCCATATAGACACACTCCTCTAAATGTCCATTTAGAAAACCTGACTTTACGTCCATCTGCCAAATCTCATAATCATGGAAGGCAGCAATGGCAAGAAGGATCCGAATGGATTTCAGCATAGCTACTGGAGAAAAGGTTTCGTCATAGTCCAGACCAGGTCGCTGACGAAAACCCTTTGCTACCAGTCTAGCTTTATAGGTCTCAACCTGTCCATCTACACCAATCTTCCTTTTGAAGATCTACTTGCATCCTACGGGTTTTATCCCATCTGGAGCAATGTCCAACGTCCATACTTTGTTGGTGTACATGGACTCCATTTCGGTCCGCATTGCATCCAGCCATTTTACCGAGTCGACGCTCTGAATGGCTTGCTGGAAGGTAGTAGGCTCATCACAATCTATGATGCAATCCTCTTTATCCCCGTCAATAAGAAAACCGTAGTATCTCTCGGGCGGATGAGACTGCCTACTACTCCTGCGGAGTGGCGTGGGAATGTCCTGATCTTTCGAACCCTCTGGTTCTACTAAGCTTTCAGTAATAGCTCGTGGTTCTGGAATTTCTTCCAGTTCTATTGCGCTCCCACTTAGTTCTTTTTCTTTGAACTGGTGTTCTAGAAAGTAGGCATGGCGAGAAATAAAAACCTTTTGTTCCTCTTCGCAACAGAAGAAATATCCCTTGGAGTTCTTTGGATATCCCACAAACTTGCACTGTATAGAGCGTGCCTCGAGCTTGTCCGCATGCTGCTTTTTTAGAAAAGCTGGACATCCCCATGTCTTAATGTGATTAAGATAGGGTCTCTTCCCACACCACATCTGATATGGTATAGTAGGCACAGTCTTAGTCGGAACTCGGTTCAAAAGGTATGCAGCTTATTCTAGCGCATATCCCCAGAACGATCGCGGTAACTCTGCGTTACTCATCATGGACCGTACCATATCCAATAGGGTTCGGTTCCGTCTCTCCGATACACCGTTATGTTGCGGAGTGTATGGAGGAGTAAGCTGAGAGAGAATTCCATTCTCTTTTAAGTAACCCAGGAACTCGGCACTCAAGTATTCACCACCTCGATCAGATCTTATTGCCTTGATACTTTTGCCTGTTTGTTTTTCTACTTCATTCTTATATTCCTGGAACTTTTCAAAAGCTTCGGATTTATGCTTCATCAAGAAGACATGTCCGAACCTTGAAAAATCATCCGTAAAAGTAATAAAGTAAGAATAACCGCTTCGTGCATGTGTAGACATTGGACCGCACACGTCGCTGTGTACGAGTCCCAAGAGCTCGCTCGCTCTTACTCCGTGTCCAGTAAACGGAGTCTTTGTCATCTTTCCTTGGAGACAGGATTGACAAGTTGCATACGATTGATATTCGAACGGATCCAAATATCCTTCTGTATGTAACTTAGTCAACCTTCTCTCATTGATGTGACCCAGTCTACAATGCCATAAGAAAGTTTTATTGATTTCTGGAGACTTTCTTTTGTATGTGTTCTGGACATTGAAAATCTGTGGTTGGTTCAATACGTATATACCGTTGTTCAATGTACCTGACCCAATCAAAACTTGATTAAGGTGAATGTTCACTACATTACTTACAAATGGAAATTCATAACCTTCTTTAGATAATAAAGATACAGAAATGATATTACAGGTTGCATTTGGTACATAATAACAACTACGTAAAACCAAAAAATGTCCATCCGACAATCCCAGGTGATAGTCCCCCACGGCCTCAACATCCATGGTAGCACCGTTTGCAACTCTGAGGGTCATGTCACCTGTCTTCAAAACTCTACACTTTCTCAATGCCTGCAAAGAATTACAGATATAAGATCCTGATCCGGTATCTAATACCCAGGATGTAGAGTTTATTGATAGACAGTTTTCAATAACATACACACCTGAAGCTGAAGCCGCAACTCGCTTCAAATCCTGTGTTCTGTCCTTCCAAGCCTTGCAATCCTGTTTTCAGTGACCACTTTTGTGACAATAGAAGCATTCTTCCTTCCCCACCAGCTTTCCCGTTACCTTTGTTGCTTTTCCTTTTCCCTTCGTATCCACTTTACTGACACTGCCTCTTGGTTTGGCGGGGGCTTTCTTCTACTTACCCTTGGCTTTCGCCCTGGATCTAGAAGAGGAAGATCCTCCTACAAACAAAGTGGATGTCTCCCTACTTTTCTGCACGGTGCCCTCAGCACTCCTCAACATGTTCAGAAGTTCGGAAAGTTCAACCTCCTTTCCTTGCATGTTGATGTTTAAGACAAACTGGGCGTAAGTGGAAGGAAGGGACTAGAGAATCAAATCAGTATAGAGTTCATTCTCCAACGTGGTCCTAAGGTCCGCGAGCTCCTCTATGTAGCCAAACATCTTAAGCACGTGTTCCGCTACCGATGACCCGACGGCCAATCTTGCCGAAAATAGCTTCTTCGACACTTCGTATCTGGCGATATGAGACTGCTCTCCATACAGTTCTTTTGTATGAAGAAATATGGACTCTAGGTCCATATTCTCATGCCTCCTCTGATGTTCGTTATCCATCGAGGCTAGCACGAGGCATTTGGCCTTCGCGCAATCGATCTCCCATGTCTTATGGATTTCCTTATCCGCGACGCTGGAGGTGGGACCTGGGACAGGGGGAGCTTTAGTGGTAAGGACATACCCCAACTTTTCGTAAGTGATTGCCATCTTGACATTCCTGAGCCAATCTTTGTAGTTTGGCCCTGTCAATATGTTTTTATCTAGTAATAACTTATGTCCGGTCATGTTGAATGGTCGCTGCAATTAGGAGAGAGAAAAGAAACACTTTAGCATGATGCTCTTGCAAGTTTAGAGTGGTTTTTAGTTTGTCTAAACTGGATGGCTCCCACTGTCTCTCGAATCCCTTCTCAAACCGTAAAGAAAGGATTAGTCAAGATCAATCTCACCGTACAATACTTGCTTAACCGTTCAGCCAGGCCAGTGTCGGTACTTCGAGGGAAGTTCCTTAATTTAAGAATCTCTTTTCCCTGGGGGCGTAGACCCGCGAACTGTAAGTCCACGTTGCCCACCCCGGTCCTTACGGGGAGGCGGAAAACATAATAAAAATTGGATTTTTAATGACTTAGGCAACATGGACCTTGACTATGAGGATCTTTACTAAACTAAAACTAGCTAAAGAAAGCTAACAACTAGTTAAGTTGTAGAAAGGTTATACCTTGAGCTCGAACTCCTTCTCTCCTTGCTCGCCGGAATGGTAGAAAGATGTCACCTTGCTTGTCTTCTCCCGTCAAAGAACGATCCACCCGAAAGCCTCGACCTTTAGCTTCAACTCCAAGCTAGGAGTAACTAGAGTGCAAGAAATGCTAAGACTTGAACCCTAGAAGTGAGTAGAGAAGATCAAGTGAAGGTTTTTCTCAAGCTTTTTTGTTTCTCAACACATGAGAGGGAGAGAGCTTGAGGGAGAGGATGAGCAAGAGAGAGAAAGGATATGATAGAATGAATTATTAGTGAGCCATTCTCACTAATATGTGTGTGTTATTTTAATTAATTAATTAGCAAGAAAATTGTCATGGTTTAATCAAGAGGTGACCATTATCATTTCACTTATTAATGCAAATTGCAAGGATCAAAGAGCATCTTCCAAATGAAATGATCATGGTCAAACTTGTCAACATGGTCAACAAGTCAATGAAGTCAAAATGTCAACAACAACAACCATGCACAATAATTAAGCTAATTATTAATTAACAATAATACACACAAAAACAATAGGGTTAATAAAATGACAATAGTCATTAACCCTAAACAAGGTCCTCTCCCTCAATCTCAAGCAACCGTGCATACGCACCCGCATTCGCGATCCGAGGAACACGAATACAATGAGAAAAACCAATCTCAAATCATATACTAGGATCCGGCTTAAACCAAAGCCCGCTAGTATAAACTGTCCGGACAGCAACCGTGCACAAGTGCGCGGATGCGAACGAACCCTGTCGCAAAACCTTGCGACCTCTACTCATTTTGCCTAAAGGCGAATAGCTCTCTGTGTGGGACTCTAAAGACTCGACACTACGCTGGCAGTGGGTTTAACCACAGACCGCAAGCGGCACTAGCTGTACGTAACGGTCCCCAGGTATATGTCGATAAGAAGACTGACGAGGTGAACCCCATCTGCACTCCTACTGAGCCTGTATGTGACAATCTCCGTACAGTCCGGTCTGTTCGTCTGATACATCGTATGGCGGGCCTAGGGGGGCGGTGAACGTCAGTCCCCTAATAGCGGTACAAGTCGTGTCGGAGTGTAGCCCAGAACACCCTGAGACAACACTGGAAACCTACCAGTATATCTCGCTTGCCCTGGCCAGGGACTACTCGTGTAATGGCTCTCCTGGACACAGCGCGATGTCAACCCCCAATCCCGGGAGAGACGAATCCTGTCTAACCGTCACTTCCTCCATGTGCTTCGGGACTGCACACAAAAACTACCTGTTTGCACGACTCCTCTGAGCCGTGGTATGGTAGTAATCAAAGTGCAGTGGGAACACACTTTAGGCGAAGTGACAGTGTCAAGTCAGCGGACTAAGCTGTACTCATGTCACCTGGGAACTGATAACTGACGATAGGTATATTACCAACCAACAGTTCCGGACGAGTCCTGTCCAGTGTACTCGTAACCTAACGAGCACCCGCATACTATCCCAAGTACGACGTACTAACGGCTGTGGGACAGACCGTCTCCCACACTGGGATGAGAAGCGCATACGCTAGTCTACTCCGGAGTATCGATGCCCTGTCTCGATAGTCCAACGACCAGAGACCTGTATAAGGATGTGCTTATAGATTACCCAGCTCCCACGAGTGCGAGCACCATCACAATGCTGGTAATCAAGCAAAGATCCTAAGGGCTCTACTAATATGTATACCTGCAATATGCTAAAAGAAACACATGCACATATTAAAGCAGAGACAAACCAAGTAGCATACTACCATTTCGAGCAAGATTGTATATACAACTGTGAATATCCCAAGCTTCCATTAAGTAATATACAAACTAGTATGATACAGTAATGGCCTCTAGGGCATATACACTAACAATCTCCCACTTGCACTAAGGCCATGTACTGGCGTATCGAAGACCTATCATCTCGATCAGCCGCTTGAACTGAGTCTGGGGCAAGGCCTTGGTGAATGGATCTACTGTGTTATCCTCTGATGCAACTCTCCGAACCTCGATCTCCTGGCGATCCACAATCTCCCTGATCAGGTGATACCGCCTTAATATGTGTCTGGATTTCTGATGGGACCTGGGTTCTTTCGCTAAAGCTATAGCCCCGTTGTTGTCGCAATACAGAGGTATTGGGTCAACAATGGACGGAACCACCTGAAGTTCTTTCAAGAACTTCCTCATCCAGACAGCTTCTTTTGCGGCATCAGATGCAGCGATGTATTCCGCTTCCATAGTCGAGTCAGCAACGGTTTCCTGTTTGGAGCTCTTCCAACACACCGCCCCTCCATTGAGGGTAAAGACAAAACCCGACATGGACTTGGAATCATCCTTGTCACTCTGGAAGCTGGAGTCAGCAAAGGCCTCAATCTGCAGGTCTTTTCCGCCATACACCAAGAACATCTCCTTAGTCCTTCTCAGGTACTTGAGAATGTTCTTTACTGCTATCCAATGTTTCTCCCCAGGGTTTGACTGATACCTGCTTACCACACTCAGTGCATAAGCTACATCCGGTCTGGTACACAACATCGCATACATTATAGAGCCTACCGCAGAAGCGTAGGGTATAATAGACATGCGATCCCTCTCCAAATCAGTCTTGGGAGACATCTCTTTGGAGAGGGTGATCCCGTGACAAGCCGGTAGATTACCGCGCTTGGAATCTTCCATACTGAATCTCTTCAGTATGGTGTCGATGTACCTGGACTGTGAGAGTCCTAATATCCTCTTGGATCTGTCACGGTAGATCCGGATACCCAGAATGTATGAGGCATCACCCAGGTCTTTCATGGAGAACCTGTGTGACAAGAACCCCTTGACAGATTGTAGCATAGGAATGTCATTTCCTATTAAGAGAATGTCATCCACGTATAAAACGAGGAATACTACAGTTCTCGCTACAAATCTACAATAGATGCATGGTTCATCTGGATTTTTGATAAAGCCAAATTCTTTGACCGTCTCATCAAAGTAGATGTTCCAACTCCGCGATGCCTGCTTGAGTCCATAAATGGACTTGAGCAACTTGCACACCTTTCCGCTGCTCCCACCCTGAATGAAACCCTCTGGCTGGTCCATATAGACACACTCCTCTAAATGACCATTTAGAAAAGCTGTCTTTACGTCCATCTGCCAAATCTCATAATCGTGGAAAGCAGCGATGGCAAGAAGGATCCGAATGGATTTCAGCATAGCTACTGGGGAAAAGGTTTCGTCATAGTCCAAACCAGGTCGCTGACGAAAACCCTATGCTACCAGTCTAGCTTTATAGGTCTCAACCTGTCCATCTACACCAATCTTCCTTTTGAAGATCCACTTGCATCCTACGGGTTTTACCCCGTCTGGAGCAATGTCCAACGTCCATACTTTGTTGGTATACATGGACTCCATCTCGGTCCGCATTGCATCCAGCCATTTTACCGAGTCGACGCTCTGAATGGCTTGCTGGAAACTAGTAGGCTCATCACAATCTAGGATGCAGTCCTCTCTATCCCCGTCATTGAGAAAACCGTAGTATCTCTCGGGCGGATGAGACTGCCTACTACTCCTGCGGGGTGGCATAGGAATGTCCTGTTCTTTCGAACCTTCTGGTTCCTCTAAGCTTTCAGTAATGGTTTGTGGTTCTGGAATTTCTTCCAGTTCTACTGCGCTCCCGCTTATCTGATTTTCTAAAAACTCAGTTTCCAAGAAGCGGGCATGACGAGAAACAAGGACTTTTTGCTCCTCTGCGTAATAGAAGAGATACCCTTTGGAGTTCTTTGGGTATCCCACAAACTTGCACTGTACTGAGCGTGCCTCGAGCTTGTCCGCATGCTGCTTTTTTCCAAAAGCTGGACATCCCCATGTCTTAAAGGATTTAAGACAGGGTTTCTTCCCACTCCACATTTGATATGGTGTGGTAGGCACTGTTTTAGTAGGAACTTGGTTCAAGAGATGTGCAGCTGTTTCCAGTGCATAACCCCAGAAAGATCGCGGTAACTCAGCCTTACTCATCATGGACCGTACCATATCCAATAGGGTTCGGTTCCGTCTCTCCGATACACCGTTGTGTTGCGGAGTGTATAGAGGAGTGAGCTGAGAGAGAATTCCATTCTCTTTTAAATAATTCAGGAACTCGGCACTTAAGTATTCTCCACCTCGATCCGATCTTAGAATCTTGATACTTTTGCCGGTCTGTTTCTCCACTTCATTCTTATATTCCTGGAACTTTTCAAAGGCCTCGGACTTATGTTTCATTAAGAAGACATAATCGTACCTTGAAAAATCATCCGTAAAAGTAATGAAGTAAGTGTAACCGCTTCGCGCATATGTAGACATTGGACCGCACACGTCGCTGTGTACGAGTCCCAAGAGCTCGCTCGCTCTTTCTCCGTGTCCAGTGAACGGAGCCTTTGTCATCTTTCCCATAAGACAAGATTCACAAGTGGCATAAGACTGATACTCGAACGGATCCAAGTATCCTTCTTTATGTAACTTAGTCAACCGTGTCTCATTGATGTGACCCAGTCTACAATGCCATAAGAAAGCCTGATTAATATCTGGAGACTTTCTTTTGTGTGTATTCTGGATATTGAAAACCTGTGGTTGGTTTAAAACGTAAATACCGTTGTTTAATGTACCTGACCCAATCAAAACTTGATTAAGGTGAATGTTCACTACATTACTTACAAATGCAAATTCATAACCTTCTTTAGATAATAAAGATACAGAAATGATATTACAGGTTGCATTTGGTACATAATAACAACTACGCAAAACCAAAAAGTGTCCATCTGATAATCCCAGGTGATAGTCCCCCACGGCCTCTGCATCCATGCTAGCACCGTTCGCAACTCTGAGGGTCATGTCACCTGCCTTCAAAACTCTACGCTTTCTCAACGCCTGCAAAGAATTACAGATATGAGATCCTGATCCGGTATCCAATACCCAGGATGTAGAGTTTATTGATAAACAGTTTTCAATAACATACACACCTGAAGCTGAAGCTGCAACTCGCTTCAAATCCTGTGTTCTGGCTTTCCAAGCCTTGCAATCTTGTTTCCAGTGACCACTTTTGTGACAATAGAAGCATTCTTCCTTTCCCACCATCTTCCCCGCTACTTTTGTTGCTTTACCCTTTCCCTTCGTATCCACTTTACCGACACCGCCTCTTGGTTTGGCGGGGGCTTTCTTCTTCTTGCCCTTGGCTTTCGCCCTGGACCTAGAAGAGGAAGATCCTCCTACAAACAAAGTGGATGTCTCCCTACCCTTCTGTAGGGTGCCCTCAGCAGTCCTCAACATGTTCAGAAGTTCGGCAAGTTCAACCTCCTTTCCTTGCATGTTGAAGTTAAGAACGAACTGGGCGTAAGTGGAAGGAAGAGACTGGAGAATCAAATCGGTATAGAGTTCATTCTCCAACGTGGTCCCAAGGTCCGCGAGCTCCTCTATGTAGCCGATCATCTTAAGCACGTGGTCCGCTACCGATGATCCGACGGCCAACCTTGCCGAAAAAAGCTTCTTCGACACTTCGTATCTAGCGATACGAGACTGCTCTCCATACAGTTCTTTTGTATGGAGAAATATGGACTCTAGGTCCATATTCTCGTGCCTCCTCTGATGTTCGTTGTCCATCGAGGCTAGTACGAGGCATCTGGCCCTCGCGCAATCTATCTCCCATGTCTTACGGATTTCTACATCCGCGACGCTGGAGGTGGGACCTGGGACAGGGGGAGCTTTGGTGGTAAGTATATACCCCAGCTTGTCATAAGTGATAGCCATCTTGACATTCCTGAGCCAATCTTTGTAGTTTGGCCCTGTCAATATATTTTTATCTAACAGTAACTTAAGTCCGGTCATGTTGAATGGTCGCTGCAATTAGGAGAGAGAAAAGAAACACTTTAGCATGATGCTCTTGCAAGTTTAGAGTGGTTTTTAGTTTGTCTAAACTGGATGGCTCCCACTGTTTCTCGAATCCCTTCTCAAACCGTAAAGAAAAGGATTAGCCGGGATCATTCTCACCGTACAATACTTGCTTAACCGTTCAGCCAGGCCAGTGTCGGTACTTCGAGGGAGGTTTTCCAACGCTTTCGCGAAGTTCCTTAATTAAGTAACCTCTTTTCCCTGTGGGCGTAGCCCCGCTAACACCTTTCTAGGCACCTACTAGGTTTATAGCATTGATCGTTAAGTGAGAGTTTTCCCGAGGAGTAGCATATACTCACAGTAGGATCGGGATCCAAATATCATCGCGTGATAAAACCGAAGGAATCCTACCAGAATCATCATACTCCAAATGGTATGCAACGCTAGCAAGTTTCAGTACTTATGAAACTCCCGATGTGGATTTTTGCCCCATGCTCTTATGACCTTGACTAAGGCCAACAAATCATAAGTCACATGTCAAGTTCTACCCGTCGTTATCCAGGTTAATTTGAACCCACCCGTATCCACCCTTGACTATGGCCAACAAGGCAATACGACTGTCTCAAACCAACGCATTCTATCTATGCAACATATGAATACCCACCAGCTACCAAACACTGTGCCTTGACTAAGGCCAACAAACACAGCTTGAATACCGTTGAATATTCATATGAAACGACGGAGGGCTACGGATGGTTTTGGCGAAACCGTGAACGTAGTGAACTTGATATAATCGATGGAATGAGATAGCTTTTAAAAAAGGAGTGGTTCAAGCTCCGCGTTTAAAAGTTTAGTTTTGAAAAGAACCGAGTGGTTTTCAAAGTGTTCCATTCGACTTTTACTTGGTTTATTTCTTGCATTAGTTCTTTTAATGTGTCCCATCATTTAATCCTACCATTGCAGAAAACAACCAAAATATGACGTACGCTTATGCCATTCGCATTCGCCACGGGGCCCCGTCATCACCCGTTAGGTTACTTAACTAACGACAGAGCGGGGGCTGGGCTAGCGCGGCTGTAAAACATAAGCAACGCCTAAATAGTTATTATATATAAATATATAGCAATGATAGACATTACAGATCACAGATGAATACATTGGATATACTAGGAATCCGCAATGCGTTCGAGCCTGCAACGTAAAGCGGATTACACGGTCGCGGTGAATAGCCAATACCCTACCCAAGACCCCTAAGGGTGCGGCAAACTACCCGCCAAGCACCCGAAGCGAAGCAACCTCCCTCACCACCGTGAGTAGGCCACTCGGCGCTTCGAGATACCCGGTAGTTTGTGCACCCCTCCATGGGTCTATCCTAGGAGCAAAAACAGTAAAAAGAATTATACAATGACGGCTACAACCCCGACCCGGTTGTGCGGCCATACAAATAATATTATTACATCAATTTACATGTTACAAATGAATGAAAGAAAAACAACGCTCATCTCACATCCACCCCAGCCATTCACCCGCGACAATCCAATCCATTCATATCCACAAACCAATAACAATCACAGATCATGTATAACCCCGACTAATCGTCTTATAGCGATTAGCCGACGTTCAATACATGCAAGCATTACAGATATAACCGATGTAGTTAAAGTGTAGTGAAGTTCCGAAAAATACGGATTTATAGGCCCCCAAAAGTAAATTTTAGTTCTGGAAAATCTAGGCACATATAATATATCCTAAAAATCCCAAAATCAACACAGACAGACACTGCACGAAAAACGATGCAGAGAAGACGACAAACCGCGGCGCTTCCGCGGCACATGCATACCTCGTGCCGCGGAAGGGCGGCGGTTTGGACGAATCACTGTACCGTATTTCGTGGGTGTTCATAAAAAACCCTGAGATGAATTTACAAGTATAAAGTTTTCCATTTTGAGCAGAAAAAATTTCAACAGAAACAAGGGTTTTTCAAAAGTTCGGTTTTTGGATTTTCGGTTTCGAAACTTCGTTACACTTCACTACCTAGCTAGTTTGAGTTTAGTTAGGCTCTGATACCACTGTAAGTCCACGTTGCCCACCCCGGTCCTTACGGGGAGGCGGAAAACATAATAAAAATTGGATTTTTAATGACTTAGGCAACATGGACCTTGACTATGAGGATCTTTACTAAACTAAAACTAGCTAAAGAAAGCTAACAACTAGTTAAGTTGTAGAAAGGTTATACCTTGAGCTCGAACTCCTTCTCTCCTTGCTCACCGGAATGGTAGAAAGATGTCACCTTGCTTGTCTTCTCCCGTCAAAGAACGATCCACCCGAAAGCCTCGACCTTTAGCTTCAACTCCAAGCTAGGAGTAACTAGAGTGCAAGAAATGCTATGACTTGAACCCTAGAAGTGAGTAGAGAAGATCAAGTGAAGGTTTTTCTCAAGCCTTTTTGTTTCTCAACACATGAGAGGGAGAGAGCTTGAGGGAGAGGATGAGCAAGAGAGAGAAAGGATATGATAGACTGAATTATTAGTGAGCCATTCTCACTAATTTGTGTGTGTTATTTTAATTAATTAATTAGCAAGAAAATTGTCATGGTTTAATCAAGAGGTGACCATTATCATTTCACTTATTAATGCAAATTGCAAGGATCAAAGAGCATCTTCCAAATGAAATGATCATGGTCAAACTTGTCAACATGGTCAACAAGTCAATGAAGTCAAAATGTCAACAACAACAACCATGCACAATAATTAAGCTAATTATTAATTAACAATAATACACACAAAAACAATAGGGTTAATAAAATGACAATAGTCATTAACCCTAAACAAGGTCCTCTCCCTCAATCTCAAGCAACCGTGCATACGCACCCGCATTCGCGATCCGAGGAACACGAATACAATGAGAAAAACCAATCTCAAATCATATACTAGGATCCGGCTTAAACCAAAGCCCGCTAGTATAAACTGTCCGGACAGCAACCGTGCACAAGTGCGTGGATGCGAACGAACCCTGTCGCAAAACCATGCGACCTCTACTCATTTTGCCTAAAGGCGAATAGCTCTCTGTGTGGGACTCTAAAGACTCGACACTACGCTGGCAGTGGGTTTAACCACAGACCGCAAGCGGCACTAGCTGTACGTAACGGTCCCCAGGTATATGTCGATAAGAAGACTGACGAGGTGAACCCCATCTGCACTCCTCTGAGCCTGTATGTGACAATCTCCGTACAGTCCGGTCTGTTCGTCTGATACATCGCATGGCGGGCCTAGGGGGGCGGTGAACGTCAGTCCCCTAATAGCGGTACAAGTCGTGTCGGAGTGTAGCCCAGAACACCCTGAGACAACACTGGAAACCTACCAGTATATCTCGCTTGCCCTGGCCAGGGACTACTCGTGTAATGGCTCTCCTGGACACAGCGCGATGTCAACCCCCAATACCGGGAGAGACGAATCCTGTCTAACCGTCACTGCCTCCAAGTGCTTCGGAACTGCACCCAAAAACTACCTGTTTGCACGACTCCTCTGAGCCGTGGTAGGGTAGTAATCAAAGTGCAGTGGGAACACACTCGAGGCGAAGTGACAGTGTCAAGTCAGCGGACTAAGCTGTACTCATGTCACCTGGGAACTGATAACTGACGATAGGTATATTACCAACCAACAGTTCCCGACGAGTCCTGTCCAGTGTACTCGTAACCTAACGAGCACCCGCATACTATCCCAAGTACGACGTACTAACGGCTGTGGGACAGACCGTCTCCCACACTGGGATGAGAAGCGCATACGCTTGTCTACTCCGGAGTATCGATGCCCTGTCTCGATAGTCCAACGACCAGGGACCTGTATAAGGATGTGCTTATAGATTACCCAGCTCCCACGAGTGCGAGCACCATCACAACGCTGGTAATCAAGCAAAGATCCTAAGGGCTCTACTAATATGTATACCTGCAATATGCTAAAAGAAACACATGCACATATTAAAGCAGAGACAAACCAAGTAGCATACTACCATTTCGAGCAAGATTGTATATACAACTGTGAATATCCCAAGCTTCCATTAAGTAATATACAAACTAGTATGATACAGTAATGGCCTCTAGGGCATATACACTAACACTAACACCTTTCTAGACACCTACTAGGTTTATAGCATTGATCTTTAAGTGAGAGTTTTCCCAAGGAGTAGCATATACTCACAGTAGGATCGGGATCCAAATATCATCGCGTGATAAAACCGAAGGAATCCTACCAGAATTATCACACTCCAAATGGTATGCAGCGCTAGCAAGTTTCAGTACTTATGAAACTCCTGATGTGGATTTTTGCCCCATGCTCTTATGACCTTGACTTTGGCCAAAATATCATAAGTCACATGTCAAGTTCTACCCGTCATTCTCCTGGTTAATTTGGACCCACCCGTGCCTACCCTTGACTTTGGCCAAAATGGCAGCACGACTGTCCCAAACCAACGCATCTATCTATGCTGCACATGAATACCCAATAGCTACCAATCACTATGCCTTGACTTTAGCCAAAATACATAGCTTGAATACTTTTTTACCATTCATGTGGAATGACGGAGGGCTACGAATGGTTTTGGCGAAACCGTGAACGTTGTGAACTTGATATAATCGATGGAACGAGATAGCTTTTAAAAGGAGTGGTTCAAGCTCCGCATTTAAAAGTTTAGTTTTGAAAAGAACCGATTGGTTTTCAAAGTGTTCCAATCGACTTTTACTTGGTTTATTTCCTTGCATTAGTTCTTTTAATGCGTCCCATCATTTAATCCTACCATTGCAGAAAACAACCAAAATATGACGTACGCTTATGCCATTCGCATTCGCCATAGGGCCCCGTCATCACCCGTTAGGTTACTTAACTAACGACAGAGCGGGGGCTGGGCTAGCGCGGCTGTAAAACATAAGCAACGCCTAAATAGTTATCATATATAAGTATATAGCAATGATAGACATTACATATCATAAATGAATACATTGGATATACTAGGAATCCGCAATCCGTTCGAGCCTGCAACGAAAAGCGGATTACACGGTCGCGGTGAATAGTCAATACCCCACCCAAGACCCCTACGGGTGAGGCGAACTACCCGCCAAGTACCCGAAGCAAAGCAACCTCCCTCAACACCGTGAGTAGGCCACTCGACACTTCGAGATACCCGGTAGTTTGTGCACCCCCTCCATGGGTCTATCCTAGGAGCAAAAACAGTAAAATTAATTATACAATGACGGCTAGAACCCCGACCCGGTTGTGCGGCCATACAAATAAAAATATTACATCAATTTACATATTACAATGAATGAAAGAAAAAACAACACTCATCTCACATCCACCCCGGCTATTCACCCGCGACAATCCAACGCATTCATATACACATACCATCATCAAACACAGATCACAGATATGTATAACCTCGACTAATCGACATATAGCGATTAGCCGACGTTCAATACATATAAACATCACAGATATAACCCTTATAGTCAAAGTGTAGTGAAGTTTAATAAAAAAAATACGGATTTATAGGCCCCCAAAAACAAATTTCTATTCTGGAAAACCTGGGCATATATAAACCATCTTAAAAATCCCAAAACCAAGCCAAAAAAACACTTCACCAAACTCGACCCAGAGCCGAGCCAAAACGGCCGAGGTTGCGCGGCAATAGCTTGCTATTGCCGCGGAACCACGGCTCTTTGAGCGAATCTCAGGATCGTTTTTGGTGGCTTTCTTCACAAAACCCTGAGATGATTTTTGGAGTATGATTTATTTTGTTTTGAACAGAAAAAATTTTAACAGAAAGTTAGGGTTTTGATAACTCGGTTTTTCGATTTTTCCGATTGAACTTCCATACAATTTTACTACCTAGCTAGTTTATATTTAGTTAGGCTCTGATACCACTGTAAGTCCACGTTGCCCACCCCGGTGCTTACGGGGAGGCGGAAAACGGAATAAAAATCAAATTTTTATCACTTTAAGCAACATGGACTAGACAAAGAAGGATCTTTGCTATACAAAAACAAGCTAAAGCTAACTAGAAACTAGCTAAGGGTAGAAAGATTATACCTAGGGCTTTATGTCCTTCTCTCCTTGCTCCTTGGAGTACTAGAAAGAGGTCACCTTTGTCGTCTTCTCACGTCGAAGAAGGATCCATCCGAAAGCCTCAACCTTTGGCTTCAACTCAAAGCTAGAAGCAACTAGGGTGCTAGAAGTGCTAATCCTAGAACCCTAGATGAGAGTAGAGATTATCAAGAAGAGGTTTTTCTCAAGCTCAAGTGTTTCTCAATACATGAGAGGGGAGAGCTTGAGGGAGAGGAAGAACAAGAGAGAGAAAGTGAATGATAGAATAAGAGAAAAATAAACCATTCTCACATATATGTGTGAATTATTATAAATTGATAATTAGCTAGATAATTGTCATGGTTAATCAAGACATGACCAATATCATTTCATATTTAATGCTAATTGCAAGGATCAAAGAGCATCTTTTATATGGAATGATGATGGTCAACATGTCAACTAAGGTCAACAAGTCAAGATAGTCAAATGGTCAACAACCATAACCATGCACAATTATATTAAACTAATATCAATTAACCATAATACACACATAAGCATTAGGGTTAATAAAATGACAATAGTCATTAACCCTAATCAAAGTCCTCTCCCTCTGTCTCAAGCAACTGTGCATACGCACCCGTATTCGTGATCCGAGGAACACGAATACAAAGAGGAAAAAACCAATCCCAAATCATATACTAGGATCCGGTTTAAACCAAAGCCCGCTAGTATAAGCTGTCCGGACAGCAAACGTGCACAAGTGCGCGGATGTGAACGAACCCTGTCGCAAAATCATGCGACCTCTACTCATTTTGCCTAAAGGCGAATAGCTCTCTGTTTGGGACTCTAAAGACTCGACACTACGCTGGCAGTGGGTTTAACCACAGACCGCAAGCGGCACTAGCTGTACGTAACGGTCCCCAGATAGATGTCGATAAGAAGACTGACGAGGTGAACCCCATCTGAACTCCTACTGAGCCTGTATGTGACAGTCTCCGCACAGTCCGGTCTGTTCGTCTGATACATCGCATGGCGGGCCTAGGGAGCGGTGAACGTCAGTCTCCTAATAGCGGTACAAGTCATGTCGGAGTGTAGCCCAGAACACCCTGAGATAACATGTAACGCCTTGAAAAGTCGTTTTGGTGTTTTCCTGAAAATCGGTGAAAATTTGGTATTTTTCCGTAAATCGTCTTTTTTGTTATTTTGCAGTTTAGGCCTAATTATTCCTAATTTGGATGGATAATTGCTTGTTTTTAGTAGCTAATGAGTTACTTTTAAATTTCTGGTCATTTAAAATTTTTCCCTAATTTTTCAAATTTTTAATATTATTTTAAGTCGGTAAGAAAATACATTAAATTAGCAATAAATACAAATTTAAATGGGATAAATTTAAGCTTTAAAATCATGTTAATTAAAATCTAGTTGTAATATAAATTTTTAGTATTTTATTTCAAGTTTTAACTAATTTTTATGATGGAAAACAAAAATATATTTTTTTTGAACTAAAACTTGCAAATATGAACTTGTGGAGGGTCTTTTTGCATAAAACCTTTTTGTATCCACTCCCACTCACCCCCACTCCCCTAGGCCGGTCCCACCACTGCTGAAGCAGCCCCCATCCCTCTCATTTTTGACCTTAAGTCTTGTGAATCAATTGTTTTGAGTAGGATTTAAATATAGTATATAGGTGGGGGTATAGTATTTTTGGGGGGGTTTTGACTAAGACTTTTTACATAATACAAAAAATTTATAGTATTTTTGGGGGGGTTTTGACTAAGACTTTTTGCACTATCCCCTCACATCCCCCATCCCCCTCTCTCTCCACCGAATTCCTGCAGTTTTCCAGCAGCCCCTCCCCCTCTTTGCCTCATCTCTTTTCTTCATCAAAGTTAATCCGAAATTTTCTCCAAAAATCAACAATTTCCTTCACAATTTCAACACAAAACCTTATTCTATCTCTTCTCAAGCCCAAAATGGTTTAAATCTTGGAGAAAGATGGTATCTTGTGAGGCTATAGCAACATAGGGTTTGGGCTTGTGAGGTATAATTTAAATCCTTGGCTAATTTGTAGTTAAAGTGTGCTAATTAGAACTTGAAAATTGTTTTAGTGTTAAAATTATAGATAATTTCTAATCTAGTTTTTTTTTAGTTCATGGTTTGAATTTAAACTAGGGTTTTAGAAATCATTAGTAGGTTAATTAAATCTATTTTGTTATCTAGTTATTTTGTTAGCCTAATCTAAGTGGTTAACTTGCCTTTTGGACTTTAATTTAGAGTTAATTTAGTGTATCATGTATGATTTGGGTTGGATTTTGCTAAGTTTGAAAAATCAAGAAAGGGTTGTTTATGGAAACATAGGATTTGAAGCTTTGTATTGTGTTTTAATCAAAGTGATTGCGGTTAACTACTTATGCGGTTGGATGTTATGCTAGGTTGTAGTCCTTTTTGTCGCAAATCGGCGATATTTGCACCGATTTTGGAATGCAAATGCATACTAGTTTTGTTATAAAATTATGTGATGAATTATTTTTGATATCTTGATGATTGTATTGGCTTCTCCTATGACTTTTAGGATGTGTGAGTGCGGATTTTTGAGTGATCGGGTTTTAGCTTTCCCGGGCGACCTAATCGACGATTCTAGTTAGTTTTTGCGGTTTTCGTGTGTGTTCCGCGCACCTTGTGCACGTTGTGCCTAACTCGTGAACGTTGATATTTTCATTTGGGATTTGCTTCGTTTCATGATATGTAACCTTATGTTTTGTTTTGGTGCAAATTCAAGGTTCGGTCGCGGAGACTTCGGACGCGGCACGAAAAGAAAAGCGGTGATTGGACATAGCTAGCTGGGGATTCCTGTGAGTAGATGTAACATCTACGGGGGACTATCGTTGGATGGCACAAGTCGCCCGATAGTTTTAGTAGCTTAAAAAGATTCTTAGTAATGTTAGTAATTAGGGGTGTAATACTTGTATGATTATTTGCTACATCCATGCCTTATATTGACATACATGTGCGAAACCATTCTATAGGACACCTGCACCATTGCCAGGGTTTTTATATGCAGCACGAGCACTATTCATGCTTACACACACACCCTGGTAATTGCCATGCCACCACACTAGATAACCTATAATTTGAAACCTTTTACTAATTGATACTTAAACTTGTGCGATTGCCTTTAATTCCTTAAAATGAAATCGTAGGATTGCTATTCATGTGCATGTACCTCATCATATTATTTGTTCATGCCTAGTCTATTAATCATACATCGCAACTTGATTATTGATACCATATGCATTCATTATCATTGACATATGTACTTATGAGAATTTCTTGAGATTTTATGATATTTCTGGATTTCGGGGGAAAGCCGCAAAATTTCTAAACTTATTTTTTTTTAAATACGTAAATTGCGGTTTTCTAGTGATGTAAGTGTCGTCCACCATGAGTTTGCTGTGGTTTTCGAGATCCGTGTCGAGGAGTGGAGGAACCGTCACGGGTACATGGTGGGCCCGGTAAGGTACCCCGGGACAAGTGGAATGTGTTGTTGACGTTGAGCCTGGCAGGGGATGGACTACCTACCGGTGACTGTTTTGGCACGGCGGATATCGAGAGGATACCGACCGTGGCCGCGATATGATGAGATATTGATATTTGAGATGGGTCAGCCGGATGGCTGAGGCCAGAGATACTTTGATATGAGATTTGAGACAGTTTTGAGGTGTCGTTGCTGGACACGGATTCTGGTAGATTCTATTGGTATTGTGCTGATATTTCAAAAGAGATGCCTAAAGGAAAAAGATGATTTCTTATATTTACACATACAGATCACGAGTATATTCATATTGCATACATACCTGTTAGTATATTCATATTGCATACATACCTGCTATTATATCCTGCCATACCTGTATTATAGATGCTAGGATACTTGTGTGCATACTTGCGATAGCCTCTATAGTTGTTATTTATTACTCACGAGTTGGCAACTCACCCCCGTTGTGCCATAGTCTTTTGCAGGTCCGCTCCATTAGCACAGTAGCGGCGGGCGCACCGCTTCTTTTGCCACTTTTCCAGGACTCAAGGTTTTTGCTCGTAGGTGGGTTGTGTTATAATTTTTGTACCATCTTGTATATTCTTTGTATCTAGAGTACTCCATCTACTGTATCTACCAGTATTGTTGTATATTGACCTAGAGGTGGACATTTTATGCTGTATTTTAGGGTCGATCTCACTTGAGTCGACATGCTGTTTTTCTCATGCTTCTTTATGATTATTTTGCATGTTGTTGTTTTACATTGCGTGGGATTTGTGACCGCCTTGTGGCGAAGAGCTAGCTCCCGCTTGGGGATGCCTTATTTGTTGTATTTATATATATTCTTGTTGTACCTATTTTAGGGGCCAGTATTTACAAAGGAGACTCTGCCTAAAGTTTCGGAAAAATTGATATTGTTTTTAAAAAGGTTTGATATGACTTATTTGATAAGCTCGCTTTCAATTGATTGGTTTTCCTTCACTCTTTTGCTTATTTGGTTTTGGTTTCTGGGCTTTGGCTTACTTATTTTACGGACACCTTGAGACGTTTCGTAATTTAAGTGCCAGTCACGTTCCGTACTTTTCGGGTCGTGACATAACACTGGAAACCTACCAGTATATCTCGCTTGCCCTGGCCAGGGACTACTCGTGTAATGGCTCTCCTGGACACAGCGCGATGTCAACCCCCAATACCGGGAGAGACGAATCCTGTCTAACCGTCACTGCCTCCAAGTGCTTCGGGACTGCACCCAAAAACTACCTGTTTGCACGACTCCTTTGAGCCGTGGTAGGGTAGTAATCAAAGTGCAATGGGAACACACTTTAGGAGAAGTGACAGTGTCAAGTCAGCGTACTAAGCTGTACTCATGTCACCTGGGAACTGATAACTGACGATAGGTATAATACCAACCAACAGTTCCCGACGAGTCCTGTCCAGTGTACTCGTAACCTAACGAGCAACCGCATACTATATCAAGTATGACGTACTGACGGCTGTGGGACAGACCGTCTCCCACACTGGGATGAGAAGCGCATACGCTAGTCTACTCCGGAGTATCGATGCCCTGTCTCAATAGTCCAACGACTAGGGACTTGTATAGGGATGTGCTTATGGATTACCCAGCTCCAATGAGTGTGAGCGCCATCACAACGCTGGTAATCAAGCAATAATCCGAAAGGCTCTACTAATATGTATATCCGCGATATGCTAAAAGAAACACATGCACATATTAAAGCAGAGACAAACCAAGTAGCATACTACCATTTCGAGCAAGATTGTATATACAACTGTGAATATCCCAAGCTTCCATCAAGTAATATACAAACTAGTATGATACAATAATTGCCTCTAGGGCATATTCACTAACATGAAACCCATCACCACACGAGAAATTACTGATCCTAGATCAGTAATTATCGACTACCTTAGCCAAGGATTTCTATTGATGGCCACCAGTGCACTGCGCGGCATCAACCCCCAATACCGGGAGAGACGAATCTCTGACAATCCGCTCACTACCTCCATAAGGCTCAAGACTGTACCCAACTAAAACCTGATTGCATGACTCCTTTTAGCCGTGGAAGGGTAGTAATTAAAGCACAGTGGAAACTCACACGAGACAGATGACGATCTCAGGTCGACAAACTAACCTATACACATGTCACCTGGGAACTTCTATTGTAACAATATGTATAATACCAACGAGCTGGTTCCCGGCGAGTCCGTCCAGTGTACTCAGAACCCAATGAGCACCTGTATACTATCTTAGGTGAACAAACTTACACAAATAGCTTGTGAGAACCGGCCACCGCCACTCGTCGGGGTCTCGATCAGTATACACTAGTCTACTCTGGAGTATCGATGCCCAGTCTCGAAACTCCTATGACCAGGGACATTTAAGGATGTGCTTATAGACCACCAGCTACCCCGTATATGATCGATATCATAATGCTGGTAGTCAAGAAAGAATCCTATGGGCTCTATCAATATATAATAGTGATGATAAATACAAACGTGATAGCAAACAATCATCTCAAGTAAGACTGTTCTACCGGTATAGGTCCTCCCTCAATCATCATAATCACCTGCCTGCGACTACGATAATTGCCTTGAGGGCACTATAACCAAAAGGAACCACCTGAAGTTCAATTAAGAACTTTCTCATTCAGACTGTCTCTTTTGCGGTATCTCATGCAGCGAAATACTCTGTTTCCATCAACGAGTCTGCAACGGTGTCTTTCTTGGAGCTCTTCCAACAGACCGCCCTTGCACTGAGGGTAAAGCCATAACCCATTATGGACTTGGAGTCATTCTTATTACTCTGGAAGTTGGAGTCAGGAAAGGCCTCGATCTGGAGGTCTTTTCCACCATACACAAAGAACATCTCCTTAGTCCTTCTCAGGTACTTGAGAATGTTCTTTACTGCTATCCAGTGTCTCTCCCCTGGGTTTGACTAATATCGTCTTACCATGCTAAGTGCGTAAGCAACATCTGGTCGGGTACACAACATCGCATACATTATAGAGCCTACCGCAGAATCGTTGGGTATAGATGTGATGGGAGCCCTTTCCAAATCAGTCTTGGAAGACATCTCTTTGGAGAGGGTGATTCGGTGAAAAGTCGGTAGACTATCGCGCTTTGAATCTACCATACTAAATTTTTTTAGTATGGTGTTGATGTACCTTGACTTTAAAAGTCACACTATCATCTTTGATCTATCACGATAGATCTGGATCCCCAGAATGTAGTTGGTATCACCCAGGTCTTTCATGGAGAACCTCTGTGATAAGAATCCTTTGACTAATTGTAGCATAGGAATGTCATTTCCTATCAAGAGAATGTCATCCACGTACTCAACGAAGAATTCCACAGTTCTTGCTACAATCTTACTACAAATGCATGGTTCATCTAGATTTTTGATAAAGTCGAATTCTTTGACAGTCTCAATAAAAACAGATGTTCCAACTCCGTTATGTCTGCTTTAGTCCATAAATGGACTTAAGCAACTTGCACACTGTTCCGCTGCTCCCACTCTAATTGAAACCCTCTGGCTGATCCATATAGACGCACTCTTCTAAATCACCATTTAGAAATTCCATCTCTACATCCATCTGCCGGATCTCAAAATCTTGGAAGGCAGCAATAGCAAGAAGGATCCGAATGGATTTGAGCATAGCCACTGGAGAAAAGGTTTAATCATGGTCCACACCAGGTCTTTGATGAAAACCTTTTGCAACAAGTCTAGCCTTATAGGTTTCAACCTATCCATCTACACCAATCTTCTTTCTGATGATCCATTTGCAGCTTACGTGTTTTACCCCTTCTAGAATAATGTTTAAAGTGCATACTTTGTTGGTGTACATGGACTCCATTTTGGTCCGCATTGCATCCATCCATTTTACCGAGTCTCCCCTCTGAATAGCTTATCGGAAGCTAGTTGGCACATCACTGTCAATGATGCAATCTTCTTGATCCCCGTCTATGAGAAAACTGTAGTACTTCTCGGACGGATGAGACTGCCTACTAGTCCTGCGGATTGGCGTAGGGATGTCCGGTTCGTTTGAAACCTCTGGTTCTACCATACTTTCAGTAATAGTTTGTGGTTCTATAATTTCTTCCAGTTCTATTGCGCTCCTACTATTTCCTTTTTCAAAAAATTGATTTTCTAAAAAATGGGCATGACGAGGAACAAATACCTTTTGTTCCTCTGCGTAATAGAAAAGACACCCCATGGAGTTCTTTGTGTATCCCACAAACCTATACATTACTGAACGTGCCTCGAACTCGTCCACATACTGCTTTTGAACAAAAGCTGGACATCCCAATATCTTCAGATGATGAAGATATGATTTCTTTCCACTCCACATCTGATAAGTTGTGGTAGGCACAGTCTTGGTAGGAACCTTATTCAAAAGATATGCAACTGATTCTAGTGCATAACTTGAGAAGGATCGCGGCAACTCAGCATTACTCATCATGGAACAAACAATATCCAATAGGGTTCTGTTCCGTTTTTCCTATACACCGTTATGTTGTAGTGTGTATGGAGGAGTAAGCTGAGAGAGAATTTCATTCTCTTTTAAGTAATCCAGGAACTCGGCAATTAAGTATTCGCCACATCGATCAGATCTCAGTGTCTTGATACTATTGCCTGTTTGTTTTTCTACTTCATTATTATATTCTCGGAATTTTTTCAAAAGGTTCGGATTTATGCTTTCATAAGAATACATGTCCTAATCTAGAGAAATTACCCATAAAAGGAATGAAATAGGAATAACCACTTCATGCATCTATAGATATCGGACTACACACATCGATGTGTATGTGTCCCAAGAGCTCGCTTGCTCTTACTCCGTGTCCAGTTAACAGAGTCTTTGTCATCTTTCCTATGAGACAAGATTGACAAGTTTCATAAGTCGGATATTCGAAAAGATCCAAATATCCCTCTCAATGTAACTTCGACAAACATGTTTCATTGATGTGACACTGTCTACAATGCCATAAGAGTGTTTTATTTAATTCTGGAGACTTTATTGTCCTCTAGTGTACCTGACCCAATCAAACTTTGATTTAGGTGGATGTGTACCACATCGCTTACAAACTAGACTTGGTACACACAAATAGTTTCGTAGAATCAATATCTTCCCACTTTTCAATTCTAGATGATATACCCTACGGATACAGCGTCCACGCTCATTCCGTTAGTAACCCTGAGAGTCATATCACCTGCCCTTATAACACTACGGTTTCTCAAAGCCTGTAATGAATTACAGATATGAGATCCTGATCCGGTAACTTGTACCCAGGAAGTAGAGTTAATTGACAGACTATTTTCAATCACAAACACACCCGAAGTCGATGCCACAACGTGCTTCGGATCCTGGATTCTGGCTTTGCAAGCCCTGCATTCCTTCTACCGATGCCCTTTTCCCGTGGCAATAGGAACATCCTTCCTTCCCTACTGTTAACCCAAAAACTTTTGCCCTACCCTTTCTTCTACCTTACTGTTACCACCCGTCGTCTTTGTAGAGGTCTTTTTCTACTCACCCTTGGCTTTCGCCTTGGATCCTGAAGAGGAAGATTCTCTAATAAGCAGAGTGGGTGTCTCCCTGGTTTCCTTCAGGGTGCACTCAACTGGAAGTATAACTTGCTTCCCCTGGGCATAAGTAGAAGGTAGGGACTGTAGAATTAAGTCAGTACATGACTCGTTCTCCAATGTGGTCTCCAGGTCCGTGAGCTTGTTAATATAGCTAATCATTGTAGGGACGTGGTCCCTACAGATGACCCGACAGCCAACTTCGCTTGAAGCAATTCTTTCGAGGTCTCATATCTTGCGATACGAGATTGCTCTCCATATAAAACATTGTTATGGAGGAAGATGGAAACTAAGTCAATCTTCTCGCGCTGCCTCTGGTATACACCATCTACTTAGGCTAACACGAGGCACTTGGCATTCGCATAGTTTTTTTCCCTTGTCTTACGGATATCAACATCCGCGACAGTGGAAACTGGACCTGGGACGGCGGGGGCTTTGTATAGTAATGAGGTGGTCCAACTTTTCATAGGTAATGGACATCTGGACAAACCTTTGCCAGTCACTATTGTATAACTCGGTCATTTTATTATCTATCTGTAACCTAATCTGGTCACCTGGTCGCTGCAATTAGGAGAGAGAGAAGAAAACACTCAGCATGATGCTCTTGTAAGTTTAGATTGGTTTTTAATTTATCTAAACAGGATGGCTCATACTGTTTCTCGAATACTTTCTCAAACCATAAAAGAAGAATTAGTCAGGATTGGTCTCATCGTATAATACTTGCTTAACCATTCGGCCAGGCTAGTGTCGATACTTCGACGGAGCTTTTACGACGCTTTCACGAAGTTCCTTAATTAAAAAACCACTTTTCCCTGTAGGCGTAGCCCCGCTAACACTGTTCTAGACACCTACTTTGTTTATAGCATTGATCGTTAAGTGAAGAATCTCCCGAGGAGTAGCGGATACACACAGTAGGATCGGGATCCAAATATCATTGTGTGATAATCCATAAGGAATTCTACAAACATTATGATACTCCAAATAGTATACAGCACTAGCAAGTTTCAGTTTCTTTAGAAACTCCCGATGTGGATTTTTTCCCCCTGCTCTTATGACCTTGACGAAGGCCAACATATCATAAGTCACATGTCAAGTTCTACCCGTCATTGTCCAAGTTAATTTGAACCCACCCGTACATACCCATGACGAAGGCCAAAATAGTAGTAAGACTATAACATTTCAGAAAATATAAAATATTATTTTTGGAATTTAATATTCAAATAATATATTTCGCGAAAATTACCCGATTTGCGAAATTGGGGTTTTCGTAAGATGTTATAAATATATACCAATAATTGGAAATTAAAATGATTTATTCATTTAAAAATATATTTATCGGAATTGTCATTTCTAAAATTAATTATATGCAGTTTAAATAAAAACCCGATTAGTGCACTGCTAATTGCGATTAAGCCAAATCCGTGTTTCTACAATTTTCCATGGTTAGTGAACAGTGTCATGTCGCATTTTATTACATATTGTTTCTTATGTTTTTTTGGGGTATTATGTGTTTGGGTTTTAAAAAAAAAGATAAAGAGAAAAGGGTAAAAGTTTAGAATGATTGGAGAGAGCGAGAGAGAGAGAGAATAAGTGTGTGTGTGAGAGAGGGGCTGCCTCATTCTTTTTCCCCCATCATTTTCTTCGCCTTCTTCTTCCTCACATCCCTCCACCTTCAACCCAAAGATCTATCTCAAAAACCTTGTCAATACCCTATACCCTTTCACAAAAAAATGATCACCACTTCGTCCTCTACACATTGGACCAAGCAAAGTTTGATTTTGATGATATTGGGAAGCTAGGGTATTTCTTGAGTTTCCCAAAAGAGGTATTTCCTACACCATTAGCTTAATAGTTTAGTTGCTTTAGTTTCTAGTTAGTTTAGAATTTGTTCAAGGTGTGGATTTGTGAGCATGGAAATTCAAGAGAAGGGTTTGGGTAGATGTGTGGAATTGGTGATGGTTAGTGGCTGTTACAAGACTTGAGTGGTGTTTTTACTGGCCTACAACAGAGAATACGAACTTAGGAGTTGTTCTGTATCGGTTTTGTGACATTTAGCATGCCTACAGGGAATCTGGGATGACCCGGGGAGTTTCTGAGTTAAACAAACAATACCAGAGACTTAATTGGACTAATAGGAGGCCACCCTGTGAATACGAGACCCATCAGATCAACCATGGCCGAGGTTGCCAGATTTTGTAGCATAGTGGCCGCCCACTTGGTGGGTTCTGGTGCCGGAATTGGTACAGTAGCTCACACACTCCATATACTACCCCATAGTACCATTTGTTTATCCCCATTTTACCTAAGAGAGAATCTGGGAGCACATTGGTGTGATTTTTGGATATGTTTTCCGTATTTTGAATTCTTGGTTTTGATGTTTGGATTTGTATTTGGTTGTTGGATGTTTGTACATCAACGACAAGGGATAATTGGTTGTTTTGAATGCGTAGGCTATAGGTTCTAACCTATAAGCGCGCCGTGTGGCGTATTGGTTTTTCGAACTCGATTTTAATAGAATTTGCGACATGTGTTGATATTGTAGATACCTTCGCATGGATTCCGAGACGACGGATCTTGGCATCATCGATTTCGGCAAGCAAGGATCAAGGTGAGTAGATCTATATCTATGGGGGAAGTCGGGTGGATGGCGTATAGCACCCCCGCAAGTTTTTGATGGAAACCGATATATAGAATATGGTTAGGGACACCTAGATTAGGAAACTATGGATAGAGTTAAAAAGATAGTTAGAGGTTACGGAAATGATCGAATATATATGTTGAGATTTGAGATGAAAACTTAAAGGATATGAAAAATGAACGCGAACCACGATATATAGATAGGTTGTGCACGAGGATAAGTAGGAGTTTTAGAGTAACATGAAATGAGATTTATAAGGTAGAATGTGTATATAAACTTGACTTGATGTAAGATGACTTAATATGATGAAAAGAATAATTGATGTGATATGATGAGTGGATTGATATGTCGGTATATGGATGCGAGTCGATATGAGAGGATTGATACCTTTATCTTTACCGGTCCCCTGATATGAGATTATTATGGATGTGACCTGTGATATAGGTATATAGATATATATAATGTTGTGAATCTTGAGTGATATGTCGTACGAGACGTTAGGTCCGTACCCTCTTTGTCTTATAGGTTGATAGGATCCCTAATTTTTTTAATGACGCCGTACGATGATTTACCGTACGTGATGAGTTTTATGATGATAGATCCATACCCTTAACTAGAGGATACCGTACGATGTATTGTACCGTACGTGATGTTGTGAGACTGGATGCCAATTGATAAATTCACTGACTCGGTAATATTAGATACGTATACCGATCCGCATTTTGCATACGATTTACTTTATGCTATGCTCATGTCACTCTCATTGCATTTCATATACCTGTGGTAGTACAACCACACCATTATCGATGATGAGTATGTTACACTTGCACAGATTGGCCGGTTTACACACTTCCTCATCGATAATTGCTATGTCACCACACAGTAGAATTGCTGCATCATGATATGACTCCTTGCATGATTTATTTGCTATGTTCACATCATTACGATATGTTGCATGATATACGGATATGCTTACATTTCTATCATATGTCGCATACATCATGCTTTATGATTATACGCATTGAGATATGCTGTTTTCATGAGATTTCTGAATTTGAGAACCGTGGTTATTTCAAAAGAAAGTATGTATTGTTTTAAAAACTTGATTTCTCTTGATCTGATATTTGCGATGTCCACCATGAGTTTTCTCGGTTCTCGAGTAGTATCATACATCCGATTCAAGGTAGGGGGACCGTCTGCGGGTGCATGGTAGACCCGATGCGGTACCCCGGGATAAGAAGATCGTATAGAATGGCGTTGAGCCCGGTAGGGGAGCAGTACCTACCGGTGATAGTATTTGGACTCAGCGGTTATCCGGAGGATACCGACCGGAGTAGTGAGATAGATATGAGGGCCGACCAGATTATGCGGCGCCTGAGGGCCGATCCGAGGATGCGGCGCCTCAGATATGAGGATTTACGTGTCGATACTGGACACGTGTTTCATGATGTTTCAAGTGTCGATGCTAGAAACTCAGGTTCCATGATTTTGATGTGTCGCGAGGCACACACGTTGATTTATATCCTCATACTTTCATGCATATGCTTTTATGAGATTTACATGCATGATATTGTTGTATCATTGGTTGACACGTGGACGAGATCCACCTGCATACATGCATTGATTATTATATTATTGGCTCAGATGTAGATACGGTCACCCTAGATATCATAGTATTACCTTTATGATAAAGTTTACCTAGGAAATCATTATTTATTCGATTTCTACCTGTTGATATTTTCTACTCACGAGTTGGTGACTCACCCTCTTTGTACCACAGTTCTTGCAGGTTGACCGCATGGATCAGTAGCGGCATCGCTGGCACACAGCTACGTTTAGGTGATTTGCTTTGGTAGGTGGGACATTTGTATCGTGCCCACTCTCGTATTTATATTTCCTGTTGTATTTAGTCAACTCCATTAATCAAACTAGTATTAGTATAAGTAATGAGACTTAGCAAGACTTGTTGTTGCGAGATTTGAGCGATGGGTTTTATGTTCGCTTTTGGGGTTGATGTCTTGCTTTATTTTCTTATCTCTTGTGGTGATCTTCGCCGTTGGGCTTCGTATACTTATATATACAGTCTTGCGTGGTTGTGATCCGCCGATTGGCGAAGAGCTAGCTCCCTCTTGGTGATGCCTTTTATATTGGTATGTATATGTTGTTTTGGATCAAAATATACAAAGGAGGTGCTACCCAAATTTTAAAAAAAAAGACGAAACATGTTTTTCAACACATAAGACCCACTTGCATTTTTATGTTCCATTGTTTATGTATTTAAGAAAACTATTGATTTCATTATACCTTATTTTCAAAACTTCACCTTTTTTATTCTCTTAAAAAGGTTTAGATTTCTGGGTTTCGGCTTATTTGAATTACGTTACGCGTTTAGACGTCGCATGATTTAAGTGCCGGTCACGAGCTAATATTTTGGGTCATGACAATGATTGTCCCAAACCAACGCATCTATCTATGCAACAAATGAATATCCAGCAGCTACCAAACACTATGCCTTAGCGAATGTTAAAATACATAGCTTAAATACTACTGAATATTCAACTGAAATGACAGAGGGCTACGAATGGTTTTGGCGAAACCGTGAACGTAGTGAACTGGATATAATCGAAGGAACCTGATATCTTTTAAAAGGAAAGGTTTAAGCCCCGCATTTAAAAGTCTCATGTTATAAAATAACCAAGTGGTTTTAAAATTTGTTCCAACGATTCAGCTTTGGTTTGTTTGCTTTGCATTAATGTAATGCATTACCATCATTTACACCTATCATCACAGAAAAAGACGATAATACCACGTCCACTTATGCCATCCTCATTCGCCACTGGGTCCCGTCATCACCCGTTAGGTTACTTAACTAACGACAGAGCGGAGGCTGGACTAGCGCGGATGAAAAACATAAGCAACGCCTACTAGATATCTTATATAGATATGTACATTCGTCTCACGCAATAATAGGCATTCCAGATCACAGATGAACATATTGGATATACTAGGAATTCCGTGTTTCGTTTGAGCCTGTAACGAAAGACAGATTCCATGGTCGTGATCAATAGCCAGACCCCACCGTAGATGCCTACAGGTGCGGCAAACTACCCGCCAAATATCCGAAGTGAAGCAACCTCCCTCAACAAAGTGAGTAGGCCACTCGGCACTTCAAAGTACCCGGTAGTTTGTTCACCCCACCTTGGGTCTATCCTCGGAGCAAAAACAGTAAAAGAAATAATACAATGGTGGTTACAGTCTCAACCCGGATGTGCCCCACAAAAATAATATTACATCAGTTTACAAATTTACATCGAATGAAAGAATGAAAACTCTCATCTCACATCCTTAGCTATTCATCCACGACGATCCAACATGTTCATATACACAAACCAACATAACAACATCACAGATATGTGCAACCCCGACTAATCGACGTATAGCAATTAATCGACATTTCTAAACATATATACACATAACAAAGCTTGTAAAGTAACCGCGACATTAGAATTCCGCACGTAATTAGCAAACATAACCAACTTTCCAAAACTTGAAAATCCAGTGAGCTCAAGTTCAAAAAACGATTGTTTTAAGCCAATCCGGGAGTCGAAACGAACTTGAAACCCGCCCGAATCTCCGCGGAGAGTTAGAGAACAAAAATAACTTCAAGTTGGGGGGCCTAAAGGGAGTAACCCTACCCCTGAGGCCACCACGAGGTGGCCAGGGGGTGAGGCAGACCCGAAACTGCCTAAGGTGGGGCAGTTTCGGGTCCCCATCGCTAAGACCACCTTCTGGTGGTCTTTGGGAGTGGGCCCAGCCGTTCGGTCCCCCCCGGGGAGCCTCAGGGTGAGAACGCTTCACCCTGCGGCTTCTCGGCTTAAACCGTGAGCCCGCGGGGTGTGCAAACAACTCAAAACATCATTTTTGGAAACTGTTTTTCTCGGAAGTTTTTGCGTGACAAAAACGGCGGATTTCTAACGTCGCTACATGCTATCTATGGTTTATGTAAGGCTCCGATACTACTGTAAGTCGATGTCGCGCACCACACGTGTTCGTGGGGTGGCGGAAATTGCAAAAAATGATTTTTACGGGCTTCGCAACACCGACTAGAACCAAGGATCGAACATAAACCATAGCTAGCAAACTACTTGAGGTTTAACTACTCGGATACGAAGTTATAGCTCACGATACATGTCCTTTGGGTCTTCATCACTGTCATCCTCGTCTTCGTAGGCTCTAAGGATCGGAACGGATCGACGCAATATCGACGGCCTCCTCGAGTCAAAGACAATCCATCCGAGAGTCTATAGTCCAAGCTCCTACCTCAAATCCGAGGTAACTTCAGCTTCTAGTTCGCTAAACTAGATGTCCTAGATGGTGTAGAGAGTGAAGATGAGTTTCTTTGTCTCTTGGAACCCTAGAATTCTCAACACATGAGAGCTTTTACGGTTAGAGGAAGAAGAAGGTCACTTGAGGAAAAGCTAGTGAAGAATGAGCTTGAGAAAAGCTTGGCTATCCTCTTGAGATCATATGAAAAATATGAGATATTTTATGAGATAAATATCATAACAAAATATCAACAGACCGTCACAAATATCATGTGCTGACTAATAAGTCGCCAAGTAGCCATGCTCAAATCCACCTCATTTCCTCCACCTAATTAGTTTAATTCAAAAAAGAATAAAACCCTAATAGGTATCCCCCTTCTAGAAGCCAATCCCGAGTAATTATGAGAATGCCCCTCATCCGTATATACATACCCGCGTCCGCATTCCGAAGAACACGAATACAAAGAGACGAAACAATCCATCAATATAATACTAGAATCCGGCTTAACCCAAAGCCCACTAGCATTATCCGCCCGATCATCATACGTGCACAAATACACGTAAGTGATTGAAGCCTTGCCGTAAAACCATACGGCCTCTACACCTTTTGCCCGGTGCAGGGAAACTCTCTATGTAGAACTCTAATGACTCGACACTACGCTGGCAGTGGGTTTAACCACAAGCCGCAAGAGGTACTAGCTGCACGTAACGGCTTCCCAGGTATGTGTCGATAATAAGGCCGATGAGCTAACTCATCCGAACTCCTACTGAGCCCGAATGTGACAATCTTTGTATAGTCCGGTCTGTTCGTCTTAGAGTATCGCATATCGGGCCTAGGGGCGGTAATCTTCAAACCCTTAATAGCGCAATAAGTCATGTCGGAGAGTAGCCCAAAACACCTTGAGAAACTACTAGAATACCTACTAGTAAATCTCTCTTGCCTTGGCCAAGGGCTTTGTGTAATGGACTTCCGAACACAGCGCGATATCAACCCCCAATACCAGGAGAGACGAATCCTATCTAACAGCCACTGCCTCCAACTGCTTCGGGACTGCAGCCAATTACTACCTATTTGCACGACTCCTTTGAGCCGTGGTAGGGTAGTAATCAAAGTACAGTGGGAACACACTTGAGGCGAAGTAGCAGTCTCAAGCCGACGGTCTAAGCAGTACTCATGTCACCTGGGAACTGCTACCCGAAGATAGGTATAATTCCCACCAACAGTTCCCTACGAGTCCTGTCCAGTGTACTCATAACCTAATGAGCACCTGCATACTATCTCCAGTATGACTTACTGATGGTTGTGGGATAGACCATCTCCACTGCTCGGATGAGAAGCGTATACACTAGTCTACTCTGGAGTATCGATGCCCCATCTCGATAATCCTACGACTAGGGACCTGTATAGGATGTGCTTATAGACTACCCAATCCTCACTAGTGTGACTGCCATCACAACGCTGGTAATCAAGAAAAGATCCTAAGGGCTCTACCAATATGTATAAGCGATATGCTAAGAAAACACATGCACATATTGAGGTAGAAACAAACACGGTAGCATACTACCATTTTGAGCAAGATTGTTACTATACCCGTGTATATCCCAAGCTCCCATTAAGTAATATACAATCCAGTATGATAAAATAATGGCCTCTAGATCATATATCACTAATCAGATATGCAAATGAGATATTTTTATCTCTGATTTTTTTCTTTACCTAGAGTCTTTAAGGGAGATCTTCTTCCTTGAGAATTTAATTCTTTATTCCATTTTGAAGCTTTCTGTTTTTGTTTTTAGAAGTCTATGGGGGGGGGGGTTCTTCTCTCTTGGACTTGAAGTCTTCGGTCCTTTATATAGTAGAGGCAAGTTTGTTAATTAGCTTTAAAGAAATCTCTCATTAAGTGTAACGTTTTGAATATCGTTTAGGTGGAATTTCCGATAATCGGTAAAATAACTGGTGTTTTCCGCAAAAAACCAAGATATAATTACTTTTTAACATAGACTTAAATATACATATTCTACCTATGTAATTGCTAGTATTTGGTATTTAATTGGCCAATTGTAAAATTCTAGTTTACTTAAATATTTTCCTTAATTAATTATTTTTAATATAATTTTAAGTTTTCACTAATACATTTAATGAATGATAATTACAAATTAGAATGGGTTAATACAAATTCTGCGAACCATGACAACCTAGAATCTATTTTGTAACATATTCTTTCTTCTAAAAATTTTCCTCATGGTTCTAGATGTTTTTAGAATGCTAGATAAAATAATATAAGAATAGAAATTTATGTGAGGTGCTTATTGAGACTTGAGGGATTTTTCTTGTCATGGAAAATTCTACAATCTCCCACACATCCCCATTTCCTCTTGCTGGCCGAGAAAGGACAACCCCCCTCTCCATTCAACTCATCTTGTCTCATCAAAAAAAAATTTAGAAGGAAAGTAATAAACAAGTAGTGGGCATTGTTCACTTGGGGGAAATTTTCAACACAACACAACACCTCATCTCTCTCTCTCTCTTCTCCAAAGATTTGGCCGAGCCCTCTCCCATGGCTGCTGCCCAAATTTCCCCCCTTTCATCACCTCATTACACCTCTAATATCATCAAAAAAAATGCATCAAAATCCACACAAATCCCTACTAAATCCTAATCAAATCCTTACCATTATTCCTTGGCCAATCTAGCATGGATCCTGGAGGATTGAAGCATGTTTGGGAGGCTAAGATGCATGTTTGATCTACAATCTTTGTGGTATAAATCCTAACCCCAAAATTAATTGGTTGGTTAAAGACTTTAAAATCAACTTAATTAGGTATTTACATGGTGTTATTGCAAGGTTCGAAAATTCAAGAGAAGGGTTTGGATTTAGAGTTAGGGTTTTCATCACATCATTAAGATTATAATTTGTAGTTTAACACCTTAAGTCATGCAAAATATAGTCTAGTTGTTGATTTGTACATTGTTACTTTAAAATTGTTAAAATTGGTTAATTTTGCAAACTAGATTTTTTGGATTAATACAAATTGGTGTGATAAAATTGTAGTAATGGTTTGTGTGACTTAGTTAAGATACATAGTGAATATTGTGGCCACTAGTTTTGTTAAATCATCATGTTTTGATGTAAAACGGGTAATTGTCGTTTACTAGGTTTTTGGATTTAATCGTTTGAACTAAGTTTGAGATTTTGGTGATTTACAACCTTTTCCATATAGTAATTAGAGTGTTTTGAATGTGCAAGTGGTACGAGTGGGTACTAGGAGTAGTGGTTTTCACGTATTGCGACCCTAATTGTAGTTTGTGGTGTTGTCGCGACGTGTTTCGTGCATGAAGTGTGCGCGTGTCTAGTTAGTGCGCGTGATTATCTTGTATCGTTTGTTTCCGCGACTATCATTTATTTATCCTTTTAATTGCTTGTGTGCGATTCTAGGATCAGGTGCAGAGGCGTTGGATGTGGCGCGAAAATGTGAGAGCTGAAATCGGATCATATTAGTCGAGGCGTCCAGGTGAGTAGATATATATCTACGGGGGAAGTCGGATGGATGCCGTATAGCACCCCCGCAAATTTCGTATGGTATGATTTGTTTATGATACACACACACACATACACCCCTATGTGTTATTATGAGATGTGAATACTTAGCAAGACAGGCTTTAGAAGTCCATGGGTTGGATTTAGTGTAATTGGTGGATAGTACTTTCAGTTTAGTTTCTAAGTTGCGAAACCCTAGAGTAAAGGTTCACACACACATGCACACATGTGATATGTTTAGATGTGTGTGTGTGTGTGTGTATATATATATATACGTATACACGGATGATGAGCCCAGTATATGATACTTGGAGATGAGCCGATATGATCGGGCATGATGCCGTGAGTTGTGATATGTGAATGGGTCGTGATATGATATACGCCATGATATTATAGCGGATCGTTGGGCGATGTTTTCTCATACACACGAGGATATATGTTTAATGATATGGGAATGCACTAGATTTCAGAACGGTACCCCTAATTCTTGATTTATCGATAATGATACTATATGGATAATGATGTTTATGTGATATTTGACCCGTACTCCGATTTGGGATGCCGTACGATGGATTTTACCGTACGAGTTATAGATATGATGATTGATCCTCACTCATGACTCGAGGATGTCGTACTATGTATTTTACCGTACGTGACACTATTGAGGCAGGATCGCCGACTACTAGATATATCGACTCGGAATTTAGGCGGATTTTCTTTATAATTTAGACTGGGCTCGAGTCATACTTATTTTCAAAACTAACGAATCATGATTTTTTGAAAGACAGGCTGCGGGATACTACGGATTTTTCAAAAGACCTATCTTTTCTCAAACACCCTGTAGCCCCTATTTTTCTAAAACCACGATTCGCGCTTTTTCAAACACCAAAAACTGTATGACTCGTATATGGATAGGTATATGCTTCTATGTTGCGGTTACTACACCATTTTCCGTATATTCATGATGTTCTCATCGCATTGCATGCTTATAAATGTGTTTTCATTAGTAATTATGAACCCCTGTTGTCAGGACACCAGCACCATTACCGATGATGCGTATGCTCCACGTGCCGGCTCACACACATCATCATCGGTAATTTGCATGTCACGTACACATTAGAAAACATTACTTCGTAAGTATAAATTGCTAGCTAGTAGTTGCAACAAAGTACTAGTATGATGGCTTTCATATGCTAGTTTAGCCATTGCATAGCTTACGTAGATATTTCCTGCAGTTATACTTTCATTCTGATATTCAATATCGTGGGGCTTTATGCCGATATTCACTGTTCACTGACTGGTGATTTTGAGATTTCGGATCTTTCATGATATTTCTGGTTCTGGGAAACCGCATGTTAATGTTTATAAACTTATGATAATTTTAAAAGGGAAAGATGTAGTTTTCCTTGATATGATGAGTAGCGTCCACCATGATGTTTTCTCGGTTCTTAGTTGGTTTTCGAGACCCGATTCGATGAGGAGGATGACCGTCTGCAGTTACATGGTGGATCCGGTGAGGTACACCGGGGCAAGAGTGATTTCATAGTGGACGATGAGCCTGGAAGGGGAGCACTACCTACCGGTGATTGTATTGGAAACTCGATGGATATCCGGAGGATACCGTTCGAAGTTATGAGAGAGATGAATATGGGCCGATCCGGACTGACGGAGCCCATGGGCCGATCCTAACTTTGCGGAGCAAGAGATTAGAGTATTATGTGTCGCTGTCGGATACGGATTTCTAGATGTTTTGAGTGCCGATGCTGGACACTCGGGTTTTATCATGATTTGTGTGTCGTTGTTGGACACACGTTGGATGATGCATTATTAGATGTCATGCATCGATATATTATTACTCCTGACACGGACACGAGTATTTTGATATCACACTTATGATATACTATCACCCTTGTTGTAGTATTGTATATTTTATTGTATGACCTAGAAGAGAGTCATACCTGTGATTTCTACTCGATGATGTTTTCTACTTACGAGTTGGCAACTCACCCCCGTTGTGCCATAGTTTCTTGCAGGTTTGGCCGTACAGGTTTTGTTATGACTTGCTGGCACACTGCTTCCTTCCGGGTAATTGCTTTGGTAGGTGGGTTCACTTGCATCGTGACCACTGTTGTACCTTATTTACTTCAGTTGTATCTAGTAAACTCCATCAACCAGACTTGTATTATTTGATAGACTTAGAAACCAGTTGTGTATTATTTCGACATTAGAGTCGCGCGCTTGTATTATTAGGGTTCTTCTCTGGTTTTCTTGAGGTTGTTGGTTTTCTTTCTGAGTTTTGATCCTCGCCCATCGGCGTTGTATATTATATTGCTTGCGTGGTTGTTTCCGCCATTTGGCGAAGAGCTAGCTCCTGCTTGGGGATGCCTTATTTCATCATATATATGTATTTTCATGTGTTGTACCCTTTTGGGGGCCAGTTTTACAAAGGAGAGTCTGCCGAAATTTTCGGGAAAATATGATGTTGCTTTTAAAATGCATCTACGACTTTCAAAGTGAATCTATATATTAAATTTTAAATAAGTTTTTCCTTCACTCTTTTTATTTAAAATGGTTTCGATTTCTGGGCTTTGGCTTACTTAGATTACATTTCGCCTCTAGATGTTTCGTAATTTAAGTGCCAGTCGCGTTCCGTACCTTCGGGTTGTGACAAATTTGGTATCAGAGCGCTAGGTTTGACCTTGCTTCGAGTCTAGGTTTGATTATGCGGAGTCTAGGGCGTATATATATATATATATATATATTCAGAACCTAGGCTTGACCTTACGGAACTTAGACTTGGTCGAGGGGGTATTAGACCCGAACTTTCGTCGTGTAGGTTGACCTTGGTTGATGGAGTATGTGACTTAAGTAGAGTGACGTACCGTGTGTATATTCCGCGGCATACTTACAATACGCTACTCCCCTTAAGAAGCCTTTGAACGAAAATTTCTTTGCACCGTATTCTATTCGTTCCTTTGATCTAACTTCATCGATGTCGGATGATGGTTTCTGTTACCACGGTTGCACGGGCCGAGAGAGCTGCGACTAGAGTTGCGGTCAGCATGAGCTCGTCTTAGACGAGGACTGACCAGGGCATAATTCCGGTGACACACGATTGTATAGATATGTCGTTTTATTGTGTTTTTCTTGACATGAGAATTTTGATGGATTGTTTTTACTAAGATTTCTCGAACGTTCAGATCAGCACCAGAGGATTGGGCCACTGCTAGAGGCCGGCTAGAATGTGATGACCGTTAATGTATCGTCTATTCTTGAGAATTGAGGCATTATTTAGTGTGCGGACGAGTGAGCCAGTTGTTGTTGCGACTGACAAGATATCGCCCAGATGTTTGAAGCATCGCAACACGAGTTGTACTTAGCGATATGATCGAAGATCGCTAGTCACCAATGGATGAATGACTTGGATATATGTTTCGTTTGTATACCCCGATGCGAGGTCATCAGATTGATTGATTTCAGCTAGAGAAGACTTCACACAGGAACGTTGAAAGTCGATAGAAAACGGACGAATGAAGAGTATTCCTCCGAGGATTTGGAAGAGTTTCCGAAGCCGTAGTTGGCCAGGTACCTACCACAAGATATTGAGCTGTCGAGTTCATAGTTTCGGAAGGGAGACTCTAGATATGAGTATAGCCGTTTGTAGCCCAATCCATACAGTTACGAAGAGACTAGTCCGAATCAGTCCACATTAGAGAAAAGTGGAGTAAGAGGTTCGTACTAGATTATGACGAGATGACGTTCCACTCCATTGACATCAGAGATGTGATGCGCATGCAGAGACGTTGAATATGGTTATTTTTTTTTTGAAGAAGTCGTGATGTGTATGCAGCTGTTCCGGAAAAAGAAATGGATTTATTAAAGGGTAATAACTCCCGGGCAGTTCGGCAGAAACGAGATTTGGGAGAGACCCAACTGAATCTTTCTGGGATACTAAAAGAGAAGACTTGGACCCAGGAGCGGCCGTATCACCCACACCCAGTAGGCCAGAGTTCGGCAGCATTGACGAGACATGTTATGAGTGACCAGGATTGTTGTCCAGAGATCTTTAGAGGATGCGCCAGAGCGGAACTATTTCCATCATCATTCCATATTGGGCCGTTGAGCCGAGGAGTTATGTAACTAGAAATCCGCAGTGAGAGACGAGAGCCTAAGGGCACAAGGCGCCAGACTAGAACAAGAGGCAAGTAGATATCTTTCTCTGCTAGCTTGGATGCACCGAAACCTTCTCGACTTTGAAGGAAAGAAATATCGACGACAGTGTTTATGATTTGCGATTTGGTGATTCGAATATCACGTATTGGTCCTTTTTGATTTCGGAATTTTGGGCGATTTATTCGCATGATCGAGATTTTGTGCACCACAACTACACTCAACTTCGATTTGATTTCATTTGAGATGATTGATTTTGATTTCATGCCTATGGCATGTATGTGATTTAACTTGTGCCTTTGGTGTAGTTTTCATGCACTTTTAGTACTTTGATTCGATTTTGTGCACGCTGATGCACGTAGTTGTGAGATTTTATACTATGGTATACCTGGTTTAGATTGATATATGTTGTATACCGTCGATTTTGATTTTGATTGTGATATTCGATAATTGTTTTCGTGCACCTTGTGCACTTGATTTGGATTCTTGCGCAGACTTGGCGCGCTTGATGCAATTTTGGTGCACACCAGATGCACTAAATCGGGATTCTTCGTGCATATCAGATGGACCTGATTTTATTGTCAGGCACAACCGTTGCCTTTGATAGGTGTTTTCATGCACACCCGTTGCACTTAGACTTTGTTTCTTTGAACATGTATGGCATATTCAGTGATTTCGATTTCCGTGCGCACCATACGCACGCGGCATTCTTATTGTAGGACCACGGTAGCGCCCCGGTCGTCTGTCCGAGGCCAATATGCGGAAACAAAAACTTTTCCTAAACTAGAAACCGGTGCTACCACGGTCTATAAACCCGGATCGGACTATTAACCTACTACTAGATAACTAGAGAAAGGGTAGAGAGGTATACAGAGCGATTCGTGTCCTTCGCTCTTCGGCCACCATCCCGGTCTCTTCGCGGCATCTCCGGTCTCGATCTCCTCGTCGGAAAGGGCACCACATCACCGAGTCTTTTTACGGGCTCCCACCTCTGAACCGAGGCAACTCGGACACGAAGTTGGCAAGCCGACGTGTCCAAAATTGCTGTAGACTGAGCGTAGATCACTATGTCTTAAGGGGTTATAGAAGTTGCAATTTTTGGATGGAGGAATGAACAATGGAGATGAGGTAAGAAATCTTTGTTGCAAGCAAATGAGAATGAGATCAAAAATCCTCACCACAAAAATGAATCCCCTCCTCCTCTCATGTGGCCGGCCATATCTTGGCCATAGAAAATATGAAAGGAGGTGAGCACAAGAAAAGGTATGGGGTGAGCATAAGAAAATGGTGGATGATCATGAGGAATAATGATCGCAACAAAGTCTAAACAAAAACCTATCACCAATCCCATCTCAAGAAGCAAGTAATGATGAACCATCATGAAGCAACCATGTGCCACAAAAAGAAGTCAAAGGATGCTAGAACCATCATTAACCCTCCATTTTGCGAATTTGCACATTTGCAAATAAGCCCCTCCATACCAAATTTCAGCCCAAGAAAGATAGAAAGGAAAATGGCCGAAGCGGAATACAAACTGGCAACTTCAAAAAAAGTGATCCCGTAATAAATTACAGGAAAGCCCCGCGACTGTATATACATACCCGCATTTGTATTCCGACCGAATACAAATGCAATAAGATAAAATCTACACTGTACAATACTAGGATCCGGCTTAAACCAAAGCCCGCTAGTATTATCCGTCCGATCATGATGCGTCCAATACCGCACGTATATGATCGAACCCTGCCATATATCCATACGGCCTCTATAGCGTTTCGCCCGAAACTTGAGAAACTGTCTGTGGGGGACTCTAAAGACTCGTCAATACTTTGGCTGTGGATTTAACCACAAGCACGTCAGAGGTATTTTCCATACGTAACGGGCTACCAGGTATTGAACAAAAGGGATGTCGATGAGCGAACTCATCCTGACACCCTACTGAGCCTGTCAGTGACAATATCCGTACAGTACGGTCCGTTCGTCTATAAGCATCGCATGGCGGGCCTAGGGGGTTGGTAAAAGTGAAACCCCCAAAAGAGGTACAAGTCGTGTCGGAGTGTAGCCCAGAACACCCTGAGATACTACTGGAATACCTACCAGTAAATCTCCTGCCTTTGCCAAGGACTTCGTGTAATGGCTCTCCTAGACACAGCGCGACCTTACCCCCAATACCGGGAAAGACGAACCCCTGCAATTCCGCTCACTGCCTCCATGTGGCTTGGGACTGTAACCAACTAAAACCTGTTTGCACGACTCCTTTAAGCCGTGGTAGGGTAGTAATCAAAGTACAGTGGGAACTCACACGAGAAAAATGACGATCTCAGGTCGATGAACTAACCTGTACACATGTCACCAGGGAACTGCTATCTGACGTTAGGTATAAAACCAACTAGCATGTTCCCGGCGAGTCATGTCCGTTGTACTCTGAACCTAATGAGCAACTATATACATCTTAGGTGAACCAAATGACACCAATGGCTTGTGAGACCGACCACCGCCCCTCGTCGGGGTCTCTACTGTACACACTAGTCTACTCTGGAGTATCGATGCCCTGTCTCGAAAACACCAACGACTAGGGACCTTTTAAGGATGTGCTTATAGACCCCAGCTCCCACGTATATGATCGCCATCATACAGCTGGCCGTCAAGCAAGAATCCTAAGGGCTCTATCAACGCGCAATAGTGACCTGTAGAGTCACCTAAAGCATTACACGATGACAAAGATAAACCAGATAGCGTACTATCATCTGGAGTAAGACTGTCCTACCGGCATGGGTCCTCCCTCAATCATTGCAATCACGTGCCTGTGATCCAAAAATTGACTCTGAGGGCACTATATCCAACAATCTCCCACTTGCACTCAAGGCTAATTATTGCGATGTCGCATACTCACAGCCTGTGTGATACCGAACACCCAACTCCTCTACTAATCAGTCTTCCAAAACCTGTTTGCGAAACTATTGCGTTCGAGGAATAGCCTCAGTGAGTGGATCAGCCCTAATGTTTCTTTCTATGTCTCTCTTTATCTCAAGTTCACGGAGAAAGCCATCTCCCTAAATGAGCAATACCTGTCTTAGAATATGTCTAGATATCTGATGGGACCTAGTTCATAAATGAACTCCAAATCCAAACTTCTTAAACTTTATCGTCAACTGAACTTAAACAGTATCCTGCGCCATGCCTCCCTCAGTATCCTCCTGGACCACCTGTCCAAAATACTGCCCCTCGTTAGAGGGAAAACTATAACTCTGATAGCCACCCTATCATCTAGGTCATCTAGGAAGACTGGAATGATAATTGCCTCCTAAAAGAGGCCGTTGTTATCATATCCCTAGAATATCCACTTATGTTCTAAAACTGCTTCCGATTGTTTCTCCATGATTGGATTAATATCAACATATTGCATCTGATGCCAAAAACAACATCTGGTGTGGTACTTGACATTTCAAGATTGACTCAATTGCCTAAGCAAGTGATCTGCCAATCATGCACATCCCTCTCCTCTTTAGTCTGTACGACACCTTTAGAGAGGGTGACTCTATCACCTGCAGGTACACTACCATGCCCGGAGTCGTCCATTCTAAATACCTTTAGAATGCTGTCTAAGTACCCTGATTGGGAAACTACCAAAATCTAGATCTAAAACCATAGATCTAGTAACCAGAATATCTGCTATAATATCCATTACCCATGTGGAGAAACCACTGTGTGACAACCAAAGTATAACCGATCGTAGTATAGGAATTTCACTTCCTACTCTGTGTATGTCATCCAAATACCAGGACATTACACCCTACTACCTTCTTAACCGATCCATCCCTTATTCTGATGAAGTCAAACCAATTACTGTCACATCATAAATAGATGATCTATCTCTGCTACATCTGCTTTAGTCTCTAAATAGACACGAGCTACTTGTCCACTATGCTTCCGCTGCTCCTACTGATTACGACAACCCTCTGGCAGAGTCATATACACGTCCACTTCTAAAGCCAGTTCAGAACGACGCTATATTTATCCTCCCGCCGGGTCTCACAGTCTGGAACAACAGTAGTGTCAAGTTTGGGTAAACAAGAACCTCCTTGTCACCGTCCTTGAGGCTACCGGAGTACCTCTCAGGTGCCTGAGGTTACCCACCATCACTGCGGAGTGGCAAATGGAATGTCAAATCAGATTGAATCTTTAGGTTCTCATCAAATTTTCAGTAATCGTTTGCGGTTCTGGAATCACTTCCAATTCTACCATACTCCCACTACTGTTTTCTGAAAAAATCCATTTTACTAAAACTGTGGCGAGTGAAGAACAATATCACTATTGATCTTCCAGATGGTAGAAAGTCAACCCTCGTCATAGCCCGGGTCAACCAACAAACAGCCATTACAGAAACATGCCTTGAGTTGTCCAGAGTATGGTTTTAAGCATAAGCCGGACAACTCCCCGTTCCTTAACAATGTTAAGATATGAACTATTCTATATCCAATATAGAAATAGAGGCACTGATTTAATTGGAACCAGATTCAAATCATGCAGCTGTCTCCAGTGCATGTCAAATAAAATGGAAGGAGGCCGATCAGCATTACTCAACTTAGAAGTACATCCAGATATGAGCAATCTGAAAGAGAAGCAAGTTCTCTTAATCATTACTATCAACTGAATACCAAACACAAGTATCTACATCCTCGATCACCTTGAAGAATCCCGATACTTGTAACACCTGGTTCTCTACTTTATTCATATACCTATAACTTCTCAAAACTTAGACCTTGCATTTCTATGAAACACCTGTCTAAGAACTAGAGAAGTCACAAGTAAACAGAACATAGTACGAGTACCAACCCCTCTGTCCTCATGGACACTGGACAACATACAATACTCTGTATAAGTCCCCTGTGTCTAATAACTCATTCCCTGTGTGTCGTAGGCTGAAAACTGTACTTATGGTTAAGAAGAATTACACCGCTGTTTAATGCTGCTTACCTAACCATCCACTGATATAGGTAAATGTCATAGACATAATTTCAAAAAGTTATATCTCACTCTATAAAAATAGACGTACAGACATATCAATTTGAAATTGGTGCATAACAACGGATATTCAAAACCAAATATTTGTTGTCCGGCAAACAACCCAGGTGATTTCCTCAAATATCACCAATTACAATGAATTCCGATATAATGAGGATGATCACCTAATTCCCAATAACTTACTCCCACTCATCATCTGTAAAACCATACAGATGTGAGAATCATACATGGTAAATACATACCCTGGAGCAAGTGTCTAATTGGGAAATCAGTTTTCTATTAATAGTACACAGTGAAACTGAAACATAGAAATGTTTCGTAGGGGTTTCCGGGTATTCCTAGTAATGCCTCTTCCATTATCCAGATTCACAACTGTAACCGTATATTTCTTTGCCATCTCTCCAAATCCCTTCATATGTCTTTAGTCGTTACCTTCTGTACACCTTCTTAGGCTAAATGGTTTTCTTCCTTCCCTAACTTTAGGCACCGGCCTATGGTTTGGAAGAAGACTATCCAATAAGCATAATGGGTGTACTGTCCTAATCCTAGGAGCACTCACAACGCGAGAGAAGGTAAAGATAAAAGAGAACTGAATAAACCTTATTCCTATTTCTCCTGAACCAGAATCCATCCCCGAACTGGAACAAGTTCCTTTTGAGTTCATATATAACCATACGATGGAGTATCCAAATAACTGTGGATCTTCGTAGTGATACGGAGTGTTCAAGAGAAATACAAAGGTGAAGTAGGAGTGGCGAAGAAATACTTGGTTTGGTCGTGAATAGCAGTCGCAGTTTACTTTGCCCTCTTACTAATTCCTTTATATGTCTTTACTTAATACCTTCTGCACACCTTTGTTACGATAATTGATTTTCTTCATTCCCTACCGTTCGGCACCTGCCTTTGGTTTAGAAGAAGACTATCCAATAAGCGTAATAGGTGTACTGTCCTAATCCAATGAGCACTCGCATCCTGAGAGAAGGTAAAAGGAAAAGACAACTGAATTGTCTTATTCGTTTTCTCCAGAACCGGAAACCATCCTCGAATCTGGAACAAGTTCCTTCGAGTTCGTATATAACCATACGATGGTTTTATCCAATGGAAGTGGACGTTCGTAGTAATACGGGGTGTTCTGGAGAAAAGGGTAAAAGAAGGAGTGGCAATGAGGTATACAACTCTGACAATCCGAAAGCCAGTGTTTTAAGAACGTTCGGTCAACTTGGTCCCTGAGTCATAGTCAAGGGTTGGGTCATGGTCGCAGCCAAAGAGAGAGAGAAAAGAAACACTCAGCGTGCACTCTAACCTAGATCAGAATGGTTATCACTTTATCCAATCAGGAAACCTCCAACTGTACCGTCAAATTCTCCTCCAAACCTGAAAGAAGAATTAGCGGGGATTATCCGAAGAGTAAACCAACTCATCAGTGGGTATCGGGATCCAACTATCATCGTAGGATAATGTGATAGAATCCACTCACGTTATCACACTCCAGAAGGTATGCGCATATCTGGAAAGTTTCAGTTTCTTTAGAAACTCCCGATGTGATTTTTACCCCTAGGACCCAAGTGACCTTGACACAGTCAACAAATCAAAGATTCCTAGTCAAGTTCAACCCGTCATTATCCTGGATTTCATTAAACCCACCCGTACAATCCCTTGACACAGTCAACAAGGCCGCACGACTGTCCTAACCAATCCCATTAATACGCCACAAACGAACACTACTTAGGTACCGTACACTACGCCTTGACACAGTCAACAAACGCAGCACGGATACTAAGTAAAACTTGTAAGAAACGGCGGAGGGCTACGTCTAGTTTTTGGCGAAAAATTTTTATCGTAATGAACTTGATATCTTTGAAGGAACTGCATAGCTTTTTATAAAAATATAGTGACGAAAACCTTTGCTAAAGAGGTCACTCCTGCTGAAGGGATCTCGGTCCTTTTCCCGTAGAATGAGGTGTAGGATATTCCAACTGAATACCACTATGCAAAGCAAAAGACAATCGGCTATAATGAAGTTATTACCCTGACGCAAACTTCTGTCCAAGGGGTCACTCCCGGTGGTGGGATCTCGGCCCTTGCCTCGTTGACTGAGGTGTTGGACATTCATAACCGAATACCACTGTGCAAAACAAAAGAGAACGTCCTTGCAATAACAACTTTTTGAAAAATTGTTCCAAAAACGTCAAACATGTTTGTTTAGCTTGCATTGATCCGAATCAACGCAGTCCCATCAATTGATCACACCAATAAAAAACGAAAATACGATGTACGTATATGCCATCCGCATTCGCCACTGGGTCCCGTCATCACCCGTTAGGTTACTTAACTAACGACAGAGCGGGGACTGGACTCAAAACATATACAACATCTACTAGTATATATATCAATATATAATATTCGCTCAAGGCATGATAAATTGCAACATCACAGAAATGTAATAAGTATCACAGAACAATACAGAAATCTGGGATCCCCGGGTTTCATAGAGTCGCTACAGAAACGCGATGTTCCCCTGGTCGTGTGGATAGCTTGTGCAATGAAATCCTAGACCCCTACGGGCGCGGTAAGTTACCCGCCAAAACCTGAAGCGAGGCAGCCCCCTTCAGCAACGTGAATGGACCACCCAGCACTTCACGGAATCCGGTAACTTGGGCACCCCTCATTGGGTCAACCTATACCCCCTACGAGTGGGGCGAATAGCCCGCCAATTCTAGAGTGAAGCCCCCTCCGTCTCAAAGCCATGAGATGCGGGCCCGTTGCCCTCTAGAACCTGGCTATCCGTGCACCCCACCGCCGGGTAATCCTTGTACAGAAAGTAAAATATACAACGGGTACATCGACCTCAGCTCCGTCGTGCCCCAAAAGAATAATATACAAACAGGCAGTGACAGCAGTCCACATGTCGGACGCTCGCCCCACAATATCAAATGTACATATACAACCAAACCGTACTAGCATTGCATCCAGGCTATCCACCACGACAGATCCGCAACATCACAGCACAACACAGAACATCAACGTGAATGTCACGTTCGCAAGTCCGTCTAAAAGGGCTATAGCAGTTAGACATGATTTACCGATCAAGTGACATTCACGGTCGCAGATATAATGTAAATACTGTGAACTAACATGTTTAAAATTTTCGATCGACTAAATTTCCCGAAGTGGGCCCCAAGTACAATACCCAGTACTCAAACAAAATCTGGGCCCCAACAAAAATTACCAGAAACCACAATTTCAACTCAGGAATCACTCTAGGAAAAATGGTGCAAAGACATTAATTTTCTGCAGCGGAACCGCGGCCAAAAGGGGGTTACGGCCGCGGTTCCGCGGCTATACAGTAACTTCATGCGACCATTGTTCTTCAGTGTTCACATAAAACCCTGCCTGATTTTCTTCAACATAGCAAATAATTTTTTGACAATAACAGAAAATCGACAGAAACTGTCAAATTGAAATCGCGGTTTTTGAAAATTTGTTCGATCGATGTTCTAAACACGTTACATTAAGCTAGAAAAGGTTAATGTCGTGGCTCTGATACCATGTAGGACCACGGTAGCGCCCCGGCCGTCTGTCCGAAGCCAAAATGCGGAAACAAAACTTCTCTTAAACTAGAAACCGGCGCTACCGCGGTCTATAAACCCGGATCGGACCATTAACCTACTACTAGCTAACTAGAGAAAGGGTAGAGAGCTATACCGAGCGATCCGTGTCCTTCGGTCTTCGGCCACCATCCCGATCTCCTCGCGGCATCTCCGGTCCCGATCTCCTCGTCGGAAAGGGCACCACATCACCGAGTCTTTTTACGGGCTCCCACCTCAGAACCGAGGCAACTCGGACACGAAGTTGGCAAGCCGACGTGTCCAAGATTGCTGTAGACTGAGCGTAGATCACTATGTCTTAAGGGGTTATAGAAGTTGCCATTTTTAGATGGAGGAATGAACTATGGAGATGAGGTAAGAAATCTTTGTTGCAAGCAAATGAGAATGAGATCAAAAATCCTCACCACAAAAATGAATCCCCTCCTCCACTCATGTGGCCGGCCATATCTTGTCCATGGAAAATATGAATGGGGGAGAGCACAAGAAAAGGTATGGGATGAGCATAAGAAAATGGTGGGTGATCATGAGGAATAATGATCACAACAAAGTCTAAACAAAAACCCATCACCAATCCCATCTCAAGAAGCAAGAAATGATGAACCATCATGAAGCAACCATGTGCCACAAAAAGAAGTCAAAGGATACTAGAACCATCATTAACCCTCCATTTTGCTAATTTGCACATTTGCAAATAAGCCCCTCCACACAAAATTTCAGCCAAAGAAAGATTGAAAGGAAAATGGCCGAAACGGATTACAAACTGGCAACTTCACAAAAAGCGATCCCATAATAAATTACAGGAAAACCCCGCGACTGTATATACATACCCGCATTTGTATTCCGACCGAATACAAATGCAATGAGACAAAATCTACACTGTACAATACTAGGATCCGGCTTAAACCAAAGCCCGCTATTATTATCCGTCCGATCATGATGCCTACAATACCGCACGTATATGATGGAACCCAGCCATAAATCCATACGACCTCTACAGCATTTCGCCCGAAACTTGACAAACTGTCTGTGGGGGACTCTAAAGTCTCGTCAATACTTTGGCTATTGATTTAACCACTAGAATGTCAGAGGTATTAGCCATACGTAACGGGCTACCAGGTATTGACCAAAAGGGACATCGATGAGCGAACTCATCCTGACACCCTACTGAACCTGTCAGTGATAATATCCGTACAGTCTGGTCCGTTCGTCTATGAGCATCGCATGGCGGGCCCAGGGGGTTGGTAAAAGTCAACCCCCAAAAGCGGTACAAGTCGTGTCGGAGTGTAGCCCAGAACACCCTGAGATATTACTGGAATACCTACCAGTAAATCTCCTTCCTTGTCCAAGGACTTCGTGTAATGGCTCTCTTAGACACAGCGCGACCTCACCCCTAATACAGGGAGATACGAACCCCTGCATATCCATTCACTGCTTCCATGTGGCTCGGGACTGTACCGAACTAAAACCTGTTTGCACGACTCCTTTGAGCCGTGGTAGGGTAGTAATCAAAGTACAGTGGGAACTCACACGAGACAAATGACGATCTCATGTCGATGAACTAACCAATACACATGTCACCAGGGAACTGCTATCTGACGTCAGGTATGAAACCAACTAGCATGTCCCCGGCGAGTCCTGTCCGGTGTACTCATAACCCAATGAGCACCTGTATACATCTTAGGTGAACCAACTGACACCAGCGGCTTATGAGACCGGCCACCGCCCCTCGTCGGGGTCTTGACTGTATACACTAGTCTACTCTGGAGTATCGATGCCCTGTCTCGAAAACTCCCACGACTAGGGACCTTTTAAGGATGTGCATATAGACCCCAGCTCCCACATATATGATCGCCATCATACTGCTGGCCGTCAAGCAAGAATCCTAAGGACTCTATCAACGCGCAATATTAACCTGGAAGGTCACCAAAAGAAGTTCACGATGATAAAGATAAACCAGATAGCATACTATCATCTTGAGTAAGACTGTCCTACCGGCATTGGTCCTCCCTCAATCATTGCAATCAAGTGCATGTGATCCAATAATTGACTCTGAGAGCACTATATCCAACACTTATACAAATTTTGGGATTGATTTTTTTAGAGCAGTATATTTTATGATATTTACTATGTGGCAAAGTAACTGAGAAGGACTAGTTCGAGGACTATACCAGAATTTTTTTTACATGCATCGATAGTTACCGCAGGGATTTCCAAAAAGGAGCTACAGTCTCAATATTTTCCTATGTGTCCGAGATGGCACGAAACTTTTTACAAAGGAAACCCTTCTAAATTATTTTAAACGGTGGGACGTGTTTGTTAAACAAAGGATATATATATTTATATTTAGTTATTTTTCTTACAATAAACGTCTGCTACTCGTGCAGTGATACGCGCATCGCACATCGACTTGAAAAAGGTTTGGCATGCATTTCTTTCAGATGTTTTGACGAGTTTACAATGATGCGTACAATGTACATGCTATAGTTTTGATGTATATCATGTTGGTTTTCGTATTGGACCTTGACATCGGTAACTTCACTACGACTCCGATGATTGCGTGATGCTTGACAGGGTTTTGACCTTGAGTTTTATACTCGTTTTTCATGCGCATGCACTGCGCTAAGATGTTTCTTAAGTATTTAAGATTTCGGAGCCCCGCCGACTTGAATGCTTTGATGAAATATTTTAGTATTTGGGGGGATTAAATTTAAATTCGGGGACCGAATTTCATAAAGGGGGGAAGACTGTAACGTTTTGAAAATCGTTTAGGTGAAATTTCCGATAATCGGTAAAATAACTGGTGTTTTCCGTAAAAACCAAGCTATAATTAATTTTCAATATAGACTTAAATATACCTATTCTAGCAATGTAATTGCTAGTATTTGGTATTTAATTGGTCAATTGTAAAATTCTAGTTTACTTAAATATTTTACTTAATTAATTATTTTTAATATTATTTTAAGGTTTCACTAATACATTTAATTAGTGATAATTACAAATTAGAATGGGTTAATAAAAATTCTGTGAACCTTGTCAACCTAGAATCTAGTTTGTAACATATTATTTCTTCTAAAATTTTTCCTCATGGTTCTAGATATTTTTAGAATGCTAGATAAAATAATATAAGAATAGAAATTGATGTGAGGTGCTTATTGAGACTTGAGGGATTTTTCTTGTCATGGAAAATTCTACAATCACCAACACATCCCCATTTTCCCTTGCTGGCTGAGCAAGGACAACCCCCCTCTCCATCAAACTCATCTTGTCTCATCAAAAAAAAAGAAGAAAATTTAGAAGGAAAGTAATAAACAAGTAGTGAGCTTTGTTGACTTGGGGGAAATTTTGAACACAACACCTCATCTCTCTCTGTCCCCACCAAAGATTTGGCCGAGCCCTCTCCCATGGCTGCTGCCCAAATTTCTCCCCTTTCATCACCTCATTACACCTCCAAAATCATCAAAAAAATGCATCAAAACACACAGAAATTCCTACTAAATCCTAATAAAATCCTTACCCATTATTCCTTGGCCAATCTAGCATGGATCTTGGAGGATGGAAGCAAGTTTGGGAGGCTAAGATGCATGTTTAATCTACAATCTTTGAGGTATAAATCCTAACCCCATAGTTAATTGGTTGGTTAAACACTTTAAAATCAACTTAATTAGGTATTTAATTGGTGTTATTGCAAGGTTTGAAAATTCAAGAGAAGGGTTTGGATTTAGAGTTAGGGTTTTCATCACATCATTAAGATTATAATTTGTAGTTTAACATCTTAAGTTATGCAAAATCTAGTCTAGTTGTTGATTTGTACATTGTTACTTTAAAATTGTTAAAATTGGATGATTTTGCAAACTAGTTTTTTTGGATTAATACAAACTGGTGTGATAAAATTGTAGTAATGGTTTGTGTGACTTAGTTAAGATACTTAGTGAATATTATGGCCATTAGTTTTGTTAAAACATCATGTTTTGAAATAAAACGGGTAATTGTCGTTTACTAGGTTTTTGGATTGAATCGTTTGAACTAAGATTGAGATTTTGGTGATTTACAACCTTTTCCATATAGTAATTAGTGTGTTGTGAATGTGCAAGTGGTACGAGTGGGTACTAGGAGTAGTGGTTTTCAAGTATTGCGACCCTAGTTGTAGTTTGTGGCATTGTCGCGGCGCGTTTCGTGCACCAAGTGTGTGCGCGTCTAGTTAGTGCGCATGGTTATCTTGTATCGTTTATTTCCATGACTATCATTTATTTATCCTTTTAATTGCTTGTGTACGATTCTAGGATCGGGAGCAGAGGCTTCGGATGTGTCGCGGAAATGTCAGAGCTGAAATCGGATCAGATTAGCCGAGGCATCCAGGTGAGTAGATATATATCTACGGGAGAAGTCGGATGGATAGCGTATAGCACCCCCGCAAATTTCGTATGGTATGATGTGTTTATGATATATATATATATATATATATATATACACCTTACTGTAATTATGAGATGTGAATACTTAGCAAGACAGGCTTAAGGAGACCATGGGTTGGATTTAGTATAATTGGAGGAAAGTACTTTCAGTTTAGCTTCTTTGTTGCGAAACCCTAGAGTTATGGTTCACACACACACACACACACATGCACACACGTGATATGTTTGGGTGTATATGTTTATATGTATATATATTAATGTGTGTGTGTGTATGTGCTGGTGTACACACACACTCACACACACACACACACATATACGTATACACGGATGATGAGCCTAGTATATGATACTAGGAGATGAGCCGATATGATCGGGCAAGATGCCGTAAGTTGTGATATATGATTGGGTCGTAATATGATATACGACATGATATTATAGTGGATCGTTGGGCGATATGTTTTCATACACACGAGGATATATGTTTAATAATATGGGAATGTACTAGATTTTAGAATGGTACCCTTAATTCTTGATTTATCGATAATGATACTATATGGATAATGAGGTTTATGTGATATTTGACCCGTACCCCGATTTGGGATGTCGTACGATGGATTTTACCGTACGAGTTATAGATATGATGATTGATCCGCACTGATGACTCGAGAATGTCGTACTATGTATTTTACCGTACGCGACGCTATTAAGGCGGGATCGCCGACTACTAGATATATCTAATCGGACTTTAGGTGGATTTTCTTTACCCTTTAGACTGGGCTCGAGTCATACTTATTTTCAAAACTAACGAATCGTGATTATGTTAAAGACAGGCTAAGGGATACTATGGATTTTTCAAAAGACGTATCTTTTCTTAAATACCCCGTAGCCCCTATTTTTCTAAAACCACGATTCGCGCTTTTTCAAACACCAAAAATTGTATGACTCGTATTTGGATAGGTATATGCTTCTATGTTGCGGTTACTACACCATTTTCCGTATATTCATGTTGTTCTCATCGCATTGCATGCTTATAAATGTGTTTTCTTTAGTTATTATGAACCCCTGTTGTCAGGGCTCTAGCACCATTACCGATGATGCGTATGATCCATGCACACTTGCTTGCCGGCTCACACACATCATCATCGGTAATTTGCATGTCACATACACATTAGAAAACATTACTTCGTAAGTATAAATTGCTAGTTAGTAGTTTCAACAAAGTACTAGTACGATTACTTTCATATGCTAGTTTAGACATTGCATAGCTTACTTAGATATTTCTTGCAGTTATACATTCATTCTGATGTGGAATATCGTAGGGCTTTATGCCGATATTCACAGTTCACTGACTAGTGATTTTGAGATTTCGGATCTTTCATGAGATTTCAGGTTTTGGGAAACCGCATGTGAATGTTTAGAAACATATGATAATTTTAAAAGAGAAAGATGTGTTTTCCTTGATATGATAAATAGCGTCCACCATGATGTTTTCTTGGTTCTGAGTTGGTTTTCGAGACCCGATTCGAGGAGGAGGAGGAACCGTCTTCGGGTACATGGTGGACCCGGTGAGGTACCCCGGGGCAAGAGTGATTTCATAGTGGACGATGAGCCTGGCAGGGGAGAACTACCTACCGGTGATTGTATTGGAAACTCGAGGGATATCCGGAGGATACCGCTCGGAGTTATGAGAAAGATGGATAAGGGCCGATCCGGACTGACGGAGCCCATGGGCCGATCCTGACTATATGGAGCCCAAGATTTGAGTATTATGTCTCGCTGTCGGACATGAATTTCAAGATGTTTTGAGTGCCAATGCTGGGCACTCGTGTTTTATTATGATTTGTGTGTCGTTGCTGGACACACGTTGGATGATGCATTAGTACATGTCATACATCGATATATTATTAATCATGACACGGAAATGAGTACTTTGATATCACATTTATGATATACTGTCACCCTTGTTGTAGTATTGTATATTTTATTGGATGACCTAGGATAGAGTCATACATGGGATTTCTACTCGGTGATGTTTTCAACTCACGAGTTAGCAACTCACCCCCGTTGTGCCACAATTTCTTGCAGGTTTGGCCGTATAGGTTTTGTTGCGACTTGCTGGCACACTTCTTCCTTCCCGGTGATTGCTTTCGTATGTGGGTTCACTTGCATCATGACCACTGTTGTACCTTATTTTCTTCAGTTGTATCTATTAAACTCCATCAACCAGACTTGTATTATTTGATAAACATAGAAAACCAGTTGTGTATTATTTCGACCTTAGAGTCGTGCGCTTGTATTATTGGGGTTCTTCTCTGGTTTTCTTGAGGATGTTGGTTTTCTTTCTGAGTTTTCATCATCGCCCTTCAGCGTTGTATATTATATTGCTTGCGTGGTTGTTTCGGCCATTTGGCGAAGAGCTAGCTCCCGCTTCGGGATGCCTTATTTTATTATATATATGTATTTTCATGTGTTGTATCCTTTTGGGGGCCAGTTTTTACAAAAGAGACTCTGCCGAAATTTTCTAGAAAATATGATGTTGCTTTTAAATGCATCTACGACTTTCAAAGTGAATCTATATGTTAACTTTTAAATAAGTTTTTCCTTCAGTCTTTTTATTCAAAATGGTTTAGATTTCTGGGCTTTGGCTTACTTAGATTACGTTACGCCTCTAGACGTTTCATAATTTAAGTGCCAGTCGCGTTCCGTAACTTCGGGTCATGACATTAAGAGATCCCAATCAATTTGTGGAATTTTACCCACCATTGGATCTTTGATCCAAGGGTTTCTGTTTTACAGAACATATTTTATTGTTTCAAACAAGATTGGGGAAATATTTTCCATATGCAGGGTTTTATTCTGTGAAATGGTGATTTTTAATCACCATTGGATTTTTAATCCAATGGTTCTCTTTTTTAGAGAGGGCAAACTTTCTTGCTTAGAAAGATTGAGGGAATATATCCCAAAAATAGAATTTTATTCTATGATCCACTTTGGGGAATGTTTTCTCCCGACAGAATTTAATTCTACATTTTTGATGATTTATCATCTCCATTAGATTTTTGATCCAACGGCTCTGTTTTACAGAGAGTAGAATTTAATTCGGTTAGTTATGTGTATGCCCTAAAAGCCATTATTGTACATATGATGTATATTATAGTGGATGCTTGGACATATATAGAGAGGACTTTCTTGCTCGACAAGATAGTATGCTATCTGGTTTCTCTTTGTCTTAACATGTAAATTTGTATTGTGATACTGTCTTGCTCTCACATGTTGATAAAACCCTTAAGAAGAGTACTTGATTAGCAGGACTATGATGGAGATCATACTAGTTGGGCCAGGGTAGACCATAAGTACATCCTTTAATTGTTCCTAGTCGAGAGTATATCGAGACAGGCCATCGACATTCAAGAGTAGACTAGCGTATACGCTTCTTGACCCATATGATGAGCGATAGATGATCCCACATTCATTGGTGTTTGACATCAAAGAGGGTATACGGGTGCTCAGTGGAGACTGGGTACACTGAATAGACTCGCCGAGAACTCCTAGTTGGTATTATACCTATTGTCAGATAGCAGTTTTCTTGTGACACTGGTACAGGTTGTCTGTAGACCCGAGATCGTCCTAGAGTCTTATGTGATTCCCTCTTTGCTTTGATTTCCATCTTACCACGTTCAAGAGAACGTGCAAAACGGTGGCTTTTGGGTACAGTCCCGAATCACATGGAAGCAATGAGCGATAGGAGGGGATTCGTCTCTCCCGGTATTGGGGGTTGATGTTGCGCTGTGCTCGATTGACTATAACCGGAAGTCCCTGGCGAGGGCTTATACTTAGATCTACTGGTATGTTTTATTAGTAGTTTCTCGACCCGTTATGAGCCTCACATTGGCATGACTTATCGGTTACTGGGGTCTGACGTTTACCACCCCTAGACTTGATATGCGACATCTCAGACGAAGAGACCGGACTGTACGGTAGTGTTACTGACAGGCTTTACAGGAGTATGAGCAGGCTTTCTTGTTGATCGTCTGATCGTTCAATACCCGGGTAGCTCTTACTTCCAGCTAGTACCGCTGACGGCTTATGGGTGACTGATATGATCATCACCTACTGCCGGCGTATTGACGAGTCTTTAGAGTCCTACACAGAGGTTTACTGGCTCAGGCAAAATGAAGTAGGAGCACATAAGTGATATGTGCGGACCGAGAATAATACGAGTATGTGATACCGTATTCTATTCTCGCGATATGTAATATCGGTCGGTTATATGTGATATAGCCGGATTATCGAATCAAGTGTTGATTCGATAAGTTGATACATATAATATTAGTCAGTTATATATGATATAGCCGGATTATTAAGTCAAATGTTGATTTGATAATTTAATGTATAATTATATATTTGATATACTAATTTACATTAACTAATATTTGCTCACTTGTGCAATTCTTTTTTCTCACATGTGCACATTTAATATATATATGATATATATTATTTGTGTTTTTTTTATGTCATGCTTGATGATACACACTACATGGGTGTATGAGACTCATACCATGCCATTAGATATTTAGGGTTTTATTTATTTAATGCAAATATAAATTGGTGGGAATTAAGCATGGTTGCAAGCTTTAGAAGCTTGTGGAAACCATTGACTTAGTCCACTAAATTTTTCTTGCATTAGATATTTATTAGCCTAACCATAATCTTTAGCCATGGCTTATTCTCTACATGAGTTATATGTGATATGAACTCACCCATGGTTTCCATTCACTCTCTCATTTATTATTTGCTTCATCTTCTTCATTGAGCTCTCTAGCTTTCTCAACAAAAAGATATAGAGTGAGAAAATTAATTCTAAAGTTTGCAAAAATCCTACTTCATCATCCTTTACTACATTATCCATTTAGTTTTGGGTGTTAGCTTCACTAATCCCTAATTAGTGAAGAGGTAGCTTGAGTTGGTATCTCCTCAAAGTAGATCATCTTCGACCTCGAAGATCATTAAGCAAGCTCGTTCATTTCGACTAGTGGGGTCTACGGAGAGTCCGGATCACCACTACTTGGAGCGAAGGGACTTCTACACGGAGCATTTGAAGTGATGGGACGGTCTACAAAGGTTGTATTCCATATTCACTTATATGTAAAAATGTTTACATTTTCTATTGTCTAATTCTCAAGTTAAAATTCTAGGGTTAGGGTTATGTAGCATGGCAATTTTTTGAAAATGGCATGGACGTTGCCTCCCGAAACCTTGATGTCGTGCTAGGTAACCATACAAATTCTACCTGGGCATTGGAGCTCACGTGTTATACACGTGAGGCGCCACTTGAGAGTTTTAATTTTTTTTGTGCTTTGCACACTGGTGGCCGCCTGAGGAGCACGTGCGGTGCAATATGAGAGTTTTAACTCTTATTTTTAATCCAATAGATTCTTTCGTGCTTTGCACACTGGCGCCCGCGTGAGGAGCACGTGAGGCGCTGCCTCATTAATTTTGAACAGAGCTTTGTTCTTTTATTTGGGGAAACAAATGGCCCCCCACCGTTGCGCTCACGTGGCTCATACGTGAGTGCAGCGGTGACACCTTTTCCACCGTCCGATCTTTTGGGAAGTTCAACCGTCTTCTTATGTTTTGTAAATAAGGAATTTGACCTTTGAGATGACTGTTGTTTCCCTCATCTTCTTGAGTCTTCTTCCTTCCTTGAGAATTTAATTATCTCTTCAGTGATTAGATCTCTATTTTTAAAGAAACTCTTAGAGTTTTACTCTGGCCATTTTCCCCATGAAAGATACTCTTTTTTCTTGGACTTCTTTCAACCCATTAACAGAGCTTTGCTCTTCTTTTGTAATGATTTCTTAGAAATCTAAAACTTTTACTTGAGTAGACCATAGGTCTTAAAGTTCTTTTAGGGTTTTACCCAGTTGCTAACCTTGATTTTTGAAGGCTATTTGGAATTTAATTCCATGTCCCGAGTGGATTTCTGGGATTTTATCCCATTTTTGTACAATGCTTCGCTCTAAAAAAGATTTCTTTTAAAGAAATTCTTTTGGGAATTATATTCCTTTTCTTATTTTCCTCACAGATTTGAAATCTGTTTGCAAAACACATTTCTCGAGGGAGTTTAACTCCATAGTTCAATGAGATTTTCTCATTAAATGAGAATCCTTTTGGATTCTTTCATTGAGTGATTGTCTCATCAATTATAGGGTGTTACCTTGATTTTGTAGGGCCCCTTGTCCCTTTCTCTTTGAACTGTGATGCAGTAGAATTTTAAGTGTAAAAGAATGTTAAAGTCTTGAAAAGAGTGTCGATAATTAACCCCTCCCCTTTTTTGTGCAGGTACTATGGCTTCCGATTCCCCCTTTCCCTTCGTTCGCTCGGAGAGTGCTTTCACCGACGCACCCACAGATCGGGAAGACATCGCACTTATTCAGGACTATGACCCAGAGTAAAAGACTTTTCATCTGTGGGGGTCATGGTACAGTCAAATTATCCAGGTTCGGCGTCATTTTACTTGCACAGCGCCTTCAGAACCGATCCCTATTACAATGACTCACCTCAGGTAACTTACGCAGTAGAAGAGGTCAACTGGACCTCGGAAGGTCGTCTTCAGCCTTCCATGGCGTTAATACCAGTGCAGCCGCCGATGGCCCTAGACATTTTAGGGTGACGCATATGCCAAGGAGAGTCGTGTCCTTGGGAGAAAGTTTACATGATTGGAATGACACCCCGTCATTCGGCTGACTATCTACAGTGGGCCCGATATATCCTGTTGGCCAAGAAATTGCTGCTATTGAAGATCGGGCTATATCCTGCGATCTATGAGTCCCTCTTTCATATTCACACTCCTTATATATGGTGGGTCAAATCGGTCCTGGAACAATGGAACTGTAAGCCGATGTCACGCACCCCGTGGTTCTCGGGGAAGCGGAATTTTCAAAAAAGAAGATATTTGACTACGTAACACCGGCTAAAACTCCAGGATCTTTACTAAAGCCTTAACTAGCTAATCTATATAGAGGTTTAACTATCTTTTAGAATGGTTATACCTCCAAGATCGAGTCCTTCGGATCTTCTAGTTCTCCTCTCCAAGGCTCCTCGGTGATCGGATCGGGCTAGCACGATCGTCCTTCTTGTGTCAAAGATGATCTACCGGGAGGGAATGTGCTCCAAGCTTCAACCTCTAAATGAGGTAACTAAGGTAGATGGTTCGCTAAACCAACTAGCCTAGGAGATGTAGAAAGTGTAATGGATTGTTTGTCTCACTAAACCCTTGGCTCACAACACATGCGAAGGTTAGGGTTTAGTTAGAGGAAGAAGGAGATGAAGGAACCAAGAGAGAGAATAAGAGAGTGAAAATGAATAATCATCAAGTTGGCTATGTGTGGAAATGGCTAATATATCATACCCTCACTCATTGAGCCATGGAATAAAACATAATATAAAATACCTCCCATGCCTCAATAGTGAGTCAAGATGAATAAACAAATCAAAAAAGCCAAGCTTCACCATGCCATCAAAGTCTCCTCTAATATCCACCTCATTAATCCATTTGGAAAATGGATAATACAAATAATGAGGTGGCACCTTCTAGAAGCATGCCTTGACAAATTACAAGAATGCCCCTCTCACCGTATATACATACCCGTATCCGTATTCTGAAAAATACGGATACACTGATACGATAACAATCCAATAATACAATACTAGGATCCGGATTAAAACAAAGCCCGCTAGTAGAGTCTGCCCGATAAGCATCCGTGTATAAGTACACGTATGCGATCGAAGCCCAGTCGTAAAACCATACGACGTCTACATCAATTGCCTGAAGCAGGGAAACCCTCTGTGCGGGACTCTAAAGACTCGACAATACGCTGGAAGTGGGTTTAACCATAAGCCTCAGCGGTACTAGCTGCACGTAACGGCTACCCAGGTATCTGTCGATAAGAAGACCGATGACCAAACTCACCCGGACTCCTACTGAGCCTATCAGTGACAATCTCCGTACAGTCCGGTCTGTTGGTCTGAGATACTCGGATATCCGCTTATGGGGATTGTAAACGTCAGACACCTAACAACGTGATAAATCGTGTCGGAGGAGAGCCTAATACACCATGAGAAACTTCTGGAGTACCTTACCAGTATTTCCCGACTGTCCTGGCCAGGGACTTTGTGTAATGGTTTTCCGATTACTGCGCGATATCAACCCCCAATACCGGGAGAGACGAATCCTATCTAATCGCTATTGTCTCTAAGTGCTTCGGGACTACACCCAACTACTACCTGTTTGCACGACTCATTTGAGCATGGTATGGTAGTAATCAAAGTGTAGTAGGAACACACTCGAGACGAAGTAGCGATGGCGAGACAACGGACTAAGCTGTACTCGTGCCACCTGGGAACTGCTGCCTGACGATAGGTATAATACTAACCAGCAGTTCCCGACGAGTCCTGTCCAGTGTAACTCACAACCCATTGAGCACCTGCACACCTTCTCCAGCATGTCGTACTAATGGTTGTAGGACAGACCATATCCCCTGCGGGGATGAGAAGTGTATACACTAGTCTACTCCGGAGTATCGATGCCTCGTCTCGATAATCCAACGACTAGGGACCTGTATAAGGATGTGCTTATAGACTACCCAGCCCCCATGAGTGTGAATGCCATCACAATGCTGGTAGTCAAGCAAAGATCCTAAAGGCTCTACTAATATGTATAAGCGATATGCTAAAAGAAACACAAGCACATATTGAGGTAGAATCAAACCAGGTAGCATACTACGATATCGAGCAAGACTGTTATTATAACTGTGAAATATCCCAAGCATCCAATATGTAATATACAATCCAGTATGATACAATAATGTCCTCTAGGGCATATATCACTAACATGAACATCCCGACACACACCATTCTCATATCAGATCAGGAGGTTTCAATCTCATTGGAGGAGTTTGCGGAGATATCTAGACTACCCATCAGAGAGGAACATTATGAGTAGATACTTCCCGCCGATATCTTTGCCACCAAATCAGTGGTAATGGGTTTTACTCCGGAGAATACCTTTCAACATCAGTTCCCGAGCTTGATTAAGGTGTTCAACGTGTACGGGAGCTTATTCCTAGAGTCTGGTGGGCACGGAGTTAGCTTCGCAGATTTTATCGCCCGCTTTCTTCATTCAGAGGCTCTATCTAAACAAGCCGCGAAGATCGCCAAACTTGACGACCCGTTCGGATTTGGTTCGGACAACATGCCAAATGTGCCTACGGATTTAAAGAAATTCTTTATTCCAGATACTCCAGTCATCCCCTTCGTAGAGATTGTCACCCCAGACATTGACGAGGAGATGTTCTTTATAGGGTTTATCGGCTTGTGGCTGAGTTGGTTCGTGCTTCCGCCGCACCCCCGCTACATGAGACCATCTGTTTTTTATCCGGCTCATCGCATCGCCGCGGGGATGCGCATGGTTGTTGGGGTCACGGGATTAGCTCATTTATATCATGGCCTGAGCTTTGAGCTGGCTATAGTGCCCTCAAGTCAATTATTGGATCGCAGGCACGTGATTGTAATGATTGAGGAAGGACCTATACCGGTAGAACGGTCTTACTCAAGATGATAGTATGCTATCTGGTTTGTCATTATCATCGTGTACATGCTTCAGGTGAAATTACAGATCACTATTACATGTTGATAGAGCCAATAGGATTCTTGCTTGACTACCAGCAGTATGATGGAGATCATATACGTGAGAGTTGGGTGGTCTATAGGGACATCCTTAAAGTGTCCCTAGTCATGGGAGTTTCGAGACTGGGCATCGATACTCCAAGAGTAGACTAGTGTATAAGGATCGAGAACCCGACGAGGGGCGGTGGCCGGTCTCACAAGCCATTGGTGTAAGTTGTTACACCTAAGATGTATACATGTGCTCATTGGGTTATGAGTACACCGGACGGACTCGCCGGGAACATGCTAGTTGGTATACACATATTGTCAGATAGCAGTTCCCAGGTGACATGTGTACAGGTTAGTCTATCGACCTGAGATTGTCATTTGTCTTGTGTGAGTTCCTACTGTGCTCTGATTACTACCCTACCACGGCTCAAAGGAGTCATGCAAACAGGTTTTAGTTGGGTACAGCCCCGAGCCACATGGAGGCAGTGAGCGGATCGTCAGGGGATTTGTCTCTCCCGGTATATTGGGAGTTGATGTCGCGGAGTGCACGGGTGGCCATCACCAGAAATCCTCGGCCGGGGCAGATGAGAATTACCGATCTAGGATCGGTAGTTTCTCAGTTGGTGATAGGTTACATGCCGACACTAAATGTCGCGTTATTAGGGGTCTGACTTTATCCACTTCCCTAGACTCGATATGCGATACTCATAGACGAACGGACCGACTGTACGGATATTGTCACTGTCAGGCTCAGTAGGGTTTTAGGATGCGTTCGCTCGTCGGCCTCCCTTTCGCTCAATACCTGGGTAGCCGCTACGTACAACTAGTGCCACTGACGTGCTTATGGCTAAACCCACTGCCAGCGTATTGACGAGACTTTAGAGTCCCAAACAGAGGGTTTCCATGGTTCGGACGAAACGTTGTAGAGACCGTATGGTTTTATGGCAGGGTTCGATCATATACATGCACTTGTACACGGATCATAATCGGAAGGATAATACTAGTGTGCTTTGTTTAAAGTCGGATCCTAGTATTATATTGTTGCATTATTTTCGTCTCGCTGTATTCATATTAAGTCGGAATACGGATGAAGGTATGCATAAATGATGAGGGGTATTCTTGTAATCCGTTAGAAGATTACTTTTGAAGATGCCATTTCTTTTTCTAGTTTTAAACATTTAGGGTTTTGTTTTATAAATGTTTAATATTTTATTGAGGTGTAAAGTGTGAGGTTAAGTTTTGGCATGGTGCATTTTTTGTGGCATGTGCCATGCTTGATATTTTATTGGTTTTGTGAGATATTTGTGATGGCATGAGGTTAGATATTTTGTAGAGATGATTTTTTCTTTGGTTTCTACACACAAATATCTCACAATATCATCACAAGAAAAAGAGGACTGCTACTTATATTTTTTCTTGGGTTGCCTTTTCTTTTGGTGTTAAGTCTTGAGCTCACACTTCACACCTATGGTTTCCTCTTCACCTCCATCCATTCCATCTCATGTGTTGAGAATCATTGGGTGTATTGAGAAAAAATGATCACACACTCTCTCTACTTCATCATGTGCATCTTGGCTAGCAAACTGGATGCCCGAGTTGCTTCGGTTTTGAAGCGGGGGCCTGTATTACTAATCCTCGACGTGGATCGTCTTCTACGAGAGAGGCCGGAGACCGAACTTGATCGAGGAAGCTGCGATGAGCTTGGGACAGAGGTTGAAGACCAAAGGACATGGATCGATTGGTATAACCTCTCTAAACTCCTTTTATAGTTAACTAGTATAGGGTTAATGGTTCGATCCGGGAATCGGGTTCCGTTAGCGCCGGGTTTTAAAAGTTTTTGTTCCTCGTTTAGCCACGGATTGATGGCCGGGGCGCTGGCGTAGCCTTACATGGTAACAGAGCTAACCCATTAACCGCATACTAGTTGTTTAGACGATGTTTAAGTATCGAAACAAAGATAACTCCAAATCAACACCAACCCATATTCCATTCTCTGTCAATTTTTCCCGAGTCTTCTAAAATTATTTTAGCAACTGTAGAAGACTACTTAGATGACTACTAGAAGACACACCAAACACGAGCCCCTAATTCCACTACTTAGCCGACGAGACATGATGAAAATCCGACCATGCCGGTTTTGTAGTTGAGTTGGGACTTGATTTTTGGCATGGCATCTAGTCTCTGGAATATTAGTTCAGTAGTATTGCATGTTTAACTCAGTTTGGATATAGTTTTATCTAGTTGTTTGGGAGCTAATCGGGGTTATTTCGAAGTCGATATTTCTAACATTTTTTAAAGTTTACAGTACATGCATTACTTTCTACGACCGTGAATCTAATTAGAGCGGTACAACATGTCTAATTGCTATAGTTCTTTTGGACGGGTTAGAAAACGTGACATAACCGTTGATGTTCTTTGTTGTGTTGTGATGTTGCGAATTGTCGTGGTGGATAGCTTGGGTGCAATGTTATCACATTTTAGTTTTATTTGTACGTTTGATATCGCGGGGCGAAGTCCGACATGTGGACTGCCGTCACTGCCTGTTTGTATATTATTTGTTTAGGGCACGACCGGGTTGAGGTCGCTGTCACTGTTGTACATATTTTCTTTTCTGTACTAGGATTACCCCGTGATGGAGTGCACGAATAGCCGGGTTCTGGAGGGCAACGGGTCCGCATCTCATGGCATTGAGAAGGAGGGGGCCTCACTCTAGAATTGGCAGGCTATTCACCGCACTCGTAGAGGGTACAGGTTGAACCAAGGTGGGGAGCTCAAGTTACCGGATTCTGTGAAGTGTCGGGTGGCCAATTCACTTTGATGAAGGGGGATGCCTTACTTCTGGTTTTGGCGGGTAACTTTCCGTGCTCGTAGGGGTCTAGGTTTTCATTGCACAAGCTATCCACACGACCAGGGGAACGTCGGGTTTCACTTGCGGGTTTCACCCGGCCAATTCACTGTGATGCTTATTGCTTATTTGAGATGTTGAATTTATCACTCCTGGAGCGATTATTATATATTTTTATATATATACTAGTAGATGTTGTATATGTTTTACACCCGCGCTAGTCCAGTCCCCGCTCTGTCGTTAGTTAAGTAACCTAACGGGTGATGACGGGACCCAGTGGCGAATGCGGATGGCATATACGTACATCATATTTTCGTTCTTTTTTGGTGTGACTAATTGATGGGACTGCATTGATGTGTTGATTCTGATCAATGAAAAGATAACAGACCTATTCGATGTTGTTGGAACAATTTTAAAAAAAGCTGTTATTACTAGGACGTTTTATTTTTTTTTTGCACAGATGTATTCGGTTATGAATATCCAGCACCTCATTCCACGAGGCAAGGGCCGAGATCCCATCATCGGGAGTGACCCCTTGGGCAGAAGTTTGCGTCAGGGTAATAACATCACTATTCGATTACTTTTTGCTTTGCGTCGTGGTATTCAGTGGGAATACCCTGCACCTCATTCGACGAGGAAAGAGCCGAGATCCCTTCACCGGGAGTAACCTCTTTAGCAAAGGTTTTCGCCACTATATATTTATAAAAAGCTATCTGGTTCCTTCAACGATATCAAGTTCATTACGTTAAAGGTTTTTCGCCAAAAACCATTCGTAGCCCTTCGTCATTTCATACGGGTCGCACTTAGTATTCATTCTATGTTTGTTGGCCTTCGTCATGGCATAGTGTATGGTAGCTATTTTTTACTTTTCTGTTGCATAGATAGATGCGTTGGTTTTGGACAATCATACTACTATTTTGACCTTCGTCAAGGGTATGTACGGGTGGGTTCAAATTAACCTGGACAATGACGGGTAGAACTTGACATGTGACTTATGATATGTTGGACTTTGTCAAGGTCAAAAGAGCATGGGTTAAAAATCACATCGGGAGTTTCTATAGAAATTGAAACTTGCCAGGCATGAGCATACCTTCTGGAGTATGATAACTTGAGTGGATTCCATTAGGTTATCATGCGATGATAGTTGGATCCCAATACCCACTGATGAGTTGGTTTATTTCTCGGATGATTTTAGATGATCCCGACTAATTCTTCTTTCAGGTTTGGCGGAGAATTTGAGGATACAGTGGGAGACATCCTGATTAGATAAAGTGATTAACCATTCTGATCTAGATTAGAGTGCACGCTGAGTGTTTTTTTCTCTCTCTCTTTGGCAGTGACCTTGACCCGACCCTAGACTATAACTCAGTAACCAAGTTAACCGGTCCTTCCTAAAACATTGAATTTTGGATTGTCAAAGTTGCATATATCATTGCCACTCCTACTTTTACCCTTTGATTTTCTCCGGAACATTCCGCATCACTATGAAGATACACATTTATTGGATATGACCATCGTATAGTTACATACGAACTCGAAGAAACTTGTTTCAGATTCGAGGGCGGTTTCCGGTTCAGCAGAAATTGAATAGGACTATTCAGTTGTCATTTCCTTTTACCTTCTCTCAGGTTGTGAGGGCTCCTAGGATAAGGAGAGGGAACACCTATTGCGCTTATTAGATAGTCTTCTTCCAAACCATAGGCAGGTGCCGAAAGGTGGGGAATGAAGAAAACCGATTAGCCTAAGTGTGGTGTACATAAGGTAATACGTAAAGAAAAATAAAGGGATTAGAAAGAGGGCAAAATAAAATGCGACTGCTATCATTCACGACTAAACCGAGTAGTTCATCACCACTCCTACTTCACATTTGCATTTCTCCGGTTAAGGAGAAATAGAATAGGATTATTCAGGTTTTCTTTTATCATTACCTTCTCTCAGGTTGCGAGTACTCCTAAGATTAGGAGAGCACAACTATTACGCTTATTGGATAGTCTTCTTCCAAACCATAGGCTGGTGCCGAACGGTAGGGAAGAAAGAAAACCATTTGGCCTAAGGGTGGTGTACAGAAGGTAATGAGTAAAGACAAATAAAGGGATTTGGAGAGATGGCAAAGAAATTTACGGTTACAGTCACGAATCTGGATAATGGTAGAGGCATTACTAGGAATACCCGGCTACCCGTTCAAAGCATTTTCATGTTTCAGTTTCACTATGCGTTGTTAATTGAAAACTGATTTCCCAATTAGATCCTTGGTCCAGGGTATGTATTTACCAGGTTTGATTCTCACGTCTGTATGGTTTTACAGATGATGAGTGGGAGTAAGTTATTGGGAGTTAGGTGATTAGATCCTCTTTATATCGGAATTCGTTGTAATTTATGATATTTGAGAAAATCTCCTGGGGTTTTGCCTGACAGCAAATTTTTGGTTTTGAATATCTGTTGTTATGCACCAATTTCAAATTGATATATCTGTACGTTTATTTTATAAAGTGAGATATAACCTTTTGAAATTATGTCCATGACATTTACCTATATCAGTTGATGGTTAGGTAAGGAGCATTAAACAACGGTGTAATTCTTCTTAAACATAGTACAGTTTTCAACCTACGACGCACGGGGTATGAGTTATTAAACTCAGGGGACTTATACAAAGTATTGTATGTTGTCCAGTATCCATTAGTCAGAGGGGTTGGTCCTCGTACTATATTCTGAATACTTATAACTTCTCCAGTTTTAGTCAAGTATTTCATTGAAATACAAGGTTCAAGTTTTGAGAAGTTATAGGTACAAGATTAAAGTAGAGAACTAGGTGTTGTAAGTATCAGGATTCTTCAAGATGATAAAAGATGTAGATACTTGTGTTTGGTATTTAGTTGATAGTAATGGTTTTGAGAAGTTGCTTCTCTTTCAGGTTACTTATATTTAGATTCACTGCTAAATTGAGTAATGCTGATCGGCCTCTCTCTCCATTTAGTTAACATGCACTGGAGACAGCTGCATGATTTGAAACTGGTTCCAATTAAATCAGTGCCTCTGTTTCTATATTGTATATAGAATGGTTCAAATATTAACGATGTTAAGGTATATGGAGTTGTCCGGCTTATGCTTAAAACTAGACTATGGATAACTCAAGGCACGTTTCTGTAATGGCAGTTTATGGGTTATCCCGGGCTATGACGAGGATTAACTTTCTACCATCTGGAAGATCAATGGTGATATTGTTCTTGACTCGCCACAGTTTTAGTAATATGGATTTTTTCAGAAAACAGTAGTAGGAGTATGGTAGAAATGGAAGTGATTCTAGAACCACAAACGATTACTGAAAATTTAAAAGAACCTAAAGATTCAATCGGGATTGACATTCCATTAGCCACACCGCAAATATGGTGGGTAACCTCAGGAACTCGATAGGTAATTTGGTATCCTCAAAGACGGTAACAGGGAGGTTCTTGTTTACCCAGACTTGCCATTACTGCTGTTCTAGACCATGAGACCCGGCATGAGGATGAGTACATCGTCGTTCTAAACTAGGTTTAGAAGTGCACGTGTATATGACTTTGCCAAAGGGTTGTTGTAGTTTGTGGGAGCAGCGGAAGCATAGTGGACAAGTAGCTTATGTCTTTTTATAGACTAAAGCAAGTATAGTGGAGATAGATCATCTATTTTTGATATGACAGTCATGGGCTTTGACTTCATCAGAATAGGAGATGGATCTGTTAAGAAGATAGTAGGGTGTGATGTCCTGGTATTTGGATGACATGCACATTGTAGGAAGTAAAATTCCTATACTACGATCGGTTATACTATGGTTGTCACACAGTGGTTTCTCCACATGTGATATAGATATTATATCAGGCATTCTGGTAACTGGATATATAGTTTTAGATCTAGATTTGGGTAGTTTTCCAATTTGGGTATTTTGACACTATTCTAAAGGTGTTTTAGAATGGACGACTCCTGGCATGGTGGTGTACCTGCAGGTGATGGAGTCACCCTATCTAAAGGTGTCTTACAGACTAAAGAGGAGAGGGATGTGCATGATTGGTATATCACTTGCTCAGGCAATTGAGTCAATCATGAGATGTCAAGTAGCACACCAGATGTTGTTTTTGCACTAGATGCAATAAGTTGATATATTAATCCAATCCTGGAGAAATGTTCGGAAGCATTTTTTGAACATAAATGGATTTTCTAGGGTTTTGGTAACGGCAGTCTCCTTCGGGAGACGGTTATCATTCCAGGCTTCCAAGGTGACATGGATGACAGAGTGACTGTCAGAGTTATAGTTTTCCCTCTTTTGAGGGGCAGTAGTTTGGACAGGTGGTCCAAACGGATACTGAGGGAGGAATGGCGCAGGATACTGATTAAATTCAGTGGACGATACAGTCTAAGAAGTTTACTAGATTTGGAGTTCATTTATGTATTGGGTCCCATCAAACATCTAGACATATTCTAATACAGGTATTGCTCATTCCGGGAGATGGCTTTCTCCGTGAACTTGAGATAAAGAGAGACATAAAGAGAAACATTGGAGCGGATTCACTCACTGAGGCTATTTCTCGAACACAATAGTTTTACAAATGGGCTTTGTGAAACTGATTAGTAGGGAAATTGGGTGTTCGGTATCACGCGGACTGTGACTATGCGACACCGTAATAATTATCCTTAAGTGCAAGTGGAAGATTGTTGGATATAATGCCCTCAAGTAAATTATTGGATCGCAAGCACGTGATTGCAATAATTGAGTGAGGACCTATACCGGTAGAACAGTCTTACTCAAGATGATAGTATGCTATCTGGTTTGTCTTTATCATCGTGTATATGCTTCAGGTGAGATTACAGATCACTATTACATGTTGATAGAGCCCATAGGATTCTTGCTTGACTACCAGTAGTATGATGGCGATCATATACATGAGAGTTGGGTGGTCTATAGGCACATCCTTAAAGTGTCCCTAGTCGTGGGAGTTTCGAGACAGGGCATCGATACTCTAAGTGTAGACTAGTGTACACGGATCGAGACCCCGATGAGGGGCGGTGGCCGGTCTTTGGTGTTAGTTGTTGAACCTAAGATGTATACAGGTGCTCATTGGGTTATGAGTACGCCGGACGGACTCGCCGAGAACATGCTAGTTGGTATTATACCTATTGTCAGATAGCTTTTCCCAGGTGACATGTGTACAGGTTAGTCTATCGACCTGAGTGTTGGATATAGTGCCCTTTAAGTCAATTACTGGATCGCAAGTACGTGATTGCAATGATTGAGGGAGGACCTATACCGATATGAAAGTCTTGCTCGAGATGATAGTATGCTATCTGGTTTGTCTTTATCATCGTATACATGCTTTAGTTCACTATTGCATGTTAATAGAACCCATAGGATTCTTGCTTGACTGCCGACAGTATGATGGCGATCATTTACATGAGAGCTGGGGTCTATAAGCAAATCCCTAAAGTGTCCCTAGTCGTAGGAGTTTCGAGACAGGGCATCGATACTCCAGTGTAGACTAGTGTAAACTGTCGAGACCCCGACGAAGGGCGGTGGCACAAGCCATTGGTGTCAGTTTGTTCACCTAAGATGTATACAGGTGCTCATTGAGTTATGAGTACACCGGACTGGACTCGCCGCGAACATGCTATGTTGGTATTATACATATCGTCAGATAGAAGTTCCGTGGTGACATGTGTACAGGTTAGTTCATCGACCTGAGGTTGTCATTTGTCTCGTGTGAGTTCCTACTGTGCTTTGATTTCTACCCTACCACGGGTCAAAGGAGTCGTGCAAACAGGTATTTTTTTGGGTACAGTCCCGAGCCACATGGAGGCAGTGAGCAGATTATCGGGGATTCGTCTCTCCCGGTATTAGGGGTGAGATCGCGCTGTGTTTAGGAGAGCCATTACACAAAATCCTTGGCCAGGGTAATCGAGATTTACTGGTAGGTATTCCAGTAGTATCTCAGGGTGTTCTGGGCTACTCTCTGACACGACTTATACAGCTATTGGGGGTCTGACGTTTACCGCCCCCTAGGCCTTATTTGCGATACTCATAGATGAATGGACCGGACTGTACGGAAATTGTCACTGTCAGGCTCAGTAGGGTTTCTGGATGAGTTCGCTCGTCGTCTCCCTTTCCATCGATACATAGATAACTGTTACGTACAGCTTGTACCTCTGACGTGCTAGTGGTTATACCCAGTGCCAGTGTATTGATGAGTCATTAGAGTCTCCCACAGACAGTTTCCTAAGTTCGGGCGAAACGTTGTAGAGGCCGTATGGTTTTATGGTAGGGTTCGGAAAATGCACGTGCATTTACGCACGTGTCATATTTCGGACAGTTAATACTGGTGGGCTTTGGTTTAAGCCGGATCCATGTATTATACTTTGTAGATATAATATCTTTGCCTGAGTTACATTTGTATTCGGTCGTAATACAAATGCGGGTATGTTTATACAGTTACGGGGTTATCCTGAAATTCGTTTCGGGGTCGCTTTTGGAAGTTGCCAGTTTCTAGTTTTCTATCACCCGTCTTTAACATTCGGTTAAAGACGGATTTATCTTTTCTTGAAGAGTGTGGATGGTTCTAGAAACTTCTATATGGTGACTAGGATGATGACTAAGCTAGTGAGTCATTAGTTCATTAATGAAGCATTTAATAAGTGATGAGTTGTTATGGTGACTAGGTTAATGATTCATGGATTTGCATTTAATGTTTTAAGTGTGTCATCCTTTTCATTAATTGTTATGATAAGGTTATTTGTTAAGGTCACGCCCTCCTCTCTCCTACACTCACCTCCTCCTTATATTATGGCCGGCCCCTCAAGTTTTAGGTAGGGGATTGATTTCTTTGGAAAAGATTATGATAGTTTAGTTCATGGAAATTTCATATATCTCAATTTCCATTCACCCGATTCAAAAAAGGCAACTTCATTAACCGTTCGTCCATAGCTTTGGACGTAACGAGGCAAAGTGTTCTACTCATTCTCTACATCAATCTTGGTCATCTCTTTTAGCAAACTTGATGATCGAGTTGCCTCGGTTCAGAGGCGGGAGCCCGTTTCAAGATCCGTCGACGTGGTGCCACCTGGACGACGAGACCGGAGATCGATCGAGATCGGAGCAGCCGCAACAAAGCGTGGGATGATTGTTGAAGACCGAAGGACTCGGATCGTTCGGTATAACATTTCTACCCACTTTGTAGTTTGTTAGTTTAGCTTTAATGGCGGATCAGGGTTATAGTATATGATAGTCCGAGTTGTATAAAAGTTTTGTTCCGCATTTGGCGTCTGTTTGACGGTCGGGACGCTACCGTAGACTTAAATTGGTATCAGAGCCTCACCATTAAGCTTTACTAACTTGTGCTATCGCGTTTAAAAGATCGATCGAACTGAATTTCCGAAACTACTTTTTTCTGTATAAAAGTTTCTGTCGATTTTAACTGGGTCTAAAAAATATTTTGAGCATCACAGAAAAACAAGCAGGCTTTTATAAGAATACTGGTGAAATTTGGTGGCTCAACTCAACATTAACGCCGTGGATCCACGGCCAAAACAAGGGTTTGGCTGCGGATCCGCCTCCGTTTTGTGAGATTGGTACTCCAATTTTCTACTGTAGCTTCTACACAGTAAATTGTGGTTTTTGGTATATTTCTTTTGGGCCCAGATTTTGTTACTGTACACCAGATGTACGTGGGGCCCACTTCGGGAAGTTTTGTCAATCGAAATTTTAAACTTGTTAGTTTACAGTATTTACATTATATCTCCGACCGGGAATGTCATTTGAGCGGTAAATTGCGTCTAATTGCTATAGCTCTTTTAGATGGATTTGCTAACGTGACATTCGCGTTGATGTTCTGTGTTGTGCTGTGATGTTGCGGATTTGTCGTGGTGGATAGCAGTGTGCAATGGTAGTGTTGTTTGGATTTATTTGTACATTTGATATTGCGGGGCGAGCGTCCGACTTGTGGACTGCCGTCACTGCCTGTTTGTATAATATTCTTTTAGGGCACGACCGGGCTGAGGTCGATGTACCCGTTGTATATATTTTTCATTTCTGTACTTGGTTTACCCCGCGACGGAGTGCATGGATAGCCGGGTTCTGGAGGGTAACGGGTCCATATTTCATGGCTTTGAGAGGCAGAAGGGCCTTACTCTAGAATTGGCAGACTATTCGCCGCACTCGTAGGGGGTACAGGTTGACCCAAGGAGGGGTGCTCAAGTTACCGGATTCCGTGAAGTGCTTGGTGGTCCATTCACTTTGCTGTAGGGGGCTGCCTCGCTTCAGGTTTTGGCGGGTAACTTGTCGCACCCGTAGGGGTCTAGGTTTCATAGCACAGGCTATCCATACGACCACGGAACGTCGGGTTTCAGTAGCGGCTCTGTGAAACCCGGGGATCCCAGATTATCTGTATTATTCTGTGATGCTTGTTACTTTTTCTATAATGTTGCATATTATCACGCCTGGAGCGATTATTGTATATTGATATATATACTATTAGATGTTGTATATGTTTTACACCTGCGCTAGTCCAGTCCCCGCTCTGTCGTTAGTTAAGTAACCTAACGGGTGATGACGAGACCCAGTGGCGAATGCGGATGGCATATACGTGCATTATATTTTCGTTCTTTTCTGGTGTGATTGATTGATGGGAATGCATTGATTCTTATCAATGCAAGGATAAAACAAACATATATTTGATGTTTTTGGAACAAATTTTAAAAGGTGTTATTACAAAGTCATTTCTTTTTGTTTTGCATAGTGATATTCAGTTAGAATATCCAGCACCTCATTCGATGAGGCAAGGGTCGAGATCCCTTCACTGGGAGTGACCCCTTGGGCAGAAGTCTACGTCAGGATAATAACTTCAATATATTTGATTACAAGTTGTTTTGCATCGTGGTATTCAGTTAGAATATCCTGCACCTCATTCCACGAGGAAAGAGCCGAGATCCCTTCACCGGGAGTGACCTCTTGAGCAAAAGGTTTTCGCCACTATATTTTTTTTTATAAAAAGCTATCAGGTTCCTTCAACGAGATCAAGTTCTTTACGTTAAAGGTTTTTCGCCAAAAACCAGCCGTAATCCTCCGTCATTTCTTATGGACGGTCAGTAGTATTCAAGCTATTTTTTTTGGCGTACGTCAAGGCATAGTGTTTGGTAGCTGCTGGGTATTCATTTGTTGCATAGATAGATGCATTAGTTTAGGACAGACGTACAGCCTTGTTGGCCTACGTCAAGGGCATGTACGATGAACTAAATTAATCAGGACAACGACAGGTAGAACTTGACATGTGACTTATGATTTGTTGGCCTATGTCAAGCTCATAAGAGCATGGGATTAAAAATTACATCGGGAGTTTCAAACGTACAAGAAACTTGCCATACATGCGCATACCTTCTGGAGTATGATAACTTGAGTGGCTTCCATCAAGTTATCATGCGATGATGGTTGGATCCCGATTCCCACAGATGAGTTAGTTTACTCCTCGGGTGATTCCGACTAATTCTTTTTCCATGTTTGGAGAAGAATTTGAGATAACTGTAGGAGGTTTCCTTATTAGATAAAGTGATAACCATTCTGATCTAGGTTAGAGTGCACGCAGAGTGTTTCTTTTCTCTCTCTCTCTTTTGCAGCGACCTTTGACCGATCCTAGACTATGACTCAGTGACCAAGTTGACCGAAACTTCTTAAAATACTGGGTTTTGGATTGTCCGAGTTGCTTAAGTCATTGCCGCTCCTTCTTTTACCCTTTGTATTTCTCAGAACACCCCGTATTACTACGGACATCCACTTCCATTGGATAGATCCATCGTATGGTTATTTACGAACTCGAAGGGACTTCTTCGAGGATGGACCAGGTTCAGGAGAAATAGAATTGGTTTATTCAATTGTCTTATTATCACCTTCTCTCAGGTTGCGAGGGCTCCTTAGTTTAGGAGAATACACCTATTACGCTTATTGGATAGTCTTCTTCCAAATCATAGGCATGTGCCGAAAGGTAGAGAATGAAGAAAACCAATTAGCCTAAGTAGGGTGTACAGAAGGTAATAACTAAAGACAAAATAAAGGGATTAGAAAGAGGCAAAGTAAATTGCGACTACTAACATTCACGACCAAACCACGTATTTCATCGCCACTCCTACTTCACCTTTAATTTCTCCAGAACAACCAGTATCACTACGAACATCCAATTCCATTGGATAAATCCATCGTATGGTTGTATACGAACTCGAAGGATATTTTTTCGAGGATGGATTCTGGTTCAGGAGAAAAAGGAATAAGGTTTATTCCGTTGTCTTTTATCATCACCTTCTCTCAAGTTGCGAGTACTCCTAGGATTAGGAGAGTACACCTATTATGCTTACTGGATAGTCTTCTTCCAAACCGTAGGTTGGTACCGAACGGTAGGGAAGGAAGAAAACCATTTAGCCTAACGAAGGTGTACAGAAGGTAACGACTAAAGACAAAATAAAGGGATTTGGAGAGATGGCAATGAAAAATACGGTTAAAGTCATGAATTGGATTACGGAAGAGGCATTACTAAGAATACCAGGATACCCTTTCGAAACATTTTCATGTTTCAATGTCACTGTGCATTGTTAATAGAAAACTGATTTCCCGATTTGATACTTACTCCAGGGTATGTATTTACCAGGTATGATTCTCACATCTGTATGGTTTTACAGATAATGAGTGGGAGCAAGTTATTGGGAATTAGGTGATCATCCTCACTATAACGGAATTCGTTGAAATTGGTGATATTTGAGGAAATCGCCTGAGTACAGTTTTTCAACCTACGACGCACAGGTTTTGAGTTATTCAACTCAGCGGACTTATACAGAGTATTGTATATTGTCTAGTGTCCATTAGGACAAAGAGCTTGGTCCTCGTACTATATTCTGTTTACTTGTAACTTCTCTAGTTTTTAGACAAGTGTTTCGTAGAAATACAATGTCTAAGTTTTGAGAAGTTGTGGGTATAGGAATAAAGTAGAGAACCAGGTGTCGCAAGTAACAGGATTCTTCAAAGAATTCGAAGATGTAGATTCTTGTGAATGGTATTCAGTTGATAATAACGGTTTTGAGAAACTTGTATCTCTTTCAGGTTACTCATAATTGGATGGATTCCTAAGTTGAGCAATGCTGATTAGTCTATTTCCATTAAGTTGATATGCACTGGAGACAGCTGCATGATTAGAATCTGGTTCTAATTAAATAAGTGGCAATGTTCTATATTGGATATAGAATGGTTCATATCTTAACGATGTTATGGTACGATGAGTTGTCCAGCTTATGCTTAAAACCAAACACTCGATAATTCAAGGCACATTTCTGTAATGGCAGTTTATGGGTTGACCCTGGCTTTGACGAGGGTTGATTTTCTACCATCTTGAAGATGGATAGTGATATTGTTCTAGACTCGCCACATTTTTGGTAAAATGGATTTTTTCAGAAAACAGTAGTGGGAGTATGGTAGAACTGGAAGTGATTCCAGAACCGCAAACGATTACGGAAATTTTAATAGGACCTATATATTCAATCAGGTTTGATATTCCATTAGCCACTCCGCAGATATAAGGGGTAACCTTAGACACCCGAGAGGTACTCAGTTAGCCTCAAGGACGGTGACAGGGAGGTTCTTGTTTATCCAGACTTGACACTACTGTTGTTCCAGACTATGAGACCCGACAAGAGGTTAAGTATAGCGTCGTTCTAAACTAGCTTTAGAAGTGTACGTATATATATTATTCTGCCAGAGGGTTGTCGTAGTCAGTGGGAGCAGCGGAAGCATAGTGGGCAAGTAGCTTATGTCTATTTATAGGCTTGATCACATATAGCAGAGATAAGATCATCTATTTTTGATGTAACAGTCATGGGTTTGACTTCATCAGAATAGGGGATGGATCTGTTAAGAAGGTACTAAGGTGTGATGTCCTGGTATTTAGATGACATACACAGAGTAAGAAGTAAAATTCCTATACTACGATCTGTTATACAGTGGTCGTCACACAGTTGTTTCTCCACAAAGGATATGGATATAATATCTGACATTCTGGTTACTAGATCTATGGTTTTAGATCTAGAATTGGGTAGTTTCCCAATTTTGTTACTTTGACAGTATTCTAATGGTACTTTAGAATAGATGACTCCTAGCATGGTGGTGTACCTGCAGGTGATGGGGTCACCCTTCTAAAGGTGTCTTACAGACTGAAAAGAGAGGGAAGTGCATGATTGGCAGATCACTTGCTTAGGTAATTGAGTCAATCATGAAATGTCAAGTACCACACCAGATGTTTTTTTTTTTGCACTAGATGCGATAAGGTTATATTAATCCAATCCTGAAGAAACTTTAGGAAGCAATATTAGAACATGAATGGATGTTCTATGGATTTGATAATGGCAGCCTCCTTGAGGAGACGGTTATCATTCCAGGCTTCCAAGATGACCTGGATGACATAGTGATTGTCAGAGTTATAGTTTTCCCTCTGACGAGGGACATTATTATAGACAGGTTGTCCAAGAGGATACTGTGGGAGGCATAGTGCTGGACACAGATTAGTTTCGGTGATCGATACAGTCTAAGAAGTTTGGATTTGGAGTTCATTTATGAACTAGGTCCCATCAGATATCCAGACATATTCTAAGACATGTATTACTCAATTCGGGAGATGGCTTTCTCCACTAACTTGAGATTAAGAGAGACATAGAAAGAAACATCAGGGCGGATCCACTCACTAAGGCAATGAGTATGCGACATCGCAATAATAGCCTTAAATGCAAGTGGGAGATTGTTGGATATAGTGCCCTCTAAGTCAATTATTGGATCGCAGGTACGTGATTGCAATGATTGAGGGAGGACCTATACCGATATGAAAGTCTTGCTCGAGATGATAGTATGCTATCTGGTTTGTCTTTATCATCGTATACATGCTTTAGTTCACTATTTCATGTTAATAGAACCCATAGGATTCTTGCTTGACTGCCGACAGTATGATGGCGATCATATACGTGAGAGATGGGGTCTATAAGCACATCATTAAAGTGTCCCTAGTCGTGGGAGTTTCGAGACAGGGCATCGATAGTGCAGTGTAGACTAGTGTATACAGTCGAGACCCCGACGAGGGGCGGTGGCTGGTCTCACAAGCCATTGGTGTCAGTTTGTTCACCTAAGGTGTATACAGGTGCTCATTGAGTTATGAGTACACCGGAATGGACCCGCCGGGAACATGCTAAGTTGGTATTATACATATCGTCAGATAGCAGTTCCCTTGTGACATGTGTAGGGGTTAGTTCATCGACCTAATGTCGTCATTTGTCTCGTTTGAGTTCCCACTGTGCTTTGATTTCTACCCTACCACGGGTCAAAGGAGTCGTGCAAACAGGTATTTTTTTAGGTACAGTCCCGAGCCACATGGAGGCAGTGAGCAGATCATCGGGGATTCGTCTCTCCCGGTATTGGCGGTGAAATCGCGCTGTGTTTAGGAGAGCCATTACACAAAATCCCTGGCCAGGGTAATCGAGATTTACTGGTAGGTATTCCAATAGTATCTCAAGGTTTTCTGGGCTACTCTCTGACACGACTTATACATCTATTGGGGGTCTGACGTTTACCGGCCCCATAGGCCTTATATGCGATACTCATAGACGAATGGACCGGACTGTTCGGATATTGTCACTGTCAGGCTCAGTAGAGTTTCCGGATGAGTTCGCTCGTCAGCTCCCCTTCCATCGATACATTGATAACTATTACGTACAGCTTGTACCTCTGACGTGCTAGTGGTTATACCCAGTATCAGTTTATTGATGAGTCATTAGAGTCCCTCACAGACAGTTTCCCAAGTTCGGGCGAAACGTTGTAAAGATCATATGGTTTTATGGCAGGGTTCGGAAAATGCACGTGCATTTATGCACGTGTCATATTTCGGACAGTTAACACTGGTGGTCTTTGGTTTTAGCCGGATCCATGTATTATACTTTGTAGATATAATATCTTTGCCTCAGTTATATTTTTATTCGGTCGTAATACAAATACGGGTATGTTTATACAGTTACGGGGTTATCCTGAAATTCGTTTCGGGATCGCTTTTGGAAGTTGCCAGTTTCCAGTTTTCTATCAACCGTCTTTAACATTCGGTTAAAGAAGGATTTATCTTTTCTTGATGAGTGTGGATGATTCTAGAAACTTCAAGATGGTGACTAGGATGATAACTAAGCTAGTGAGTCATTAGTTCATTAATGAAGCATTTAATGAGTGATGAGTTGTTATGGTGACTAGGTTAATGATTCATGGATTTGCATATATTGTTTTAAGTGTGTCATCCTTTTTCATTAATTGTTATGATAAGGTTATTTGTTAAAGTCACCCCCTCCTCTCTCCTACATTCACTTCCTCCTTATATTATGGCCGGCCCCTTAAGTTTTAGGTAGGGGATTGATTTCTTTGGAAAATATTATGATAGTTTAGTTCATGGAAATTTCATATAGCTCAATTTCCATTTACCCGATTCAAAAAGGTCAACTTCATTAACCGTTCGTCCATAGCTTTGGACATAATGAGACAAAGTGTTCTACTCATTCTCTACATCAATCTTGGTCATCTCTTTTAGCAAACTTGATGATCGAGTTGCCTCGGATCAGAGGCGGGAGCCCGTTTAAAGATCCGTCGACGTGGTGCCACCTGGACGACGAGACCGGAGATCGATAGAGATCGGAGCAGCCGCAACAAAGCATGGGATGATCGTTGAAGACCGAAGGACTCAGATCGTTCGGTATAACATTTCTACCCACTTTGTAGTTTGTTAGTTTAGCTTTAATGGCAGATCCGGGTTATAGTATGTGATAGCGCCAATTGTATAAAAGTTTTTTCCGCATTTGGCGTCTGTTAGACGGCCGGGGCGCTACCGTAGACTTAAATCTGAGATCGTCATTTTTCTCTTGTGTGTTCCCACTGTGCTTTGATTACTACCCTACCATGGCTCAAAGGAGTTGTAAGTGCACGGCGGCGCCCCGGCCGTCAATTCGAGGCCAAAATGCGGAAACGATAATTTACTTTAACTTTTGAACCGGCACCACCGCGCACTATAAAACCCGGATCGGGCCATTAACATAGTCCTAGCTAACTAGAGAAGGGGTAGAGAGATATACCGAGCGATCCGTGTCCGTCGGTCTTCTCGTCGTCGGCCCGATCTCCCCGCGGAATCTCCGGTCTTCAACTCCTCGTCGGAAGGGCACCACATCGCCGGGTTCTTTTACGGGTACCCACCTCTGGACCAAGGCAACTCGGACACGAAGTTGGCGAGCCGACGTGCCCAAGAGTGCTGTAGGTTAACTGTAGAACTCTATGTCTCTTTGGGGTTGTGGAAGTTGCCATAATGATGGAGGAAATGAACTACTCTTTTGGAGATGAACTTTGGGATTTTGCAAACATGAAGAGAACCAAAATCCCACCACTAACAATTTGGACAGCCCCCTCTCATTTGGTCAGCCATGGCACATTAGGAAAAGGAAAAAGAGTGGAGAGAATCCAAGTGGGGAGGGAGGCTATCATCCAAGAGAGAGAAAAAGTGGTGATGTGAAGAAAAATGATCACAAGCAAAACCAACACTCCAACAACCTAATCATTAATCCAAAAGGTAAAGCCATCATGAATAATCATGAAACAAGAAGTCAAGTGATCATGACACAACAATATGCAAAGACCACCCTCCACAATGCTTATTTGCACAATTGCAAATAAGCCCTCCTCCACCAATTTCCAGCCAATGAAAGATACAAAGGAAAATGGCCGAAACGGAATGCAAACTGGCAACTTCATAAAACTGATCCCGTAATAAATTATAGGAAAACCCCGCTACTGTATATACATACCCGCATTTGTATTCCGACCGAATACAAATGCAATGAGACAAATCTACACAGTACAATACTAGGATCCGGCTTAAACGAAAGCCCGCTAGTATTAACCGTCCAATCATGATCCGTGCAATACCGCACGTATCTGATCGAACCCTGCCATATCTCCATACGGCCTCTACAGCTTTTCGCCCGAAACTTGAGAAAACGGTCAGTGGGGGACTCTAAAGACTCATCAATACTTTTGTGGTGGATTTAACCACTAGCATGTCAGAGGTATTAGCCTATACGTAACGGGCTACCTGGTATTGACCAAAAGGGACGTCGATGAGCGAACTCATCCTGACACCCTACTGAGCCTGTCATTGACAATATCCGTACAGTCCGGTCCGTTCGTCTATGAGCATCGCAAGGCGGACCTAGGGGGTTGGTAAAAGTCAGACCCCCAAAAGCGGTACAAGTCGTGTCGGAGTGTAGCCCAGAACACACTGAGATACTACTGGAATACCTACCAGTAAATCTCCTGCCTTGGCCAAGGAATTTCATGTACTGGCTCTCCTAGACACAGCGCGACCTCACCCCCAATACCGGGAGAGACGAACCCCTGCAGATCCGCTCACTGCCTCCATGTGGCTCGGGACTGTACCCAACTAAAACTTGTTTGCACGACTTCTTTGAGCCGTGGTAGGGTAGTAATCAAAGCACGGTGGGAACTCACACGAGATAAATGATGATCTCAGGTCGATGAACTAACCTGTACACATGTCACCAGGGAACTGCTATGTGACGTCAGGTATAATACCAACTAGCATGTTCCCGGCGAGTCCTGTCCGGTGTACTCATAACCCAATGAGCACCTGTATACATCTTAGGTGATCCAACTAACACCAGTGCCTTGTGAGACCGGCCACCGCCCCTCGTCGGGGTCTCGACTGTATACACTAGTCTACTCTGGAGTATCGATGCCCTGCCTCGAAACTTCTACGACTAGGGACCTTTTAAGGATGTGCTTATAGACTACCATCTCCCACGTATATGATCGCCCTCATACTGCTGGTAGTCAAGCAAGAATCCTAGGGGCTCTATCAACGTGCAATAGTGACCTGAAAGGTCAACTAAAGTAGTACACGATGATAAAGATAAACCAGATAGCATACTATCATCTCGAGTAAGACTGTCCTATCGGTATAGGTCCTACATCAATCATTGCAATCACGTGCATGTGATCCAATAATTGACTCTTAGGGCACTATCTCCAACAATCTCCCACTTGCACTCAAGGCTAATTATTGCGATGTCGCATACTCACAGCCCGTATGATACCGAACACCCAACTCCTCTACTAATCAGTCTCACAAAACCAGTTTGCGAAACTAATTCGTTCGAGGAATAGCCTTAGGGAGTGGATCCGCCTGGATGTTTCTTTCTATGTCTCTCTATATCTCAAGTTCGTGGAGAAAACCTATCTCCCGAAATGAGCAATACCTGTCTTAGAATATGTCTGGATGTTTGATGGGACCTAGCTCATAAATGAACTCCAAATCCAAACTTCTTAGACTGTATCATCAACTGAACTTAATCAGTATCCCGCGCCATCCTTCCCTCAGTATCCACCTGGACCACCTGTCCAAAATACTGCCCCTCTTCAGAGGGAAAACTATAACTTTGACAGTCACTCTGCCGTCCAGGTCACCTTGGAAGCCTGGAATGATAACTGTCTCCCAAAGGAGGCTGCCGTTATCATTTCCCTAGAACATCAACTTATGTTCTAAAACTGCTTCCGATCGTTTCTCCAGGATTGGATTAATATTAGCTTACTGCATCTCTTGCAAAAACAATATGTGGTGTAGTACTTGACATCTCATGATTAACTCAGTTGCCTAAACAAGTGATCTGCCGATCATGCACACCCCTCTCCCCTTTAGTCTATGAGACACCTATAGAGAGGGTGACTCCATCACCTGCAGGTATACTACCATGCCTGGAGTCGTCCATTCTAAATACTCTTAGAATATTGTCAAAGTACCCAGATTGGGAAACCACCCAAATCTAGATCTATAGATCTAGTAACCAGAATGTCTGATATAATATCCAATTTCTATGTGGAGAAACTACTGTGTGACAACCAAAGTATAACCGATCGTAGTATAGGAATATCACTTCCTACTCTGTGTATGTCATCCAAATACCAGGATATTACACCCTACTACCTTCTTAACAGATCCATCCCCTATTCTGATGAAGTCAAACCTATGACTGTCAAATCAGAAATAGATGATCTATCTCCGCTATATCTGCTTTAGTCTATAAATAGAAATAAGCCACTTGTCCACCATGCTTCCGCTGCTCCCACTGACTACGACAACCCTCTGGCAGAGTCATATACACGTACACTTCTGAAGCCAGTTCAGAACGACGCTATACTAATCCTCTTGCCGGGTCTCATAGTCGGGAACAACAGCAATGGTAAGTCTGGGTAAACAAGAACCTCCCTGTCACCGTCCTTGAGCATACGGAAGTACCTCTCGAGTGCCTGAGGTTACCCACCTTATCTGCGGAGTGGCCAATGGATTGTCAAACCAAATTGAATCTTTAGGTTCTTATCAAATTTTCAGTAATCGTCTGCAGTTCTGGAATCACTTCCAGTTCTACCATACTCCCACTAATGTTTTCTGAAAAAAATCCATTTTTATTAAAACTGTGGCGAGTCAAGAACAATATCACTATTGATCTTCCTGATGGTAGAAAGTCAACCCTCGTCATAGCCTGGGTCAACCCATAAACAGCCATTACAGAAATGTGCCTTGAATTATCCGGAGTCTGGTTTTAAGCATAAGCCGGACGACTCCCCGTACCTTAACATCGTTAAGATATGAACCGTTCTATATCCAATACAGAAACAGAGGCACTGATTTAAATGAACCAGATTCAAATCATGCAGCTGTCTCCAGTGCATGTCAACTAAATGGAAGGAGGCTTATCAGTGTTACTCAACTTAGGAATGTTTCCAATTTTGAGTAACCTAAAAGAGAAGCAAGTTCTCTTAATCATTACTATCAACTGAATACCACACACAAGTATGTACATCTTCGATCACCTTGAAGAATCCCGATACTTTTAACACCTGGTTCTCTACTTTACTCTTATACCAATAACTTCTCAAAACTTGGACCTTGTGTTTCTACGAAACACATGTCTAAGAATTAGAGAAGGCATAAGTAAACAGAATACAGTACGAGTACCAACCCCTCTGTCCTCATGGACACAGGACAATATACAATACTCTTTATAAGTCCCCTGAGTCTAGTGACTGATTCACTGTGTGTCGTAGGTTGAAAACTGTACTTATGGTTAAGAAGAATTACACCGCTGTTCAATGCTCCTTACCTAACCATCCATTCATATAGGTAAATGTCATAGACATAATTTCAAAAAGGTATATCTCACTCTATAAAAATATACGTACAGATAAATCAATTTGAAATTGGTGCATAACAACGGATATTCAAAACCAAATATTTGCCGTCCGGCAAACAGCCTTGGAGATTTCCTCAAATATCACCAATTACAACGAATTACGATATAATGACGATGATCACCTAATTCCCAATAACTTACTCCCACTCATCATCTGTAAAACCATACAGATGTGAGAATCAAGCCTGGTAAATTCATACCCTGGAGCAAGTGTCTAATTAGGAAATCAGTTTTCTTTTAACAGTACACAGTGAAACTGAAACAATGAAATGTTTCGTAGGGGTATCCGGGTATTCCTAGTAATGCCACTTCCATTATCCAGACTCACAACTGTAACCGTATATTTCTCTGCCATCTCTCCAAATCCCTTTATATGTCTTTAGTCGTTACCTTCTGTACACCCTCTTAGGCTAAATGGTTTTCTTCCTTCCCTACCGTTCGGCACCAGCCTATGGTATGGAAGAAGACTATCTAATAAGCATAATGGGTGTACTATCCTAATCCTAGGAGCACTCGCAACCCGAGAGAAGGTGAAGATAAAAGACAACTGAATAAAACCTTATTACTATTTCTCCTGAACCAGAATCCATCCCCGAACTGGAACAAGTTCCTTTCGAGTTCGTATATAACCATACGATGGAGTATCCAAATAACTGTGGATCTTCGTAGTGATACGGAGTGTCCTGGAGAAATACAAAGGTGAAGTGGGAGTGTTAATGAAATACTTGGTTTGGTCGTGAATAGCAGTCGCAATTTACTTTGCCCTCTTACTAATCCCTTGATTTGTCTTTACTTAATACCTTCTGTACACCATCGTTAGGCTAATTGGTTTTCTTCATTCCCCACCGTTTGGCACCAGCCTATGGTTTGGAAGAAGACTATCTAATTTGCGTAATAGGTGTACTATCTCGTAACCAAGGAGTACTCGCAACCTGAGAGAAGGTAAAAGGAAAATACAAATGAATAGTCCTATTCGTTTTCACCAGAACCGGAAACCATCCTCGAATAAATTCCACCGAGTTCGTATATAACCATACGATGGTATTATCCAATGGAAGTGGACGTTTGTAGTAATACGGTGTGTCCTGGAGAAAAGGGTAAAAGTAGGAGTGGCAAAGAGGTTTGCAACTCTAACAACCCAAAAGCCAGTGTTTAAGAAGGTTCGGTTAATTTTGGTCACTGAGTCATAGTCTAGGGTCGGGTCATGGTCGCTACCAAAGAGAGAGAAAAGAAACACTCAGCGTGCACTCTAACCTAGATCAGAATGTTTATCACTTTATCTAATCAGGAAACCTCCCACTGTACCGTCAAATTCTCCTCCAAACCTGAAAGAAGAATTAGTCGGGATCACCAGAGGAATAAACCAACTCATCAGTGGGAATCGGGATCTAACTATCATCGCATGATAACGTGACGGAATCCGCTCACGTTATCACACTCCAGAAGGTATGCGCATATCTGGCAAGTTTGAGTTTCTTTAGAAACTCCCGATGTGATTTCTGCCCCATGCTCTTATGACCTTGATTTTGGCCAACAAATCATAAGTCACATGTCAAGTTCTACCCATCATCCTCCAGGTTAATTTGAGCCCACCCGTACAAGCCCTTGACTTTGGCAAACAAGGCTGTACGACTGCCCCAAACCAACGCATCTATCTATGCTGCATATGAATACCCAATAGCTACCAATCACTGTGCCTTGACTTTGGCCAACAAACACAGCATGAATACTTATTGACTATCCATATGAAACGACGGAGGGCTACGAATGGTTTCTGGCGAAAACCTTTAACGTAATGAACTTGATATCGTTGATGGAACCGGATAGCTTTTAAAAATATAGTGACGAAAACCTTTGCTAAAGAGGTCACTCCCGGTGAAGGGATCTCGGCTCTTTCCCCGTAGAATGAGGTGCAGATATTCCAATTGAATACCATGATGCAAAGCAAAAGTAATCGGCTATAGTGAAGTTATTGCCCTGACGCAAACTTCTGTCCAAGGGGTCACTCCCGGTGAAGGGATCTCGGCCCTTGCCTCGTCGACTGAGGAGCAAGATATTCCAACTGAATACGACCGTGCAAAACAAAAATGAACGTCCTTGCAATAACAGCTTTTTGAAAAATGTTCCAACAACAACAAAAAAGGTTTCTTTAACTTGCATTGATCCGAATCAACGCAGTCCCATCAATTGATCACACCAATAAAGAATGAAAATAATGATGTATGTATATGCCATCCGCATTCGCCACTGGGTCCCGTCATTACCCGTTAGGTTACTTAACTAACGACATAGCGGGGAGTGGACTAGCGCGGATGCAAAACATATACAACATCTACTAGTATATATATACTATTCGCTCAAGGCGTGATAAAATGCAACATCACAGAAATGTAATAAGCATCACAGAACAATACAGATATCTGGGATCCCCGTGTTTCATAGAGCCGCTACTGAAACCCGACGTTCCCCTGGTTGTGTGAATAGCCTGTGTGATGAAATCCTAGACCCCTACGGGCGCGGCATGTTACCCGCCAAAACCTGAAGTGAGGCAGCCCCCTTCAGCAACGTGAATGGACCACCTAGCACATCATGGAATCCGGTAACTTGGGCACCCCTCCTGGGTCTACCTGTACCCCATACGAGTGCGGCGAATAGCCCGCCAATTCTAGAGTGAAGCCCCCTCCGTCTCAACGCCATGAGTTGCGGGCTCGTTGCCCTCTAGAACCCGGCTATCCGTGCACCCCACCTTGGGGTAATCCTATTACAGAAAGTAAAATATACATACAACGGGTACATCGACCACACCCCGGTCGTGCCCCAAAAGAATAATATACAAACTGGCAGTGATGGCAGTCCACATGTCTGACGCTCGCCCCGTAATATCAAATGTACATAATAAACCAAACTGTACTAGCATTGCATCCAGGCTATCCCCCACGACCAATCTGCAACATTACAGCACAACACAGAACATCAACGTGAATGTCACGTTCGCAAATCCGCCTAAAAGGTCTATAGCAGTTAGACAGGATTTACCGATCAAGTGACATTCACGGTCGCAGATATAATGTAAATACTGTGAACTAACATGTTTAAAATTTTCGATCGATTAAATTTTCCCAAGTGGGCCCCAAGCACTACTGTAGCACATAAAGAAATTTTGGGCCCAAACAGAATATTCCAAAACCCCAATTTCCATGTACAAAGATCACTGTGCAAAAATGGTGCAGTGAAGGCACTGTTCTGCGGCGGAACCGCGGCCGGAACTGGGGTTTGGCCGCGGTTCCGGGGTCGTGCTACAGTGTTACACTACCATTTTTTAACAGAAGTCTTAAAATTTCCTGCTCAGTATTCTGCAACAACCTGAAAAATTTTTGGAGCCAAAAAAATTTCGACAGAGAACTGATGCATTGAAATCGCGAGTTTTGGAATTTTGTTCGATCGAAAATGTAAACACATTAGGCCAAGCTAGACTAGGTTAATGGCGTGGCTCTGATACCAGTGTATGTGCACGGCGGCACCCCGGCGGTCAATCCGAGGCCAAAATGCGGAAATGATAATTTACTTTAACTTTTGAACCGGCACCACTGCGCACTATAAAACCCGGATCGGGCCATTACCATTGTCCTAGCTAACTAGAGAAGGGGTAGAGAGATATACCGAGCGATCCGTGTCCTTCGGTCTTCTCTTCGTCGTCCCGATCTCCCCGCGGAATCTCCGGTCTTCATCTCCTCGTCGGAAGGGCACCACATCGCCGGGTTCTTTTACGGGCTCCCACCTCTGGACCGAGGCAACTCAGACACGAAGTTGGCGAGCCGACGTGCCCAAGAGTGCTGTAGGTTAACTGTAGAACTCTATGTCTCTTTGGGGTTGTGGATGTTGCCATAATGATGGAGGAAATGAACTACACTTTTGGAGATGAACTTTGGGATTTTGCAAACACGAAGAGAACCAAAATCCCACCACTAACAATTTGGAAAGCTCCCTCTCATTTGGCCGGCCATGGCTCATTAGGAAAAGGAAAAAGAGTGGATAGAATCCAAGGGGGGAGGGAGGCTATCATCCAAGAGAGAGAGAAAGTGATGATATGAAGAAAAATGATCACAAGCAAAACCAACACTCCAACAACCTAATCATTACTCCAAAAGGTCAAGCCACCATGAATAATCATGAAACAAGAAGTCAAGTGATCATGACACAACAATATGCAAAGACCACCCTCCACAATGCTTATTTGCACAATTGCAAATAAGCCCTCCTCCAACAATTTTCAGCCAATGAAAGATACAAAGGAAAATGGCCGAAACGAATTGCAAACTTGCAACTTCATAAAACTGATCCCATAATAAATTACAGGAAAACCCCGCTACTGTATATACATACCCGCATTTGTATTCCGACCGAATACAAATACAATGAGACAAATCTACACAGTACAATACTAGGATCAGGCTTAAACCAAAGCCCGCTAGTATTAACCGTCCGATCATGATCCGTACAATACCGCACGTATCTGATCGAACCCTGCCATATCTCCATACGGCCTCTACAGCGTTTCGCCCGAAATTTGAGAAAACGGTCTGTGGGGGACTCTAAAGACTCGTCAATACTTTGGTTCTGGATTTAACCACTAGCATGTCAGAGGTATTAGCCTATACGTAACGGGCTACCAGGTATTGACCAAATAGGACGTCGATGAGCGAACTCATCCTGACACACTACTGAGCCTGTCAGTGACAATATCCGTACAGTCCGGTCCGTTCGTCTATGAGCATCGCATGGCGGGCCTAGGGGGTGGTTAAAAGTCAGACCCCCAAAAGCGGTACAAGTCGTGTCGGAGTGTAGCCCAGAACACCCTGAGATACTACTGGAATACCTACAAGTAAATCTCCTGCCTTGGCCAAGGACTTTCATGTACTGGCTCTCCTAGACACAGCGCGACCTCACCCCTAATACCGGGAGAGAAGAACACCTGCAGATCCGCTCACTGCCTCCATGTGGCTCGGGACTGTACCTAACTAAAACCTGTTTGCACGACTCCTTTGAGCCGTGGTAGGGTAGTAATCAAAGCACAGTGGGAACTCACACGAGACAAACGACGATCTCAGGTCGATGAACTAACCTGTACACATGTTACCAGGGAACTGCTATCTGACGTCAGGTATAATACCAACTAGCATGTTCCCGGCGAGTCTTGTCTGGTATACACATAACCCAATGAGAACCTGTATACATCTTAGGTGATCCAACTGACACCAGTGGCTTGTGAGACCGGCCACCGGCCCTCTTCGGGGTCTCGACTGTATACACTAGTCTACTCTGGAGTATCGATGCCCTGTCTCGAAACTCCTACGACTAGGGACCTTTTAAGGATGTGCTTATAGACTACCAGCTCCCACGTATATGATCGTCCTCATACTGCTGGTAGTCAAGCAAGAATCCTAGGGGCTCTATCAACGTGCAATAGTGACCTGAAAAGTCACCTAAAGCAGTACACGATGATAAAGATAAATCAGATAGCATACTATCATCTCGAGTATGACTGTCCTATCGGGATAGGTCTTCCATCAATCATTGCAATCACGTGCTTGTCATCCAATAATTGACTCCGAGGGCACTATTTCCAACAGGAGTCGTGCAAACAGGTTTTAGTTGGGCACAGCCCCGAGCCACATGGAGGCAGTGAGCGGATCGTCAGGGGATTCGTCTCTCCCGGTATAATGGGGTTTGATGTCGCGGAATGCACGGGTGGCCATCACCAGAAATCCTCGACCGGGATAGACGAGAATTACCGATCTAGGATCGGTAGTTTCTCAGTTGGTAATTGGTTTCATGCCGACACTAAATGTCGCGTTATTAGGGGTCTGACTTTATCTACCCCCTAGACTCGATATGCGATACTCATAGATGAACGGACCGGACTGTACGGATATTTTCACTGTCAGGCTCTATAGGGTTTCAGGATGAGTTTGCTTGTCGGCCTCCCTTTCGCTCAATACCTGGGCAGCAGTTACGTACAACCAGTGCCACTGACGTCCTTGTGGTTGAACCCACTGCCAGCGTATTGACGAGTCTATAGAGTCCCACACATTGGTTTTCCATGGTTCGGGAGAAACATTGTAGAGGCCGTATGGTTTTATGGCAGGGTTCAATCATATACGTGCACTTGTGCACGGATCATGATCGGACGAATAATATTAGTGGGCTTTGGTTTAAGACAGATCCTAGTATTATATTGTTGGATTATTTTCGTCTCGTTGTATTCTTATTCAGTAGGAATACGGATGCAGATATGTATATACAGATGAGGGGTATTCTTGTAATCCGTTACAAGATTACTTTTGATGATGCCATTTTTTTCTAGTATTAAACATTTAGGATTTTGTTTTATAAATGTTTAATATTATGTTGAGATGTAAAGTGTGAGGTTATGTCTTGGCATGGTGCATTTATTGTGGCATGGGCCATGCTTGATATTTTATTGGTTTTGTAAGATATTTGTGATGGCATGAGGTTAGTTATTTTGTAGAGATGATTTTTTCTTTGGTTGCTACACACAAATTCCTCACAATATCATCACAAGAAAAAGAGGGCACCCACTTATATTTTTTCTTGGGTTTCCTTTTCTTTTGGTGCTAAGTCTTCAGCTCACACTTCACACCTATGGCTTCTTCTTCACCTCCACCCATTCAATCTCATGTGTTGAGAATCATTGGGTGTATTGAGACAAAATGATCACACGCTCTCTCTACTTTATCTTGTGCATCTAGGCTAGCAAACTGGATGCCCGAGTTCCGTCGGTTTTGAAGCGGGAGCCCGTATTACTAATTCTCGACGTGTATCGTCTTTGATTTCCCTCCAAAAGCTACTAAGCAACCCATGTTGCCAATAAATACCAAGTCATGGGCAAGGAGAGAACATACTTTCTCTTTAGTTTTGTTTTAGAACTATTGTAATTTGTAACTTGTTTTCCTTTGAACCTTTGAGTTCTTTACCTTCTCTTGATCTTGCAACCTCTTCATTGAGCTTACAAGTTTAAGTTTTGGCTATTGATCTCAAGGGCTGTATCTTCATTTGGAATCAATAAAGCTTTCTTTTTGCCTTCATTTTCCTTGTGTTCTTAGCCTTCTCTTGATCTTGCAATCTCTTCATTGAGCTTAAAAGTTTAAGTTTAGGCTATTGAACCTATGGTTTATAATGTGTTCTATGGTTCTTAGTATATTTATTTCTTGCTTTATTTTCTTGCAATTTTTTTCCATACTTTACTTACTTGCTCTTTAAATTCCTTGCACTAACTTATAATGCTCTTTTCTTTTCTTTGTTCTTTTCTTTTGCTCTTTTTAGTTTGTATTGTGAATGGTTGTTAATATGGTGTTGTTAGGAATAAATACGATATTGTAAGTTAAGGTTTCTTTGCTCATTTCCTTTTGTCGTATTTTCCATTGAACTTCGTCCAAACGTTACGCAAGCGCTCTGTTAGGCACCCTACCCTACCAAGGTAACGGTGATTCCTAACCGCGACCGGTTGCATTCGGTTCGGCCGGAGGCGAAACCAATAGACAAGAACGGACGGACAAGGGTCCATAAGCCGGATTCCACGAATATCGTGCTTAAATACCCTAATCCAAGTTGTTGCCAATTGTTCTTGCTTCAATCGTTAAGTTCGGCTCAATGGTTTTAGTGCGGGGTGTGCTCTGTAAGCTTTCTTCCTTCGCATTCATTTGTATATTCTGCATTTGCATACCTTATTAAAAACACACAAAAATCGAAATTTTTCAAAAAAATATAAAAACTTTGTCGTCAAGTTAGATAATAGGGTAACTTAGATTTTTATTCCGAAAGTTTAGTTGATACGTTAGAAATAACTAAATATTAGGCTTAGAAATTGAAAACCCTAAAAATAACCCTCATTCTGTTTAACCTTGGTGATTATACGTCCTTACAGTTTATTTTAAGAAATAGGTAATCTTGAGTTCAGATCTTTAGTTAAGTCGAGATGAAGGGAAAATATTGATGCTTTACTGAAGGATAAGTCTGAAAAATAGTTTCTATTCTTGAGTTCAAATTTAGAAAGTATATACCCTACAAACTGCACATACACGTACCTTGAAACTTAGGATAGTAGAGGATACATAGAAATACTCTTGCCTGAAAACCTAGTATGAAAGAAAAACGGTATTTAAAGCTAAACACCAAAAAGAGCATCATTGAAAAATATATCCGGTCTTGAAAAAGAAAAATAAAGAAAAAAATAAAGAAAAAAAATAAATAAAGTCAAGACCTGGAAACTGCTATTTACGCTTTAAGCTCACACTTTAAGTAATCGGCTGTTAGTGCCACAAAAAGCATTAATAGTCGCATGAATGATGTGTGAGCAACACCGACCGTCACTTAATGAAAAGAAGTAGTATTAGGTATTAGGGAAAGAGTACTATAGCCTGAATTGAATTCTTGAGTGTAGGGGTGAAAAAGCGTTAATATTCTGCATTTCCTTACCTTACACTGTTGTATCTTTTCCTAACAACTTTATACTTGCATACAACACTTAGGGTAGATAAAGAACTTTCTGCCTCACGCTTTAACTCGTTAAGACAAGAATGTAAAACGCTCTGTCTCTCTGTGGATCGACCGGTGCTCAACCGGCTAGCTGCAAAGCGACACCGTCCTGATTGCGGTTTAGTATAATTCTATCAATCAAATGGCGCCGTTGCCGGGAAGAAAATAACGTTTTAATTCTTGTTATTTTGGGTTAATCATTGTACATTTCACTTATACAACTAGCCCTATTCTAAAAACAAACTAAAAATTCAAAAAAAAGCAAAACCAAACAAGAAACTAACTAAACTAACCATTTTGTTCTCTGGAAATTGGACCTGCTTGCACTCTGTAACTCAACAGAAGAAATAAACAATACCAGTGAGATGATAGTAGAACAGTGAAATCACTGAAGAAGATTGGAGCCCAAACACCACAAACAAGCCGGCGACTTCCCATCATTCTCCGAGCTCGCTGGCCGTACCACCTCATTTTTGCTCCAAAACATTTCCCTGTGCTCCACTGTTCTAATTTTATCCCAAATTTATTGTTTAATTTTTATATATTTTGGTGTGTAGGTATTTGGGCATTCGTATCGTTATTTCGCACTAATATCCGTTTTTCCGACATTTCTTATTTTTCGGATTTGCGAACTACGAACGTGGGGAGCAAAGTGCACATTCAAAGCTATGGTGATTGCAAAGTACAGTGCCAAAGATCCGGGTAGTTTGACCCGCGCAAGCGAACATTTCAAGCTTACCAGATTTGATTCAACGGTGGTTTCCTAACCCAAAAACATAACGGTACGTACTTTACCAACACCTTCTTCTCAAATCCGACGCATCCAATATAATATCTTTGTAGGATTCTTTGCAAGTTCGCTTTCAAACGCCAAAATTGACTAACCCGTATTTGTTGCAGTGTCGTGCTTAATATAAAAAATGATTGTTTGATTCTTTATAGAATTTTGATTGAATTGCGCATTGCATACATTAATACATACGGTAAAGGATTTCATCCCCTTTTCCGTGCCCACAAATCACGAATTGAGCATTACGTATACCCACACAAATTTTTAAAAGAAACTAGACTTTAAGCCTTAAGGACTTTGTGCTCACAAGGAGAGGTTAATTGTGTTTAGAACACCGCTTAACGGTATATTATTTACGGGGTGTCTAGGAAAGTGTTAACGGCGAAACCGCCAAAAGAGAAAGGGTTATTTAATTAAGGACCTTCGCGAATGCATCGGAAAACCTCCCCTTATCTCTGCACTTACCTGGCCTCGTGATCAGTATATCTTGACCCCGTTTCTCGACACAGTTTTACCTCGACAATCAAGTTCTTGAGCAGGTCTAGTTGACCTATGTGAACCCTAGACCGATTAGGTGTGTGGTATTTTTTGGGTCGTGATTGTTTTTGTCCAGATTTTTTTTTATATTTCATTCTTTTGTTCATAACTAACTGAAAAAAAACTAAAAAAAATAAAAATTACATTCTTTTTTCCCCTCCTTTTCTCTCCCTTTCTTTCTTTCTCTCTTCATATCATAGGTACCCTACCTTGCAAAGCTCTTGCCGAACTTTGGTACCAACAACCAGACATTACCTCATACGGTTCTTGCTTTGGTCGAACTTCGTACTACCCCTCCATGCCCAAAATCTCTTTGAAAGATCAGATAGACGCGTCTAGGACGAACAAATGGACTCCGCAATCCATCTTGTATCAACCATTTCAACCATCACCACCTTCTTACGTTGATACCCCTTTTTCGAGTCCAGTTGTAACTCCAAGACCCATGTCTATTGTTGAACGTATCGAACAATCCCGTAACCGATCTTTCACTCCTTTCACCACTGCGAATTATTTGGATCAACAATTCATTTCACCTTCTTATCCGTATGTTGATCCTACCCCTGTCCAACCATTCTATTACTACCAGTCTGTCACGACCCGAAATTGTCACGTGACGGCCCTAATACAATGCAACGCCTAAAGACGTAACGCAGTAAAAGAAAGCCAAAACCCTGAAATCTAAACCATGAAAATACGGAAAAGATAATAAAAGTTTTTGAAACATTTGAAATCGCAACCCAAATTCTTTAAAAGTCCAACTTTCTTTCTTTTAAATTTTGGAAACACCCCTTTTGTAAAAACTAGCCCAAAGACGGAAAACAATCACATTATAAATATACGACGCCGTAGCGAAGAAATAAGAGATAATAGGAAGGAAACTGTATATAAAAGACAACAAATCCACAAATAATATACAATAACGTCCTCACCAAGTCTCTAAGTCAACAACAAAAGAGTAGATGGAGTGTACAAGAGACAACGAATGTACAATATGAAATACAGATAACTACCAAAACCCACATAAGCAAAATAGTATACTGTGAGCCGATGCGGTATCTGTAGCAAAAGATGATAGATGAATAGCTGAATAGCCTGCCTCGACTACTCTGGGGAACACCTTGCAACACCTGTGGCACAACAGGTTGAGTTGCCAACTCGTGAATAGTAAATAACATATGCAGGTAATCGCAGGAATGTACGTACAACATGAATCTAAGATATACAATTTACAGTAATAACAGGTCATGTGAATGCAGAATAATGGAAAGTACACTAGCAGGTACAATCAATATGTGAAGCAATAACAACACGACGGTAGTATGCAATTACCATGCAATAGGAATATGAGAATGTAGATATGCAGCAATCAAGAAGGGTACACTAACAGGTACTCCTAATACATAGAACAGTGCACAAGTGAAAAGGTATGAGGTATGGAGTGAAATATGTCATCCCACGGAATCCTGTCATCGTGGTAGGATCACAATCCATCAATACACTCAAATCCCAATTCCTTAAATCAACCCCCACATTGGGCTCTCACATCATATGAGTCTCACATCTCCTCAATGTACAATATCGAGTAATCTCATATATCCCGAATGTACAAATCAGTAATCCCATATGTATGTCCAATATCCAATCTCAATGAATCACCTGATATCCCAAGTCAAAATCTTAAGTAAGATTCTAGAATCCTAAATATATATTTGCAGAAATAAATATGATGGAGGCAATACACATACATTAGCGTCCCATTCCACTAATATTGGTGTAAGGGTATATATAACAACGACTAAATCCCTTGTTATATATACAAAGGTGTTTAAAAGAAATATCATGAAAACAATGTGCCAAGCATCGACACAGAAATCCTGATCTATCAGATACCGTCACCAAGACTAGCATCCTGATAGGTACGTATCATACGCTATCCCGAAAGCACGAGTGCCTAGCTCTGATCCTCGCCTTTCGACGTATGCATACGTGCATGATTCCCAACGGTATCTCCATGATCCCCGCCGAGTCATTGGTACTGTCATCGGTAGGTACTAGCCCGCCTCCAGGCTCAATCGGCAAAATCCATCGATCTTCTTGCTGAGGGGAATCATACCGGCCCCACCATGTACCCTCTATGGCCTCGACGCCTCCTCGTAGGGGTATATATAAATCAGAACCGATAAAGCTCATGGTGGATGCGCAAATATCATATCAAGGAAACCGGGTTTTTCAATGTATGCATAATTTCATGAACTCCCGCGGTTCCCAAATCCAGAAAACATCATGTAAAATCCAAATAACAATGCGCAAATCCAGGAATAAATATGTACGATATATCTGAAATGCGAGCATATAAAAGAAAATATGTAGCTGAAACTAGATGTATGCGAAATCAATAAGGTACAACTATGTATAGGTGTCTACCTATAAGTAATTGATGTCGTATACCCTCCTGGGTATAAGTAGAATATGTAGGATACCCCCTTGGGTATAAGTAAAATATATGCAAGGTATACCTGTAGCTGTATTGCAAGGTGTATATGTACCTATCACTAATGGTATAATACACTATAGGTATACCGACAAGCTAGATGTCATGTGTGATAAACAATATAGTATCTATAAGAGGTTTGTGTGTGACATGGCAATTATTGACGGTGTGTGTGTAGCATACAATCCGTGCTCGTGCAACATGAACCGTCAATAATTGTGCAGTGTCCTACGGCTACTAGTCACATTATCATTGTATCTACTAAATAGGTTAAGGCGCAATTCTAACAATGCCGTAGAATACGTAACAAGTATTAGAATCCTAGCCCAGACGCATAACGCCATGCAGACGATTCCCCTGTAGATGTTAAATCTACTCACCTACGCTCCACGCCAGGTGAATCCTACCACCTGTCCCCCTCTGTAGCCGTGTCAGTAGTTCCCGCCTGCAAACCTGAAAATGAGACAAGGAATACATATATAAGCCAAATATTCCGCAAAACGCGATATCGAACCCAAACGAGAAATTCACGTCGCGAACTAAACGCGCGTGTCCACGATACGCTAAAACGTGTATATACGCGTCTAAAACTACCGCGACACGCTGGATTGCAGAACCCACTCACGTATCGCGCGAATCGCGCAAACAAAACGGACATGCAATACGATATATTGTCCCAGATTCTCCTGCAGGTCAAATCAAACAAAACTATACATGCCAAAACCCTAAACAACACTGCAGACTACCCTTCACAAAGCCCCAAGACCCAAGCCCCTGACCTGGCCGCAATTTGCGGCCAGATGGATTAAACATGCGGCCACAGATAGGAGTTAGGGCCTCCTGTTCTGGTGGTGTAATTTAGACCTAGTGTGCATGCCCCAGTTTCCTCAATTTTGCCCTGAAGGCCCCGGGTCAAAAGCAGATTACAAAATGCTAATATATCGCTTAAAAACACCGATTTTGCACAAAACACAAATCTTATGGTATTTTAGTGAAATCTGGGTCAATTTTCAGTTAAAGTAACCCTAACAACACTAAAATAGGCTAGGTTAACTAACACAACCATCACTTAACCAACATTACACATAAATCACCTTAATTAGCACTAAACTCATAATTTAACACAAACTGACGCTAATAAGCATTCAAGCTAGGAAAAAGGGAAATTGTGTTTCGGAATTATACCCTATTGGAACCCTAGAAGGCAGGTGAAGAAGTGAATGAAGGAAAGGAGGGCTTGCTATTGTTGCTGGGCTCCTGCTGTTGCTATTGCAGAAGCTGCTGCTGCTGCTGCTGCTGCTGCTTCTGTTGCTGTCTGCTGATGATGGTGCTGCTGCTGGAGCTTCAGCTGCTTGTGTGTGGGTTAGTGTATGTGAGAGTGAGAGAATGAGAGCAATGAATGAGAATGAGAGAACACAAACAAACCCCCCTTCTCACTCTCTCTCGCTTCATTAATGAGCCATGGCTTTCTCTCCATATAGCACCATACCCCCTCCCTCTCACAAAGTCAACATTTCAAACCAAAATAAAACCCTTTTAATTTTCATTTTATTTTAAAAACCACCATACCCAAAACACTTAAATAAATTTATAAAACTAGATTAGGGAAAATAGTTGGCTCACCATGTTGCTAATCATGGTTAAACCCTAAATTAACCACCTAGTTAACATGCACAAGTGTGTGAAAGCCTAGGAAAAATCTAATAAAATATTCATTAAATAGGATAAAATAATTAAAAACCAAATTGGTAATCTTTTTATTAAAAATCATATAATAAAATATAATTATCCACAAAACACATTCTAAGGTGTTACACAGTCCTATCCAACTTTTGCGCCTTCCTTAGACATTGCTTCTACACAGCCATTTGAGGGTTTCCAGTATCCAAACAACTTCGAAGCTTTTACTGAAACCCCATCACAACCCATGTCTAGTCTGGAACAGTCGTTGGATGACTTTAGGGTAGTGTCATGCCAACAGATGATGGATTTGAATGTGTCCATGGACGCCCTCATACAACCTACTGAATCGGTAGCTAGTTTCCAACTAGCTCCAAATTTTCAAATGTATGAATAGGCGGTAGGACAGGCTGAGAATTTGAGTGAAGAGAGTGATCTGTACACCCTTCCAAATCAAACCTACCCATCCCCAATTGAATCCCACAACTCCGGTTTTGAATGTCTATCTAGTGTTACAAACGATTCACCGATTAAAGATAGAAGGATTAATGAGTTGTGCGACTTTGTAGTGTTTGATTTACCCGATTGTGAAGGGTCCCTTTCGATTGAAACCACACCCAGTCCTTTTGACCTCTACACCTCCATCTTAGAACCAGAATCGATTGAAACATGCTTTTGATGAGGTGTCTGAGAAATTTGATTTTCACTTGATTGAGGATATTGACGCTGGGAATATTTTGAATGATGAAACCGAAATTTTGGATGAGTTTTTCTCTCCAATTCATCATCCCGAGTCATTAACCGTTTTTCCCGAACTCTATATGCGTCCGGATTTTGATGATAAATGCATGGATGAGCTTAACTTTGAGAAGAGTTTTGAGGATAGTTTTGAGGATGCACCAGTTTTAATTGATGAGTCAAATTTTCCAATTCATCATATCCCTTTCATTGACTATGTACACCCTCCTGAACCTTTAACCAATAACCATCCTCAATCACTCCCCTCCATCCATTCCATCTTTCCGACCTTGCAAGACACCGTATCACTTTCATTTCTTGTGTCTGGTTTACCAAGTTCGGCGTACCCATGTTTTCTCACGAATCTTGAGAGATTTGACCCCATTTCTCGACGGGATACCAAATTAGTACAATCGCTTTTTACACATCGGTCATCACAAATTGTACTAATTTATTCACTCCATTTCCACCATCAAGTTCGTATTCCACTTCTTTCTCCCTTCCACCATTCTTCTTCTCATATACCGAGACCGTATACCTCCTCTATTCACATACGTTCTTGCGTATTCTCCATTTCTTTCCTCATCGTATTCTTTCACCAACCCGCACATTATATGGATAGAATTTTAGAATGATTGGTGCTCACTTTTGGCCTGTGTAAGGCCTTGTATAGATTTATATTGTTCTCTTTCCCCCCTAATCATGAACTTCAACGCTTAAACAATGGAAACACTATTCTTAAGTTTGGGGGGAACCTTTTTGTGTATATATATTTTTTTGATTTATATAAAAATTTGTTTAAGGGGCGCCGACTATTTTGACCCTCTTTGTGTGGCCTGACAGTGAGGGCACTGTCAAGTTTAAGTTTTGGGTGTGCTCGGTAAGCTTTCTTCCTTCGCATTCATTTATATATTCTGCATTTGCATACCTTATTAAAAACCCACAAAAATCGAAAATTTTCCAAAAAATATAAAAACTTTGTCGTCAAGTTAGCTAATAGGGTAACTTAGATTTTTATTCCGAAAGTTTAGTTGATACGTTAGAAATAACTAAATCTTAGGCTTAGAAATTGAAAACCCTAAAAATAACCCTCATTCTGTTTAACCTTGGTGATTATACGTCCTTACAGTTTATTTTAAGAAATAGGTAATCTTGAGTTCAGATCTTTAGTTAAGTCGAGATGAAGGGAAAATATTGATGCTTTACTGAAGGATAAGTCTGAAAAATAGTTTCTATTCTTGAGTTCAAATTTAGAAAGTATATACCCTACAAACTGCACATACACGTACCTTGAAACTTAGGATAGTAGAGGATACATAGAAATACTCTTGCCTGAAAACCTAGTATGAAAGAAAAACGGTATTTAAAGCTAAACACCAAAAAGAGAATCATTGAAAAATATATCCGGTCTTGAAAAAGAAAAATAAAGAAAAAAAAAATAAAGTCAAGACCTGGAAACTGCTATTTACGCTTTAAGCTCACACTTTCAGTAATCGGCTGTTAGTGCCTCAAAAAGAATTAATGGTTGCATGAAAGATGTGTGAGCAACACCGACCGTCACTTAATGAAAAGAAGTAGTATTAGGTATTAGGGCAAGAGTACTATAGCCTGAATTGAATTCTTAAGTGTAGGAGTGAAAATTACACACATGTGGGGGTATACAATCGATGTTTATAGGAAAGATAGAAATGAGGAATAAGACTTATTTTTTCCGTAAAACTGAAAAAAATCCCTGACTTAAGACCTCACTTTAGAAGGAAAACTTAGGAGATACCGAGATCTTTTTAAACTGTAAAATGTATAGGATCTGGGGTTAAATAAATAGGAGGCGTGAAACATAAGGGTTGAATATTTCTAACTTAGGATAATAGAATTTCTAACCTTGATACTAAGCTGTAAGAATAGAATCAACGTTAACTTATGAAACTAGCTTGACGGGATTTTGTGGGTGTAATCCGCTGAAAACCCTCAGGAGACAACACTCCTCCGACTAGAGATATTAGAGGTTTAACAACTTATTGCACGAGCTCAGTGCAATCTCGTTTCCTGCGAAAGTGAGGCGAGGATTTTGTTTTGCTCGGGACGAGCAAAAGATAAGTTTGGGGGTATTTGTTTGTCAAAGAAAATTGCATTTCAATACCGCTCATTCATTATCTGTTTTGTTATATATCGGTACTATTAACCAGTGTCTGCTCAGTAATTACAGATTACGGGTATCCATGACAAAATACCGGAAATACACTTAAAATCACGGATATATCGTTTGTGAGCCGATACTGCAAACATAACATAAAACCAATCATTGTCCAAAGAGTTCTTATTGCAAATAGATGTCTGCATACAATTTTGGTCCAACACAATGCAAGCGTGCACACAGACCATGGTGGGGCTTCCTAGGCTTCTTGACATGATGAAATGGTGCAAGTAGGGAACATGTGTATTAAATGCTAAAGGAGGTGATGCGATGTGCATTAAATGCTAAAGAGGTGATGCGATGTGCATTAAATGCTAAAGATGTGATGTGATTTAAAGTATCATGATTTCCCTCCAAAAGCTACTAAGCAACCCATATTGCCTAAAATTACCAAGTCATGGGCAAGGAGAGAACATACTTTCTCTTTAGTTTTGTTTAAGAACTCTTGTAATTTATAACTTGTTTTCCTTTGAACCCTTAAGTTCTTTGCCTTCTTTTGATCTTGCAACCTCTTCATTGAGCTTGTAAGTTTAAGTTTTGCTTATTGATCTCAAGGGTTGTATCTTCATTTGGAATCAATAAAGCATTCTTTTTGCCTTCATTTTCCTTGGGTTCTTAACCTTCTCTTGATCTTGCATCCTCTTCATTGAGCTTGCAAGTTTAAGTTTAGGCTATTGAACCCATGCTTTATAATGTGTTCTATGATTCCTAGTATATTTATTTCTTGCTTTACTTTCTTACAATTTATTTCCATGCTTTACTTACTTGCTCTTTAAATTTCTTGCACTTACTTATAATGCTCTTTTCTTTTCTTTGTTCTTTTCTTTTGCTCTTTTTGGTTTGTGTTGTGAATGGTTGTTAATAGGGTGTTGTTAGGAATAAATACGATATTGTAAGTTAAGGTTTCTTTGCTCATTTTCTTTTCCCGTATTTTCCATTGAACTCCGTCCAAACGTTACGCAAGCGCTCCGTTAGGCACCCCACCCTACCAAGGTAAGGGTGATTCCTAACCGCGGCCGGTTGCGTTCGGTTTGGCCGGAGTCAAAAGCAAGAGACAAGAACGGACGGAAAAGGGTCAATAAGCCAGATTCCATGAATACCGTGCTTAAATAAAATAATCCACGTTGTTGCCGATTGTTCTAGCTTCAATCGTTAAGTTAGGCTCAAAGGTTTTAGTGCAGATTTCTTTAGCTTACACTATTGCATCTTTTCTCAACAGCTTTATACTTGCATATAACACTTAGGGTAGATAAAGAACATTCCTCCTCGCGCATTAACTCATTACGACAAGAACGTAAAACGCTCCGTCTCCCCATGGATCGACCCGTGCTCAACCGGCTAGCTGCAAAACGACACCGTCCTGATTGCGGTTAACTTTAATTCTATCAATCACTCCTTTTTTTGTTCGACCCTTAGGTCTTTGTTGACGTCACGTCTGCACTGAGAAGGAACGTCAGGCTGATTTCTAGGCTGTAGATGTCACCATCAAGATCTGGCTCTCCCTTTGATGGAGCCAGGTGGGAAAACATGGTTTCCTTTTTCATTTGTGCCCATAGATTGTATACATAGGTCGGTGTAGACTCACCTGCAGGGAAGAAAAGTTTCATTTCTTTTTCTTTCCGCGGTACTCTAGCTTTTCAGTTTTTATGTCGCGAAAGTCGCGATTGCCCAATCATTTCGGCTATTTTTCACGGTGCCCAATCATTTCGGCTATTTTTTTTATACTCGCTGCTTTTTATTGCGAGTTTCCCAAACATTTCGGCTGTTTTTATATGCATATTTTTACTCACTGATTTTTATTGCGAGTTTCCCCATCATTTTGGCTATTCCATATGCATATTTTTGTTTACTACTCGCTGCTATTTTTATTGCGAGTTTGGTATCTGATACCAACCTTGGCATCAGCATCGCTACGACTGGAATGTCACCAGGAGTAAATCATCCTTTGTCGTGAATGGACATAGAGTTTGACACCTGTTTAGGCATCAGCATCGCTACAACTGGAATGTTGTCAGGAGCGAATCATCATTTTCCTTGAAAGGACTTGGAGCTTGACACCTGTTCAGGCAACGGCATCGCTACAACTGGAATGTTGCCAAGAGCGAATCATCATTTTCCTTTGTCGATTTGAACAAAAATGTCTTAGCAAACAGTGTTAGGATCCTGTCGACTAAGGCTTTTTGACTTTATGAGCCGTAAGGGTCTCAGAAAGGTATTTCTCCTTACAAGTCATGAGGATGCCGTAGGTGTATGTTCTCCTTAGAAGTCGTGAGGACTCCTAAATGGTATTTTCTCTTGCAAGTCGTAAGAATCTTACAAGAGCGTTTTCTCCTCATAAGTCGAGAGGACTTACAAGTGTCGTTCACCATATGGGGATATTTCTTATCATTGGTGGAACTTGGTGAGAGAGTGTTTATTTATGCTTGTGGATTGTATACAACAATCAATATTGGACCACTTGTAGGGCAACATGGGGGATATGACTGCTTAAGAACAGGTTTAGATCCCTGTAACCTAAGACTTTCAAATTCTATGAGCCGTGAGGGTCTCATACGGGGAGCTCTCCTTACGAGTCAAGAGGATCTCGTAAGTGAAAATTTTACAAGATTGCGCCCTTCCGGGTTTTCACAAGCTCGCCTGTAATTCTTCTGTTTTTACTCACGGCATCCTTTCGGGTTTTCATCCGTGCCCATTTTGCTTATGGACATACTTTTTTTTAACAAGATTGCGCCCTCCCGGGTTTTCACAAGCTCGCTGGTAATCCTGGTGTTTTTACTCACAGCGCCCTTTTGGTTTTCATCTGTGCCCATATTGCTTGTGGACATACCGTTTTTTTTTTACGTGACCCACCTGTTTTCCGGTGGGACATGGGGGTGACTTCACCGCTGAAGTGGCCGTGCAGCCGATAAGACTTGAGTTGCAACCTTCGTCATTGAGGCTTCGATTGCAATATAGGTCTCAAGGGTGGATATCGCCGTATTAGGTATGATGTGCCATGTTTGAGGCAAAATTTTAGTTTAAGGACATTTCGGTCCATTGTCGCCGTTTGAGGCGAAGTTTTAGTTTAAAGACATCTCGGTCCTTTGTCGCCGTATTTGAGGCGGAATTTCTAGTTTAGGGACATTTCGGTCCATTATCGCCATTTTAGAGGTGACGGATCTTTTGGATATTACTTTTAGGGTTCTGACTCGGGAAGATAGCAAGAGGACACAAGCGTCGTCATCTATCATTGACCTAGGTCGTAACCCGTTAGGCATAGTATTTTTTGACGAATCGGCCGTTTATTGGCCGAAAGGGTCTTTCGCAATGCATATCCATGAGCAGGTAGGCTCCACCTTGGTAGACCTTGTCTATGATGTACATGTCTTCATAGTTCAGCTCGAATTTCCCCCATTTTGCACGGTTGGGGTTCATAGGTCTTTTGATGACTCGCACGAGTTCTCCTTGGAAGAATGTTCTCGGCCTAGTCTGTTTTTCATATAACCGCGTCATCCTTGCCTTTTAAGCTTCCAGGTTTTGCTGCGCTATAAGGCGAGTTTCATCGTGGTCGTCGAGCTCTTCATGCCGAAGATGAGCATTTTCTTCATCTGTCAGCTCATATCGATCCTCTACTCGTAGAGAAGGGAGTTCCACATCCAGGGGAAGTACTGCTTCCGTGCCGAATGCCAACATGTATGGTATTGAATTCGTTGCTGTTTTGAATGTCATTCGGTACACCCAGAGAGCTTCATGCAGCCTTTTGTGCCAGTCTCTTTTGTTCCTGGACACCGTTTTCTTTATAATCTTCATCAAGGTCTTGTTGAAAGCCTCAGCTAGACGTTGGCACGAGGATTATAGACTGAAGAGTATCTCCAATCTATTTTATGCTGTTGTGTGAAGCGGCTGATTTTATGGCTCCTATAGGCCGGCCCATTATTCAAGATAAATCGTCGCGAATTGCCGAACTGGTAAATGACGTGGGTTCTGAAGAAATGGAGGATATTCTCCATCTTCACCCCCCTTAGCGGTACTGCTCCTGCCCACTTAGAATAGTAATCGGTCGTTGACAGTATGAACCGATGTCATTTGGATGATGCTGGTTCAATGAGGCCGATTATATCGGTTCCCCACATTTCGAACGGCCAGTTTTCTACTGTTAGGTGTAGCAGGTTTAGATACTGGTGGATGAAGTCCCCGTGAATTTGGCACGAGTGACAGTGCTTCGCATATTCGAGGCAGTCCTGAATCATTGTGAGCCAATAATAACCCATTCTTTTGATCTTCAGCTTCATTTTTGGCCCAGCTTGATGAGAACCGCAGAGTCCTTCATGAGTTTCTTGGATGACCCTGTTTGCTTTTTATGGTCCAAGGCATCTTAGCCATAGGCAGTCGAACGATCTCTTTTATAGAGTATCATTGATGAAGGAAAAAGACAGAGCTTGTTTCATGAGCTGATGTCTAGATGACGCATTTTTGGGCGTTCTGTGGGATTTGAAGTTGTCTATGAATACTTCCCTGCAATCCTTGACCTTTTCTTCATCCTCTATTTAGAGGTATGCTTGTTTGATCGTTTCTTTTCCTTCAGATGACTCTTTCAAATCCTCCGAAGATATTTCTGCTGGAGCGAGAACCATGCGGCTTTGCATAATGATCCTTACGTCATCAAGGTCTTCGTCGGCCAATTCCTTGGCCAGCTTAGCCAATGCATCCTCTTTACAATTTTCTGCACGCGGTATACTCTCCAAGATGTAGGAGGGGATTTGTGTCAACAGTTGATGCACTCTTTCGCCGTACGTTATCAGTTCTGTCTTGCACGTGTGATAGTCGCCATTTACATGGCTAACGATCAGCTGGGAGTCTCCATATGTGAGGAGGTCTTTGATTCCCATGACGACAGCAATCTCGAGACATGCTATCAAAGCTTCATTTTCAACTTCGTTATTAGTCCTCGGCACCGTTAAGGAAAGGACGTAGCGCATTATCCCTCCTTGTGAAGTCATGAAGATAAGGCCCACCCCGGCTCTGATTATGGGGGTGTTTTGCTTTCGCCTCTTTATGGACGATGGTCCATCGAAGTAAAGTTCCCATCGGGAATCATTTTCTTCCTTCTTTCCTTCGATGGTGTCGAACGCATGTTCATCCTTCAACTCACAATTTAGGGAGGAGTCGGCTTGTATCGGATGCTCTGCAAGAAAGTCGGCAATGGCGTGGCTTTTCACTTCTTTAAGAGGCCGATACTGTAGGGTTACTAGGCACACTCATGAGGTTCTACAAGGCATCAACCATGCCAAAATCAAATTTTTATGTGCCTAACAACTCTTTGCAAGATCGTTAACTAGGGGTAAGGCGAAACTAAAAGCTAGTAAACTACTTTACTACTATGTGAAAGGAATTACAACCTTTGTAGATCCGGTCCTTCACTTCTAAAGCTCCTTGTTGACGTCCCTTCGCTGCGATCATCATGATCCCAGACCCTAGCGATGGTTTCATCGGAGAAATGAGCGGGCTAGGTCTTTGACTTCGAGGCCGAATATGATCTACGTCGGGAAGACTCAAACTCAAGCTATTCCTTCACTTGGTCAAGAACTTTGTGAAGAGAACACCCTATACTACATGGAAAGTGGTAGAGGATGAAGAAATAGAAAGTGGGTTCACCTTGGATTTGGATTTTTCACTCTTTTTCTTCACTTGAAAATTTTCAAGAAAGCTTTCTTCACTTGAAGAAGAAGATGAAGAAGAAAAGAATATGAATAATGAAGTGAATTCTATCATGTTGCAACCTTGGGTGAGTAAACCATTGTAGAGACTAAACTAGAGTTTAGGTTGATGGTTAGGTCAAAGAACAAAACAAAAAGGTTAGACTTTTTCAAAGATGCTAAAAAGCTTCATGAAGCTTCAAGCATAAAACAAAGAAAGCCACCATTTTATTTTTGCCAAAATAAATAAAATAAATAAAACCCTAAGCATTAACCTAAACATGGTGTAAGTCATACACACACCCAAGTTTGCATGTATCATCAAACATGATACAAACTAGTGCACAAAAATATATCACATATACAACTTGTGCATAAAAAGTGAGAAAGAAAATCTTAATTGAACCAATACTAGTTAATGTAAAGTAACATATCAAATATATAATTATACATTAAATCATTAAATCAACACTTGATTTAATGATCCGGTCATATTGCATATAACCGACTAATATCTAGTGTATCAATGTATCGAATCAACACTTGATTCGGTAACCCGGCTATATCTCATATAACCATCCGATGATACAAATCGCGAGAATAGAATACAGTATCACATACTGCTATTATTCTCGGTCCCGCACATATCTCATATGCGCTCCTATTTCTTTTCGCTTGAGCCAGGAAACCCCTTTGTAGGACTCTAAAGACTCGTCAATACGCTGGAAGTAGATGATGATCATATCAAACACCCACAAGCCGCAAGCGGTCTGCTAAACGTAACGGCCACCTGGGTCTTGAGCGAGCAGAAGATCAACGAGCAAGCCTGCTCACACTCTTGTGAATCCAACCAGTAACACTTACCGCACAGTCCAGTCTGTTCGTCTGATATGTCGCATATCTCGTCTAGGGGTGGTAAACGTCAGACCCCAGTAGCTTGATAAGCCATGCCGATGTAAGGTCCTTAACAAGCATGAAACTACTGATAACACTTACCAGAGTAAATCAGTGCAACCCTGGCCAGGGATTTCCAGTTATGGCCAGTCGAGCATAGTGCAACACCAACCCCCAATACCGGGAGAGACGAATCCCCTCCTATCGCTCATTGCCTCCATGTGAATCGGGACTGTACCCAAAAACCACCTGTTTGCACAACTCAGTAGAACCGTGGTAGGGTGGAAATCAAAGCACAGTGGGAGACACACAAGACCTTATGACGATCTCAGGTCAACAGACTAAGCTGTACCAGTGTCACCAGAGAACTGCCATCTGACGTGAGATATAATACCATCTGGGAGTTCTCGGCGAGTCCGTTCAATGTACCCAGTCTCCACTGAGCACCCGCATACCATCTCTGATGTCAAACACCAATGGATATGGGATCATCCATCGCCCATCACATGGGTCGAAAAGATATACGCTAGTCTACTCTGGAATATCGATGCCCCGTCTCGATATTCCCACGACTAGGAATATTGAAGGATGTACTCATTGACTACCTAGGCCCCACTATAGTATAATTTACATCATAGTCCTGGAAGTCGAGCACACATCCTAAGGGCTTGATCAACTTGCAATAGAGAGACTGCAAGTATACATGTTAAGATAAAGAGCAACCAGATAGCGTACTATCATGTCGAGCAAGAAAGTCCTACCTATATATGTCCCAGCATCCACTACAATATACATCCCATGTACAGTAATGGCCTCTAGGGCATACATATAACTAACAATCTCCCACTTGCACTAGGGCCATCTGTAGCAGTGGTTGCAGTATCACATACTCAACCATCCCATATAAGTCTCTCTCTGGGAAAAGGCCTTTGTGAGTGGATCCGCCGTGTTGTCCTCTGAGTCTACTCTCCGAACCTCGATCACCCTGGAGATCAACTATCTCCATGATCAGGTGATGCTACCTCAGAATATGTCTGGGTCACTGATGGGACCGGGGTTCCTGGACCAAAGCCTCACTTCCATTGTCACACAATGGTAGGAACCTAGTTCATCTCATGAACTAATATACACCCAAACTACCTCTTTGGTAGTATCTTTGATAGCGATGTCACTAGCCTTTATCGTCTAGTCTGCCATGGTATCACGCTTGGAACTCTTCCAACATACCGTCTCTCCACTGAGGGTAAAGACAATGCATGCGACTGACATTCAGTCGTCCTTATCACCCTGGAACCTTTCCAGTGATTCTCCCCAGGATCAACTGATACCATCTCACTACAACTAGTGAGAATCCTAACATCCATTTAGATCTATCTCATAGATCCAAAACCCAGGATTTATGAGGTATCATTTTGATCCTATATGGAGAATCCATGTGATAAGAGGAGATTGACCGTGCGTAGCATAGGAAACTCTTTTCCTATCAAGAGTATGTTGTCCACGTATAATACGAGGATGACCACCTTACTCTCTACTATCTTTTTTGTATATACAAGGTTCATCTACCATTTTGATGAAGTCAAACTCTTTGACTACCACATCAAAACAGACGTCCCAACTCCGCGATGCCTGCTTTATCCTGTAAAGCAACTTGCACACGTTTTCGCTGCTCCCACTGTCTACGAAGCCCTCTGGCTGTGTACTTATAGACACTCTCTTCTAAATCAATATTTAGAAAAGCAGTCATGACACCCAATCACCAAATATCGTAATCATTGTATGTAGCAATGGAAAGTAGGATCCGGATGGACTTAAGCATAGCCACTGGAAAAGGTTTCATCATTTTCCATGCCTGGTCGATGACGAAAACCATTAACAAGTCTAGCTTTGAAAGTCTCAACTTTTCCTTCTACACCAAGTAATCTTCTCAAGATATACTTGCTCCTGATGGAGATTTAACCCTTCAGATACAACATCCAAAGTCCATACTTTGTTGGTGTACATGGATTCCATCTCAGATCACCAAGCATCCAGCCATTCTTACAGAGTCCCTACTCTCGATGGCCTGCTTGAAACTAGTTGGGTCATCATCTCATGATGCAATCCTCGCTCCCACTGTCATCGAGAAACCGAAGTATCTCTCAGGCGGATGAGGAACCCTGCTAGATCGGCGGAGAGGCTGAGGATCGTCGGAGACTATTGAATCCTTTTGGTTCTATCAAATCATCAGCTGTAGTTTGTATTGTTAGTGTATATGCCCTAGAGGCCATTACTGTATCATACTAGTTTGTATATTACTTAATGGAAACTTGGGATATTCACCTTGTATAGATAATCTTGCTCAATATAGTAGTATGCTACTTGGTTTGTTTCTGCTTTAATGTGTACATGTGTTTATTTTAGTATATCACCTATTAACATTAGTAGAGCCCTTAGGATCTTTGCTTGATTACCAGGGTTGCGATGGCAGTCACACTAGTGGGGGCTGGGTAATCTATAAGCACATCCTTATGCAGGTCCCTAGTCGCAGGACTATCGAGACAGGGTATCGATACTCCGGAGTAGACTAGCGTATGCGCTTCTCATCCCAGTGTGGGAGACGGTCTGTCCCACAGCCGTCAGTACGTCGTACTTGAGATAGTATGCGGGTGCTCGTTGGGTTACGAGTACACTGGACAGGACTCGTCGGGGACTGTTGGTTGGTACTATACCTATCGTCAGTTATCACTTCCCAGGTGACATGAGTACAGCTTAGTCAGCTGACTTGACACTGTCACTTCTCCTCGAGTGTGTTCCCACTGTACTTAGATTACTACCATACCACGGCTCAAAGGAGTCGTGCAAACAGGTAGTAGTTGGGTGCAGTCCCGAAGCACTTGGAGGCAGTGACGGTTAGACAGGATTCGTCTCTCCCGGTATTGGGGGTTAACATCGCGCTGTGTCTAGGAGTGCCATTACACGAGTAGTCCCTCGCCAGGGCAAGCGAGATATACTGGTAGGTTTCCAGTGCTATCTCTGGGTGTTCTGGGCTACACTCCGACACGACTTGTACCGCTATTAGGGGACTGACGTTTACCGCCCCTAGGCCCGCCATGCGATGTATCAGACGAAAAGAACGGACTGTATAGAGATTTTCACATTCAGGCTCAGTAGGAGTTCAGATGGGTTTCACCGCGTCAGTCTTCTTGTCGACATCTACCTAGGGACCGTTACGCACAGCTAGTGCCGCTTGCGGTCTGTGGCAAAACCCACTGCCAGCGTAGTGTCGAGTCTTTAGAGTCCCACACAGAAAGCTATTCGCCTTTAGGCAAAAGAGTAGAGGTCACATGGTTTTGCGGTAGGTCGCATGGTTTTGCGACAGGGTTCGGTCACATCCGTGCAATTGTACACGTTTGGTGTCCGGACAGTTAACACTAGCGGGCTTTGGTTTAAGCCAGATCCTAGTGTACATTTTGGGATTGGTTTTATCTCGTTTGTATTTGTGTTCCTCGGAACGCGGATGCGGGTGTGTATGCACAGTTGACAGAGGGACAGAGGCAGAGGATTCTCATTGGGGTTGTTGACTGTTGACTATTGACTTTTTGCTAAACCCTAATGAGAATAAGAAATATAATTAACAATAATATTAATTAAGTATTATAGTGACATGGTTGTTGAGGGGTTGACTTTGTTGACTTGTTGACTTTGTTGACCGGTTGACTAGGTTGGACTAGTTGACCATCATCATGTCAATGGCTATCATTTCATGGTAAAGACTTTTGCTTGCTTGTTTGTTCTTGCAAAATGAGTGCATAAAATGATATAGCCATTTTGACTTGAACCATCACACAATACTTGATTACTATTTTTGTTATGATGGTTTTGGATTATGAGAGCTTGGATGGCAAAAGAGTTACTCATTCTCTCATTTCATTTCTCTCTCTTGCTTGAGCTCTCCCTCTTGCTCTTCCTCTTGCTCTCTCTCTAGCTCAAGGCAACACCCTCTCATGAGTTGAGAAACATTGCCTTAGAGATAAAAGAAAACCCAAATCACTTCTCTACTCATCCTAGTTCACAAGGTTTAGCAAACCAAGTGTTCTAGTTTCTTCAAGTTCGAAGAAGAAGCCAAAGGTAGAAGCTTTCAGGTGGATCCATCTTCGGCGCAAGGAGACGATGAGGTGAGGCCGATCCGTACACCGGAAAGAGTTGAAGACGAAGGAGTTCAAGAAAGGTATAGCCCCCTAACCGAGTAGGTAAAACTCTAGTTAGGTTGTTAGGTAGTTGTTTAACAAAGATCCGTATTTTGAGTCCATGTTACCACCTCTTGAAAAATCGTTTTTCATCATTTCCGCAAGCCCGTAAGTACCGGGAGAGGTAACGTGGACTTACAGTGGCATCAGATCCAGGTTAAACACTATCTAACATGTTTGCAAAGTAACTAGAAATTCGATCGGAGAAAAAGTCAAGAAACACACCCGAAAAGTATACTTTCTTCCGAATTTTTTTTCTGTCCAAAAAATGATAAATCTTATCTTAAAATTCGGCTCAGGGTTTTTAGAAGCAACTATGGAAAAATGGTCCGCTGAACCGATCAACGCGCCGCGGAACCGCGGCCGAGTTGACTCGGCCGTGGGCTATTTTTCTCACAGTTTATTTATTTGGGTGTTTTGGGATTTTTGGAATTTGATTTTTCTGCCCATATTTTCCAGAAATAAAAATTAGTTTTTGGGGCTTGAAAATCCGTATTTTTATCGAACTTCTAAAGACTTAAGCTGACGGGTATATATCTGTGATGTGTTATATGTATTGAACGTCTGCTAATCGCTATACGTCGATTAGTGGAGGTTATACATATCTGTGATCTGTAAAGTTGATGGTATGTGTATATGAATTCATTGGATTGTCGCGAATGAACAGCCGGGGGTTGTGAGATGAGAGTTTTCTTTTATCTTTCAATTCATGTAATATGTAAATTGATGTAATATTATTTTTGGCCGCACAACCGGGTCGGGGTTGTAGCCGTCATTGTATAATTTCTTTTTACTGTTTTTACTCCTAGGATAGACCCAAGGTGGGGTGCACAAACTACCGGGTATCTCGAAGTGCCGAGTGGCCTACTCACGTCGTTGAGGGAGGTTGCTCCGGTTTGGATATTTGGCGGGTAGTTTGCCGCACCCGTAGGTGTCTAGGGTGGGGTATTGGCTATTCATCGCGACAGTGTAATCCGCTTTTCGTTACAGGCTCGTACGAATTGCGGATTCCTAGTATATCCAATGTGTTCATCTGTGATCTGAAATGGCTATCATTGCAATATATCTATATATGATATTATTTAGGCGTTGCTTATGTTTTGCATCCGCGCTTGTCCAGCCCCCGCTTTGTCGTTAGTTAAGTAACCTAACGGGTAATGACGGGGCCCCGTGGCGAATGCGGATGGCATAAGCGTACGTCATATTTTGGTTGTTTTCTGCAATGGTAGGATTAAATGATGGGACGCGTTGGAATTAATGCAAGAAAAATAAACCAGGTAAAAGTCGTTGGAACACTTTTAAAAACCACTCGGTTTGTTTTCAAAAAGAACTTTTAAACGCGGAGCTTAAGCCACTCCTTTTAAAAGCTATCTCGTTCCATCGATCATATCAAGTTCACTACATTCAAGGTTTTGCCAAAACCATCCGTAAACCTCCATCATTTCAGTTAAATATTCGGTAGTATTCAAGCTATTTATTTTGACCTCACGCCAAGGCATAGTGATTGGTAGCTGCCGGATTTATCTGTTGCATAGATAGAATTCGTTGGTTTGAGACAGTCGTACTACCATTTTGGCCTACGTCAAGGGTAGGTATGGGTGGGTTCAAATTAATCTGGATAATGATGTGAAGAACTTGACATGTGACTTATGACATTTTGACCTCACGCCAAGGTCATAAGAGCATGGGGCAAAAAATCCACATCGGGAGTTTCAAAAGAACTGAAACTTGCTAGCGCTGCAAACCATTTGGAGTGTGAAGATTCTGGTAGGATTCCTTCAGTTTTGTCACATAATGATATTTGGATCCCGATCCTACTATGAGTATATGGTACTCCTCGGGAAATTTCTTACTTAACGATCAATGCTATAAACCAAGTAGGTGTTTAGAAAGGTGTTAGCGGGGCTACGCCCCCAGGGAAAAGAGGTTATGTAATTAAGGAACTTCGCGAAAGCATTGGAAAACCTCCCTCGAAGTACCGACACCAGCCTGGCCGAACGGTTAAGCAAGTATTGTACGGTGAGATTGATCGTGACTAATTCTTCCATTTTGGTTTGAGGAGGGATTCGAGAGACAGTGGGAGCCATCCTGTTTAGACAAATTAAAAACCACTCTAAACTTGCAAGAGCATCATGCTAAAGTGTTTCATCTCTCTCTCCTAATTGCAGCGACCAAACATCATGACCGGACTTAAGTTACTACTAGATAAAAACATACTGACAGGGCCAAACTACAAAGATTGGCTTAGGAATGTCAAAATGGCAATCACTTATCACAAGTTGGGGTATCTCCTTACCACCAAAGCTCCCCCTGTCCAAGGTCCCACCTCCAGCGTCGCGGATAAGGAAATCCGTAAGACTTGGGATTGCGCGAAGGCCAAGTGCCTCGTGCTTGCCTCTATGGACAACGAACATCAGAGGAGGCACGAGAATATGGACCTCGAATCCATATTTCTCCATACAAAAGAACTGTATAGAGAGCAATCTCGTATCGCAAGATACGAAGTGTCGAAAAAGCTGTTTTCGGCAAGGATGGCCGTCGGATCATTGGTAGCGGAACACGTGCTTAAGATGATGGGCTTCATTGAGGAGCTCGCGGACCTTGGGACCACGTTAGAGAACGAGCTCTATACGGACTTGATTCTCCAGTCCCTTCCTTCCACTTACGCCCAGTTTATCCTGAACTTCAACTTGCAGGAAAAAGAAGTTGAACTTTCAGAACTCCTCAACATGCTGAGTAATGCAGAGGGCACCCTACAGAAAGGTAGGGAAACATCCACTTTGTTTGTAGGAGGATCTTCCTCTTCTAGGTCCAAGGCGAAAGCCAAGGGAAAGAAGAAGAAAGCCCCTGCCAAACCAAGGGGAGGTGTTAGTAAAGTGGATACGAAGGGAAAGACAAAAGCAACAAAGATAGCGGGGAAACATGTGGGAAGGAAGAGTGCTTTTACTGCCATAAGAGTGGGCACTGGAAAAAAGATTGCAGGGCTTGGAAAGCCATAACACAGGATCTGAAGCAAGTTGCGGCTTCAGCTTCAGGTGTATATGTTATTGAAAACTGTCTATCAATAAACTCTACTTCCTGGGTATTGGATACCGGATCAGGATCTCATATCTGTAATTCTTTGCAAGCGTTGAGAAACCGTAGGGTTTTGAAGGCAGGTGATATGACCTCAGAGTTCCAAACGGAGCTGGCATGGATGCTGAGTCCGTGGGGGACTATCACCTAGGGTTGTTAGATGGACACGTTTTGGTTTTGCGTAATTGCTATTTTGTACCCAATGCAACTTGGAATATCATTTCTATATCTTTATTATCTAAAGAAGGTTATGAATTTGCATTTGTAAGTAATGTTGTAAACATTCACCTTAATCAAGTTCTGATTGGGTCTGGTACATTAAGCAATGGTATATACGTATTAAACCAACCACAGATTTTCAATGTCTAGAATACACACAAAAGAAAGTCTCCGGAAATAAATCAGACTTTCTTATGGCATTGTAGACTGGGTCACATCAATGAGAGAAGGTTGACGAAGTTACATACAGAAGGATATTTGAATCCGTTCGAATATCAATCGTATGCCATTTGTCAATCCTGTCTCAAAGGAAAGATGACAAAGACTCCGTTCACTGGACACGGAGTAAGAGTGAGCAAGCTCTTGGGACTCGTACACAGCGACGCGTGCGGTCCAATGTCTACACATGCGCGAAGCGGTTATTCTTACTTCATTTCTTTTACGGATGACTTTTCAAGGTACGGTTATGTCTTCTTAATGAAACATAAATCCAAAGCCTTTTGAAAATTCCAGGAATATAAGAATGAAGTAGAAAAACAAACCGGCAAAAGTATCAAGACACTGAGATCGGATCGAGGTGGTGAATACTTGAGTGCCGAGTTCCTGGATTACTTAAAAGAGAATGGAATTCTCTCTCAGCTTACTCCTCCACACACTCCGCAACATAACGGTGTATCGGAGAGACGGAACCGGACCCTATTGGATATGGTACGTTCCCTGATGAGTAACACTGAGTTACCACGATCATTCTTGGGATATGCACTAGAATCAGCCGCATACCTTTTGAACCGAGTTCCAACTAAGACTGTGCCTACCACACCATATGAGATATGGAGTGAGAAGAAACCCTATCTTCAATATCTGAAGATCTGGGGATGTCCGGCTTTTGTCAAAAAGCGGCATGCCGACAAACTCGAGGCACGCTCAGTACTGTGCATGTTTGTGGGATACCCAAAGAACTCCAGGGGGTATCTCTTCTATTACGCAGAGGAACAAAAGATCATTGTTTCTCGAAATGCCCATTTTCTGGAACACCAGTTCTTAGAAAAGGAAACAAGTGGGAGCGAAATAGAACTGGAAGAAATTCCAGAACCACAGACTATTACTGAAAGCTTAGTAGAACCAGAGGGTTCAAAAGAACAAGACATTCCTATGCCACTCCGCAGGAGTAGTAGGCAGTCTCATCCGTCCGAGAGATACTACGGTTTTCTCATAGACGGGGATATAGAGGATTGCATCATTGATTATGATGATCCGACTAGCTTCCAGTAGGCCATTCAGAGCGTTGACTCGGTAAAATGGCTGGATGCAATGCCGACCGAAATGGAGTCCATGTACACCAACAAAGTATGGACGTTGGACGTTGCTCCAGATGGGGTAAAACCCGTAGGATGCAAGTGGATCTTCAAAAGGAAGATTGGTGTAGATGGACAGGTTGAGACCTATAAAGCAAGACTGGTTGCAAAGGGTTTTCGTCAAAGACCTGGTCTGGACTATGACGAGACCTTTTCTCCAGTAGCTATGCTGAAATCCATTTGGATCCTTCTTGCCATTGCTGCCTTCCACGATTATGAGATTTGGAAGATGGACGTAAAGACCGCTTTTCTAAATGGAAATTTACAGGAGTGTGTTTATATAGACCAGCCAGAGGGTTTAATTCAGAGTGGGAGCAGCGGAAAGGTGTGCAAGTTGCTTAAGTCCATCTACGGACTAAAGCAGGCATCGCGGAGTTGGAACATCTGTTTGATGAGACGGTCAAAGAATTTGGCTTTATCAAAAATCCAGATGAACCATGCATCGATAGTAGATTTGTAGCGAGAACTGTAGTATTCCTCGTTTTATACGTGGATGACATTCTCTTAATAGGAAATGATATTCCTATGCTACAATCTGTCAAAGGGTTCTTGTCACACAGGTTCTCCATGAAAGACCTGGGTGATGCCTCATACATTCTGAGGATCCGGATCTATCGTGACAGATCTAAGAGGATACTGGGACTTTCACAGTCCAGGTACATCGACACCATACTGAAAAGATTCAGTATGGAAGATTCCAAGCGTGGTAATCTACCGGCTTGTCACGGGATCACCCTTTCCAAAGAGATGTCTCCCAAGACAGATTTGGAAAGGGATCGCATGTCTATTATACCCTACGCTTCTGCGGTAGGCTCTATAATGTATGCGATGTTGTGTACCAGACCAGATGTAGCTTATGCACTGAGTGTGGTAAGCCGGTATCAATCAAACCCTGGGGAGAAACACTAGATAGAAGTAAAGAACATTCTTAAGTACCTGAGAAGGACTAAGGAGATGTTCTTGGTGTATGGCGGAAAAGACCTCCAGATCGAGGCCTTTGCTGACTCCAGCTTCCAGAGTGACAAGGATGATTCCAAGTCCATGTAGGGTTATGTCTTTACCCTCTATGGGGTGGGGCGGTGTGTTGGAAGAGGTCCAAACAGGAAACCGTTGCTGACATGACGATGGAAGCAGAATATATCGCTGCTGCAGATGCCGCAAAAAAAGCCGTCTGGATAAGGAAGTTCTTAACTGAACTTCAGGTGGTTTCGTCCATTGTTGATCCAATACTTCTGTATTGCGACAATAACGGGGCTATAGCTTTAGCAAAGGAACCCAAGTCCCATCCGAAGTCCAGACACATTTTGAGGCGGTATCACCTGATCAGGGAGATCGTGGGTCGCCAGGAGATCGAGGTTCGGAGAGTTTCTACGGAAGATAACACTGCTGATCCACTCACAAAGGCCTTACCCCAGATTAAGTTCGAGCGGCTGATCGAGATGATAGGTCTTCGATACGCCAATGCATGGCCTTAGTGCATGTGGGAGATTGTTAGTGTATATGCCCTAGGGGCCATTACTGTATCATACTAGTTTGTATATTACTTAATGGAAGCTTGGGATATTCACCTTGTATAGACAATCTTGATCAATATAGTAGTATGCTACTTGGTTTGTTTCTACTTTAATGTGTACATGTGTTTATTTTAGTATAACACCTATACACATTAGTGGAGCCCTTAGGATCTTTGCTTGATTACCAGCGTTGTGATGGCAGTCACACTAGTGGGGGCTGGGTAATCTATAAGCACATCCTTATGCAGGTCCCTAGTCGCAGGACTATCGAGATAAGGCATCGATACTCCGGAGTAGACTAGCGTATGCGCTTCTCATCCCAGTGTGGGAGACGTTCTGTCCCACAGCCGTCAGTACGTCGTACTTGAGATAGTATGCGGGTGCTCGTTGGGTTACGAGTACAATGGACATGACTCGTCGGGGACTGTTGGTTGGTACTATACCTATCGTCGGTTATCAGTTCCCAGGAGACATGAGTACAACTTAGTCCGCTGACTTGACACTGTCACTTCGCCTCGAGTGTGTTCCCGCTGTACTTAGATTACTACCCTACCACGGCTCAAAGGAGTCGTGCAAACAGGTAGTAGTTGGGTGCAGTCCCGAAGCACTTGGAGGCAGTGACGGTTAGACAGGATTCGTCTCTCCCGGTATTGGGGGTTGACATCGCGCTGTGTCTAGGAGAGCCATTACACGAGTAGTTCCTGGCTAGGGCAAGCGAGATATACTGGTAGGTTTCCAGTGCTATCTCAGGGTGATCTGGGCTACACTCCGACATGACTTGTACCGCTATTAGGGGACTGACGTCTACCGCCCCTAGGCCCACCATGAGATGTATCAGACGAAAAGAACGGACTGTATAGAGATTGTCGCATTCAGGCTCAGTAGGAGTTCAGATGGGCTTCACCTCATCAGTCTTCTTGTCGGCATCTACCTGGGGACCGTTACGCATAGCTAGTGCCGCTTGCGGTCTGTGGTTAAACCCACTGCCAGCGTAGTGTCGAGTCTTTAGAGTCCCACACAGAAAGCTATTCGCCTTTAGGCAAAAGAGTAGAGGTCGAATGGTTTTGCGACAGGTCGCATGGTTTTGCGACAGGGTTCGGTCATATCCATGCACTTGTGCACGTTTGCTGTCCGGACAGTTAACACTAGCGGGCTTTGGTTTAAGCCAGATCCTAGTGTACATTTTGGGATTGGTTTTATCTCGTTTGTAGTCGTGTTCCTCGGAACGCGGATGCGGGTGTGTATGCACAGTTGACAGAGAGACAGAGGCAGAGGATTCTCATTGGGGTTGTTGACTGTTGATTGTTGACTATTGACTTTTTGCTAAACCCTAATGAGAATAAGAAATATAATTAACAATAATATTAATTAAGTATTATAGTAACATGGTTGTTGGGGGGTTGACTTTGTTGACTTGTTGAATTTGTTGACCGGTTGACTAGGTTGGACTAGTTGACCATCATCATGACAATGGCTATCATTTGATGGCAAAGACTTTTGCTTGCTTGTTTGTTCTTGCAAAATGAGTGCATGAAATGATATAGCCATTTTGACTTGAACCATCACACAATACTTGATTACTATTTTTGTTATGATGGTTTTGGATTATGAGAGCTTGGATGGCAAAAGAGTTACTCATTCTCTCATTTCATTTCTCTCTCTTTCTTGAGCTCTCCCTCTTGCTCTTCCTCTTGCTCTCTCTCTAGGTCAAGGCAACACCCTCTCATGAGTTGAGAAACATTGCCTTAGAGATAAAAGAAAACCCAAATCACTTCTCTACTCATCCTAGTTCACAAGGTTTAGCAAACTAAGTGTTCTAGTTTCTTCAAGTTCGAAGAAGAAGCCAAAGGTAGGAGCTTTCAGGTGGATCCATCTTCGGCGCAAGGAGACGACGAGGTGAGGCCGATCCGTACACCGGAAAGAGTTGAAGACGAAGGAGTTCAAGAAATGAATAGCCCCCTAATCGAGTAGGTAAAACTCTAGTTAGGTTGTTAGGTAGTTGTTTAACAAAGATCCGTATTTTGAGTCCATATTACCACCTCTTGAAAAATCGTTTTTCATCATTTCCGCAAGCCCGTAAGTACCGGGACAGGTAACGTGGACTTACATGTATAACTGGAACTCCTTACAGATCTACAGAACTGACCTTGCCTCGATCTTGTCCGGATTTTTCTTTTGACATAGGCCGGACAAACCCAAATCTTAACTTGCTTAAGAGATGGGTTCTTCCCATACCATATCTCATATGGAGTGGTAGGCACTGATTTGATTCGAACCTAATTCAATAGGTAAGCAGCTTCTTAAGTGCATAACCCCCAATAGGAAACAGGTAACTCAGCAGTACTCATCATAGAGCGCACTATATCATATAGGGTGCAATTGCTCCTCCCCGATACACCGTTGTGCTGTGGTGTATTCAGAGGAGTAACACCGAGAGAGAATCTCATTCTCCTTTAGAATAGTCCAAGAATTCCATGCACAAGTATTCTCCTCCCTGATCTCATCATAGGACATAATACTTATACCTATATTGGTTCTCTACTTCTGACTTATATTCATTGAATTTCTCAAAAGCTTCAGACATGTGTTTCAACAGGAACATGTGTCCGAACCTTGAGAGATCATCAGTGAATGTAAGGAAGTACAAAAGACCAGTCCTGGCATATGTAGACTTGGGTCCTTCATACATCACTATGTATCAGTCCCAAGAGTTCAGTAACTCTTTCTCTGTTTCGAGTAAACGGAGCTATGGTCATCTTATCTTTGTGACATGACTAGCAAGTTTCATAAGATGTAAATTCAAACTGATTTAAATTTGCATCTAAATGTAACTTTAGCTAGTCGGGTCACATTGATATGACCTAGTTTACAATACCTCAAGAAGGAATCATCCAATTCTGAACTCTTCCTCTTGTGTGTGTTCTGTACATTAAGAACTGTGGTCTGATTTAGAATGTATATGCTTTTAGATAACGTGCCTTATCCGATCAACTGTTGATATAGGATATGTGCTAAACATTATGCATCAATACAAAATTATATCCTTCTTTAGTAAATAAAGAGATTGATAAGATGTTGTATGTCTGGTTCGGTATCTAATAACATACGTTCAGAATCAGCTTATTTTGGTAATACAGGGTGATACTGACCAACAGACTTGGCTGCAACACTTGCACCGTTTTCTGTCTCATGAAACTTATCACCCGTTCTCAGTTCTCTACCTTTCTGTAGCCCTATGTAACAGATTACATATCTGGGATCCTGATTCGGTATCAAATACCCAGGACGCAGAGGATACTGAGAAACAGTTCTTTGTAATGAACGCACCCGAAGTAGATGCATCTCATGCATATTCTTCGTTTGGGCGGCATGGGAATCCTGGTATTCCCCTAATTCCTGCTCGTTCTTATAATAATTATAAGTTGGAGCGGGACCAACGTTCCCCAGCTCAGTATAACAAGCGGGTTCGGTCAATACATCCATATTATTATCTTGATTTAAGGCGTGACATGGTCTCTACCTGGAGAGAGAGAGAAGAAAACACTCTGCGTGCGCTCTTTGTAAGATTGGATTGGTTATATATTTTATCTAATCAGGAGAACTCCCACTGTTTTTATCAAATCTTTCTTCAAACCCTAAAAGGAATGACTAGCCTGGATTAATTACACTCTACAAGTTCGCCAATCTTTCAGCCAGGCCAGTGTCGGTACTTTGAGGGAGGTTCCCCGTGCTTTCGCACGGACCTAATTAAAATAAACCTCGTTTTCCCAGGGGCGTAACCCCGTTGACACCTTTCTAGACACCTAATTGATCGGCTAATTGTAAAGTGCAAAACTCACCCAGGAGTAATAATTACTTGCATTGGGTATCAGGATCCAACAATCATATAGAAGGTATGCAATCGCATTGCAAATTTCAACACTTGAAACTCCCGATAATAGTTTTTACCCCTAGCACTTATGACCTTAACTATGGTCAACAAATCATAAGCACTAGTCAAGTTCTACCCGTCATTTCGTGATTAATTAGACCCGCCCACATGACCCTTAACTAAGGTCAACAAAGTCACGCGACTGTCCTAACTAATTACATCATATGCGGTGTAGGAAGACATCACCTAGCTACCGTACACTGTGCCTTGACTATGGTCAACAAACACAGCATGAATACTAAGTACTCTACTTTCTAAAATGACGGAGGGTTGCGGATGGTTTTTAAGAAAACCTTTAACGCTTTGAACTTGATCTCGTTGCGGAATCAAATGGTTTTTTAAAATGGAGTGTTTTTGAGGCTTTTGCTAGTTTTGCTAAAGAGGTCACTCCCGGTGAAGGGATCTCGGCTCTTTCCTCGTCGAATGAGGTGCAGGATTTTCACAATACCACTATGCAAAGCAAGAACTAGAAAAAGCAGTCAAAAGACAAACCGAAGGTTGTAACATCTTCTAATTATTTCCAAAGAGGTCACTCCCGGTGAAGGGATTGTCGGCTCTTTCCTTATCGAATAAGGTGCTGGATATTCTACAAGGAACACCGCTATGCAAAGCAATAACTAGAGCTACCTTAATTTTTTTGAAATTCGATTCCACAACATCTTTTAGGTTTATTTTCTTTCATTAATCTCATTAATGAATGTCCCATCATTTAAGTCCACCTAAACATCACAGATAAATATAATGTACGCTTATGCCATGCGCATTCGCCTCAATGTCCTGTCTGCACCGTTAGGTTAGATAACTAACGACAGAGCGGGGCATGGCTAGCGCGGGTGTAAAACATAGGCAACGTCTATATAATATATCATATATACTATATACAATATCTATCTGAACAAATCACATGATCACATCACAGATAACGCGGCAGAAAATATCATATGAAATATTGGATATACTAGGACGTCTGTGTTTTATTTTGAGCCTGTATAAAACACGGATTCCACGGTCATGATGAATAGCCAATCCCACACCCCTAGACCCCTACGAGAGTGGCAAGCAACCCTACCAATTCTAGAGTTAGTAGACTCGTACTCGACTCCTCGACACGGTCTCCCACTGGACCCTAGAACCCGGTTACTTGTGCTCCCCGCCTTGGGACTATCCTAATGCGGAAAAGTAAATAATATACAATGGTGACATCATCCTAATCCCGGAAGTGCCCCAATAAAATAATATTACATATAATGAATTTTACATGAAGGAAAATGAAATACACCCGTCTCACATAAAAAAAACCCGGCTATTCAAACACGATGATCCAATATAACATATCCAGCAACACATAACATCACATGTTATCAACGTAAGTAAATATGCCCATCCCAATTGTCGTTTACATGTAGCAACGAAACCGGCGATATCACATATTACACTTACGGTCGTAGAAAAGAAAGTGTAAAACTACAACAGTTGGAATCCGCAACCTGCAAAGACATCGCATGCCTAACCAAATGAATTCCTTAGACATCGCATGCCTAACAATTATAAACCCCGCATTTTAGTCTCATTATCGAAAACTCTTTTCAATATCAAGTCGGGCAAATCAACAAAATTCCCGACATCCTGAACGAGTGCTCGTCGCAAACTTTAGTAGACGGCCGCACCCCCGATACCGTCGACGAAGTGCACTAAGGTGGAACACCGCTGCCGCGAGCACCCGAACGGATGCTTTTGGAGACGGGGTTCTCCTACAGTCACTTGGTCGAGACTATGGGGTGTAGCTGTCTATTAAGTTTACCCGGCGAGTATCCGCGTATGCAACGTGATTGCGACGGACTTTTGATCACATTAAAATCCCGTGGCAACCGATCAAGTGAGACTTAACTGCTAGATTTATAACATTCAAATTAGTTATCTCATAACTACTTGTGGATTCCAAATATTGTATCAAATTCTAGATAAATAGACAATGTTAAACTTTCCGATCGAATAATCAAATACCCAAGATTTCCCGAAAAGCTCAACACTTGAAATAAGTTTAAAAACATCCACTTCATGCCATAGTACCAACGGTCCAGCCGTAGAAGGGTCAAGCCAACGCCTCACATGTGGCACGTCGTACTGCCCTAAACCCTAAGGTTCAAAAGGCAGTTCAAGACGGTCACATAATCGAGTTAAGGTTTGTTTTCTTCTAGAGGGTCCATCGCGTTACATGCACTACTTAGACATTCTTAAACTACGGAAAAAATCCAACACTTGGAAATTTTCCGGCAGGGGAAAATGTGAGATATTGATATCCGGTCGAACATTTTAACACGTTCTAAAATTACCCGGAAAGAATAAACAAAGTTAAATAATCCAATCGAATCATCGAGTCCCCAATACAACCGTAGAAAACTCAACACTTGAGTGGAATTAAAAAATTCCCAGAAAAAAATAACAAGAAAGGACCTAAGAATAATTACATGAAATTTCAGGGACTAAGTCACGATTTTGGCCGCGGAACCACCGCCAAACCCTTGGTTTGGCCGCGGTTCCGCGGTAAAATAATTGACTTAGTGGACCGTACTTCACAGTAATTCTTAGTTTTTCCTGCTTGTTTTTCTGAGCATTTTTAATTCATAAAAAACATATTTTTAGAAAATGTACAGAAAGGGGTGTAGTTCAGGGTTTCGGGGTTCGATCGGGTTTCTAACTTCGTCTACACTTCGCCTAAAGCTCTAGCTAGGCTCTGATACCACTGTAGGGTTACTAGGCATACTCATGAGGTTCTACAAGGCATCAACCATGCCAAAATCAAATTTTTATGTGCCTAACAACTCTTTGCAAGATCGTTAACTATAGGTAAGGCAAAACTAAAAGCTAGTAAACTACTTTACTACTAAGTGAAGGGAATTACAACCTTTGTAGATCCGGTCCTTCACTTCTAAAGCTCCGTGTTGACTTCCCTTCGCTGCGATCATCGGGATCCCGGACCCTAGCGATGGTTTCATCGGAGAAATGAGCGGGCTAGGTCGTTGACTTCGAGGCCGAAGATGATCTACGTCGGGGAGACTCAAACTCAAGCTATTCCTTCACTTGGTCAAGAACTTTGTGAAGAGAACACCCTATACTACATGGCAAGGGGTAGAGGATGAAGAAATAGTAAGTGGGTTCACTTTGGATTTGGATTTCTCACTCTTTTTCTTCACTTGAAAATTTTCAAGAAAGCTTTCTTCACTTGAAGAAGAAGATGAAGAAGAAAAGAATATGAATAATATTATTATCAAACTGAAAAATCAAGTGAAGTCTATCATGTTGCAACCATGGGTGAGTAAACCATTGTAGAGACTGAACTAGAGTTTAGGTTGATGGTTAGGTCAAAGAACAAAACAAAATGGTTAGACATTTTCAAAGATGCTAAAAAGCTTCATGAAGCTTCAAGCATAAAACAAAGAAAGCCACCATTTTATTTTTGCCAAAATAAATAAAGTAAATAAAACCCTAACCATTAACTTAAACATGGTGTAAGTCATACACACACCCAAGTTTGCATGCATCATCAAACATGATACAAACTAGTGCACAAAAATATATCACATATACAACTTATGCACAAAAAGTAAGAAAGACAATCTTATGTGAACCAATACTAGTTAATGTAAAGTAATATATCAAATATATAATTATACATAAAATCATTAAATCAACACTTGATTTAATAATCCGGTCATATTGCATATAACCGACTAATATCTAGTGTATCAATATATCGAATCAACACTTGATTCGGTAACCCGGCTATATCTTATATAACCGTCCGATGATACAAATCGCGAGAATAGAATATAGTATCACATAGTGGTATTATTCTCGGTCCCGCACATATCTTATATGCGCTCCTATTTTGTTTCGCTTGAGCCAGGAAACCCCTGTGTAGGACTCGAAATACTCGTCAATACTCCGGCAGTAGGTGATGATCATATCAAACACCCACAAGCCGCAAGCGGTCTGCTAAACGTAACGGCCACCCGGGTATTGAGCGAGCAGAAGATCAACGAGCAAGCCTGCTCACACTCCTGTGAATCCAACCAGTAACACTTACCGCACAGTCCGGTCTGTTCGTCTGATATGTCGCATATCTCGCCTAGGGGTGGTAAATGTCAGACCCCAGTAGCTTGATAAGTCATGCCGATGTAAGGTCCATAACAAGCATGAAACTACTGATAACACTTACCAGTAAATCAGTGCAACCCTGGCCAGGGATTTCCAGTTATGTCCAGTCGAGCATAGCGCAACACCAAACCCCAATACCGGGAGAGACGAATCCCCTTGTATCGCTCATTGCCTCCATGTGAATCGGGACTGTACCCAAAAATGACCTGTTTGCACGACTCAGTAGAGCCGTGGTTGGGTGGAAATCAAAGCACAGTGGGAGACACACAAGACTCTATGACGATCTTGGGTCAACAGACTAAGCTGTACCAGTGTCACCAGAGAACTGCCATCTGACGTGAGGTATAATACCATCTGGGAGTTCTCGGCGAGTCTGTTAAGTGTACCCAGTCTCCACTGAGCACCCGCATACCATCTGTGATGTCAAACACCAATGGATATGGGATCATCCATCACCCATCACATGGGTCGAGAAGATATACGCTAGTCTACTCTGGAATATCGATGCCCCGTCACGATATTCCCACGACTAGGAACATTGAAGGATGTACTCATTGACTACCCAGGCCCCACTAGTATGATCTGCATCATAGTCCTGGAAGTCGAGCACACATCCTAAGGGCTTTATCAACATGCAATAGAAAGACTTCAAGTATACATGTTAAGATAAAGAGCAACCAGATAGCGTACTATCATGTCGAGCAAGAAAGTCCTACCTATATATGTCCCAGCATCCACTACAATATACATCCCATGTACAGTATTGGCCTCTAGGGCATACATATAACTAACAGATACGTTATCGAGAAATCCATCAGGAGGAAGGCCCATTTGGCGAGCCTTCCCGTTAATATGGCTTTCGACATTAGATATTTTAGAGGATCCATCTTTTATATAAGATGGACCTCATGTGCCGAGGCGTAGTGTCTGAGCTTCGCTATCGCGAAGATTAGAGCTAGAAAATGCTTTTCAATGGGGGAGTAGTTGTTTTCTGCCCCCACGAGAACTCGACTCAAATAGTATAGAGCTCTTTCCTTTCCCTGCTCGTTCTCCTATGCCTATAACGCACCTAGAGAACCCTCAAGGGCTGTTGTGTACAAGATGAGGGGTTTTCCCTTCACCGCAGCGGTCAGTACCGGCGGTTTTTGTAAGTACTGTTTGATTGCATCTAATGCGTCTTAGAACTTTTGATCCGATATGAACGGGGTCCTCTTTTTCATTAGATGACTGTAAGTACGGCATTTTCCTAGCAGGTTACTATGAACCGTCGGATATACGTGAGCTTTCATTGAAGGGATCGTAATTGATTGAGAGTCCTTGGCGTGGGCATTTCCGTAATTGCCTTGATCTTTGAGGGGTCAAGTTCAATACCCCGGTACCGTATGTTGAATCCTAGGAATTTTCCTGAGGATACTCTAAACGCGCATTTTAGAGGGTTCATCTTCAGATTATACTTCCGAAGACGTCGAAATACTGTGTTTAGATGTTCCCAATGTTCTTCATATGACTTTCTTTTCACCACAAGGTCGTTGATGTAGTATTCAACAATCTCATGGATGAGGTCATCGAAGATCTTCGTCATGGCCCTCTGGAAGGTAGCGCCAGCGTTCTTCAGACCGAAAGGCATCACTTTATAGCAGAATATGCCCAGCGGAGTCTAGAAGGTAGTATGGTTTTGGTCTTCGGGATGCAACTTTATTTGATTGTATCCTGAAGATCTGTCCATGAAGGAGAAGACCTCATGGGTAAACGTGTTATCGATCATCAACTCGGTAACAGGTACTGGGAAATCATCCTTCGGGCAAGCTTTGTTGAGGTCCCGAAAGTCCACGCAGATACGCACCGTCCCATTTTTCTTCATCACCGGAACGATGTTAGCGATCCAGTCAGGATATTGAACTTCTTACATGAAGCTGGAGTCAATTAGTTTCTTAACTTCGGCGTGGAAACTCATCTCGAGTTCGAGCCGCATTCTTCTTGGCGCTTGCTTGATTGGCTTGACGTCCGGCGATATGGCCAGTTTATGTACTTCTACTTTTTGATCTAATCCCGACATCTCGGAATAATTCCATGCGAAGAAGTCTTTATATTGCATTAGCACGCCTTTTAACAAGGCTACCAATTTTTTAGATAGCAGTTCACTGCCGAACGTTAGCCTCGGATCGTTTTCCGTTCCTAAGTACATTTTCCTTATGTTGTCCACCGTGGAGTATATCCCGTCTTCCAGCTCTTTTGGTGCTAGCGGAAATTCTGAGAACACCTCATCCTCGTCTTCATTTGTGAAGCACTTGAAAAGGTCATCCATAGCCTCATGCCCTTCCCCTTCTGAAAGTGTTATCATATGGCAGGTACGAGTCTGCTTCCAGTCTTGATGCTGGGTTGGTCCTATCCTAGAGATATAGGTCCTCTTTGGCTCATTCTTTTGTGGTGGGGTTACCCTCCAGCTGTCGAATAAAGTGAACCTGCCTTGTTGATACTAGTCTTCAACCCAGTCTTTGAAGGTAAAGCAGTCTTCAAGGGGATGGCCTATTGCTCGGTGATAGGAGCAATAATCCGGATGATGGAACTCGTTTATTTGTTCGGGGTGCCGAGACTCTGGAAGCGCCAGCATTTGGTGCTTCATGATAAGGTTGAATATTTTCCTTGTCTTGTCTTGAGGGAAAGAGTATTCCCGGCCCATCTTCTTCATAAAGGATGGGTTCAGCTGGCTTTTCCTCGAGTGTACGGCTTCTTGGATTGATTTTGCTATTTTTGGTCATTGTTTGCTTTCTTCGCCTTGTTTTTGCCTCTATTTCGGGATTTTCCTTCGAGGCGAGAACGTACATCTGTCTGACGATGAAGGATATTGTAGTTTTCTTTCTCCGCGGATTGTTGGTTGAGGCATTACGTCCTGGCCTTTTCATAAATAGCCATTTCGCGACTGTAGTCATCCTGAATCTTTTGACAGGCCTCTTTTATCAGCCGGTCAACCTTTTCTTCGAATGATGGGATCAACGTTCTTAGAGCGGGATCTCGTTCTGTTTCAACATCACAGCTATTTGGAAGAGCGTTTCCTTCTTTACCAGGGCTGTTTATAGCAAGGAAACTGTGGAAATGCTTTCGTTTCCTGGACCGAATGTATCCGAGTCCGGTTGTCTCCATCTTCCCGTTAGGCATCTTTCACTGAGTCCCAGGAATATTCCAAATCTTTTTGTAAAATTGGGCTTGTCGAACAGTTTGTTCGAGTGGTACATGATTGTTGATAAATTTCCGATTGTGTGTATCAAATCAAATAGTCCCCGGCAACGGTGCCATTTGATTGAATAGAATTCTCGTTGTGTCGTTAGAAATTGTAAAGAAATCACAACCAAAAATTATTTGACCGCAATCAACTACGGTGTCGGATGTAGATTGTTAGTGAGTGCGGATCGTCCACAGGGAAAGTGTAATCGTTCGTCTTTTGAATTAGATGAGTCGAAACTTTAAAGAAAAGAAAACAAAACAATTCATGATTTGAAATTGAAGTTCAAGAATTAGAAAAAACATAGTTCTAATAACAAGAAAAAGATAGAATCAAGAATTGATATTTTGATGATTTTTCCAAACCAAATCTCAAGAATCAAAATGAGGCTCGTAGGAATCGATTGGATCTATAGGTGTGATGTAATCTTACAATGACGTATTCTTATCCTTTGATGAATTGATACTAGATCGATGATGATCGACGAGAATTAGGGATTTCTAGTGAAACTAGGGTTTCATCTTATCCCTTGTTCCTTCGTCGATATCATTCATATTCTAGTCTCTGGTAAATTCAAGAAACGATCATAGATCCCTAATTTCGAGCGATCGCAATCAAGAAAGCATCGCAACGAAACTAGGTCATCGATTCTTGAACTTGCTAGGGTTTACAAAACTAGTAGGACTTAAAAATCGGTTTAAAGATTTGTTACATCATCATTCTATTGATCGTCTCGACTTCTTGACGAGCGGAGTTTTACTCAAACATCACAACAAGAACAACAATTACAAATTGAGATCTAATCATGATGCAAGAATTAAAGAAAGCAAGATTAAAGAATTTCACCTTTTATTTATATCAACAATTTCTTTACATTCGCTCAAGAACTACAAGAGGAAGAACTCGATCGTCGATTTGGCTTCGCTCGTCTCCGTGAGTCGCGGATCGGCTTGGATCACTTGCCCGATTGAAGATCGGCTCGGCTCCAAAAATGTTGAAGGGCTTCTTGCTTGATTGGTACTCAAGATCTTGAATTTGGAGTGGAATTAGGGTTAGGGTTTCGCACAAGCCTTGTCACTAGACTTGTGGAAGAAGATGAAGAAAGAGGTAAAGATTAAGGAACTAATGAAGATTATTGATGAACTAGCTAACTCCAGAACAACCTCAACCATTAGATCTAGGTTCCTATTTATAGATAACCAAACCCTAGATCTAGGATTTCAAATTTTAAGTTTCCCTCCTAAAGTTTGTTGAGGAAATTTGAATTTCTCTCCAAAAGTTAGTTAGAGGAGAAGCTTCTAGATGTGATTAGTTAGGAAGGAGCTTCTAGAAAAGATTAGTTAGAAGCTTAATTTGGATTAGCCTTTCTTAATGATCTTTGCTGATCTGGCAGTAGCTTCGAGGGTTTTCTGGATATTGAAGTATATAAAACGAATGTGGGCCCAGAGTTATGAATTTTGCACAAAATTTTGGGAGCTGAAGCCTTGAAACCGCCGCGGATCCGCGGCTCAAGAAGGCTCATGCCGCGGATCCGCGACTCTTTGTGGGCCTTGGGCTTTGATCTTTTCTGGTAATTCCCTCTATAATATTTGGGCCTTGTTTTCATGTGTTGAATTTAATATCTCCTTCTGAAATGCTACCAGATCTGAATTCATTGAGTTGGCGTAATTTTGATCAGCTCTTTGGTTTTTCTTCCGTATTTTCCTGCACAGACTCAAGACAAGTGTTGCGCAAATACAGAAACGATACGATGCCATGAAATGCGGTTAATTTCCCTTAAAGTGTAGGTTTAAAAGTCTAACACATGAAATCTGATATTTAACGACTGATTTGCTAATATGTAAAATATGAATACCGAACACTTCTAAATGAGTGCAAATGATAGGGAAATTGCCGTGTTAAAAAATACATTATTTTCGACTGATCAAATACCCCCAAACTTAATTTCGATCGTCTCGAGCGAATGTTTTATTAAAAAGGGAAGGAGAAAATAAAGAAAGAGAAAAACTAACTAGCACACTTTCATAGGCAACACGATTGCACTGAGAACGTGCAACAAGCTTTTAAACCTCTAGGTGTCCCTAGTAGGAGGAGTGTTGTCTCTTGAGGGTTTTCAGCGGATTACACCCACAAAATCTAATAATAAAAGGAAGATCTTGAATATTACATTTAAAGAAAAGAATTGTAAAAGAAAGACTTTGAAAATTAGGGTTTCCAACTAAGCTAGCTTTTCGGTTGTCATGAGCCCTATCTTAATGGTCATGAAAAGATGTCAGAAATCACGTCCTCCCTCAATAAAACATCGTCTTATTCTTCATTCCTATCTTTCTTCCAAACATCGATCATATAACCCTGCGTGTGTGTAAAGATATCCCTACACCCGGAGAATTCAATTCAAGCTATCATACTCTTGCCCATCAGCCTCAGTACTTTTTAATTAATGAATATTTAGATGAGATTGCTCACACACTTTCATGCGACCGTTAATACTTCTTGAGGTACTAACTGACCGATTACTCATATGCTTGCTTACTTGGTGTATTTTCCTCGTCTTGCACCACCTCAGGCATAGCAGTGACTCCCAGACCAGTTGGCCTTAGGGCACTAGGTGAAGAGGCACCCTCGCTATATATTTTTTATTGCCCTTGGTGATAACAAAACCAGTGTCCATTTTTCTCACCACTTTATATTTTCTTTATTCATTTTTTTTTCTTTTTATTTCCTTCATACTTTTGGCTTTAAGACAAGAGCATTTGAAGGTATCCTCTACTATCCCAGGCTTTAAGATTTGTGTAAGTGCGAATAGCAAGGTATCAATGTTCAAAATGTTTGGCTTCCAGAATAGAAACTATTTTTCAGACTTATTTTTATCCTCAGATTAGTAACGTCCTTCATCTTACTAACCCTTGGGACAACGGCTCATAACTACTTATTATTAGTTCGTACAAGAAAACTTCTAATTTTCTTGGTTTTCTTAAATTTTTCTAATCTCATGGATGTAATTTTTCACTATCTAATCATTTATTATCTTATTTATATACAAAAATATTTTTATAGTTTTGAAAAATTTTAAATTTTTATAGGTTTTCAAAAATGTTTTGTGCTTATGCAAAGTATGATGCAAATGATGTGAAAATAAGCACAAACCTCCCCCAAACTTGTTTTCAACAGTGTCCTCACTGTTGCCATCTGCTAAATCTCGAAAAACCTGTAAGCTTGGGAGGAATTTATTAGTGGGGGCAAAATATTTAAGAGAAGACCCTCCCCGAAACTTATTTTTGGCTCAAAATTTTGTAAAACTTTTCTTTTCAAGAGCCCGATAGAAATGCCCCCCCAAACTTATGCAATGTTAATCTTTGAAAATCACATGAGGGGGTTAAAAATTAGTGGTCGATGCCAAGCTTTGCAAAGACCGAATGTTAACACCAACCATTCAAAAAATTTATCAATGCAGTGCTCGGGTTGGTGGAAGAAGAAGTGGGGAAAGGTTAAGTGGTTGAATAGAATGTGTGTGCGTCTCATTTTGGAGAGACGATGCAGTGAACGTGATGGATTACTCGCATTCTTATTACAGTTCAGAAGAAGGGGTGGATGTTCAATTACAATGATTGGGACATGATTCATCTCAACACCCGTGTCATTCAAAAATGCGAGTTCACCAGCGAAAATTTCCTCAAAAGTTCCATCAATACCCCGATGAATAATGTCATCACAAAGTGCGGGGTGATCTTCAGACTCTAAAATCAGTTCATAATCAGTGTTAATTGTTGACCCGGACATCTCGGTGGAAGAGTCCGTATGTGTATGATACATAGTTGGGTCAAACAATATCGTATGAAAAGAGTCAAGATCGATATCAGGAGGATCATCAAATTCGCTGCTGTTGACATCCATTAAGTCGACAGAACATGCCTGAGCAATCGGTTCGGAGGGTACACTTCCCAACTTGTAAATGTTCAGCTCAATTGACCTATTCCCGAAAGATAGGGTCATAGAACCGTTACGACAGTTGATAATAGCATTGGAAGTGGCCAAAAAGGGGCGACCTAAAATCACAGGAATTTGATTCCGTGGGTTCGCTACAGGATGTGTATCAATTACAAAAAAGTCCACAGGGAATATGAATTCCCCGATTTTTATTAACACATCCTCCAGTTCACCCCTAGGTTTGGTGATTGATCGATCAGCCATCTGGAGAGTGCAATTGGTTGGCTTCAACTCTCCGATTCCTAATTGCTTATAAACAGAGTATGGAAGCAAGTTAACACTAGCGCCAAGGTCTAGTAGAGCATGGTTGATGTGTTTTTCCCCAATAGAAACGGAAATAGTAGGATATCTTGGATCCTTACGTTTCCTCGGTAATTGTTGGGGGAAAGCCGTGTCTATTGTCTTTTCCATGAAAATCTTCTTGGGCACTTGAGTCTTCCTCTTCCTAGTGCACAAGTTCTTAAGAGTTTTCGCATAGGAAGGAACTTGTTGGATGGCATCTAGGAGAGGGATGTTGGTGTTTACTTGCTTAAAAATGTTCATAATCTTCTCTATATGTGGACTCGGTGTGTTATCCCTTAACCGATTAGGATAAGGTGCTTTAGCAATAAGCGCTGGGTCCATCATAGGAGAAGGAAGTGTGTGTGGACCCGATCCCAAAATAGAAATGGGGATCGTCCGTGGAGGAGTAAAAGAGGTGGGCTGTAGTGGCGAGCCTTTTGGGAAACGAAGAATAGACTCGGAAGAAGGTGGTGGGGTAGAAGAACTGGGGTTAGAATTAGAAGTGTGTGTGTGAGAAAAGGTCTCAACCGGGGTGTTATTGATTGATTTATTAGTATCATCAAACTCTTCCCCAAGGTGAGTGTCAAGCACTCTTCCAGATCTCAACGTAAGTGCATCCACATGATGTGAATAGCCAGGATTGGGTAAAGGTTGAGCTGGAAGTTTCCCTTTCTCTCGTGCACTCATTTCGGCTTTTAGTTGTGCAATTTGTTCTTCCATCGATTTGATGTTCTCATTTTGAGAGATAATGATCTTTATCACATTCTCGACGGAAGATTGCAAACTTGCCGTCCCTTGGATGGATTGTTTCATGAAAGTATCCAAGGTTTGTGCTAGTGCAGAAGTATTATCTATACCGGTAAATTGCAAAGGACTAGACGGTGCAAAAGTGTTGACCGGATTTTGGAAGTTTTGTGATTGAAAGGGGTGCTGACTCAATTGAAGTTGTGGGTGCTGTTGTGGTGGAGGGACCCCTTGGAAATTGTTTTGGGTTGGAACCGTGTTTTGAAATTGTGATTGGTTCCAAGCAAAATTTGGGTGATTCCTCCTACCCTGATTATATGTGGAGGAATATGGATCGTTTCTAGGTCTTTGAAATGCGACATTGGTATGCTCATGACCTTGAAACGGACATTCTTCCGTCAAGTGAGACGGATCAGAACAGCAGCCACATACAGTTTTGGAGAGTGACATTTGACTTAGGGTGGCAGCTAAAAATTTATTTTCCATAGTCTCGAGTTTCTTATTGATAGCTGCAATGTCAGCTCTAACTCCTATGGAAATATCATTGCCATCCCTAGACGATTGACTCGCACCATCCCACTGTAAAGATTTTTCAGCGAAATCTTCTAGAAAGTTCAAGGCTTCCCCATCATCTTTGGTCATAAAATTGCCTTGACACATGGATTCAAGGGTCTGTCTTGTGTAAGGAGTAATGCCCTCATAAATGATTCGGCACAATTCCCATCTCGGGATGCCGTGATGAGGACATTGGACTAACAGATCCTTGAAATGTTCAAGACATTTTAAAAATGTTTCATTTGGAAGCTGGGTGAATTGATAGATTTCGCTACGGACTCAAGCTGTCTTTTGATGTGGGTAGAATTTCATAAGGAATGCTTTGACGAATTTGTCCCAATTTGAAATGGAATGTGCGGTAGTGTTATATAGCCACTTCTCGGCTAAATCGCACAAGGTAAATGGGAGAAGACGAAGACGTAAAGCATCCACAGAAAGCTGTGAAGTACCCATCATTGCGCATACGTTTTCAAATTTCGTGATAAACACGTATGCGTCTTCAGACTCGAGACCGTGAAATTTTGGTAGAAGGTTGATGTATTGGGGTTTTATTTGAAAATTTTCCCCGTTGGCTGGTGGAATGGAAAGACAAGTGGAAAGTGGACCTCGTGTAGGATAGCACCTCTCTTGGAGAGAGATGCGAGGTGGATTCTGCGTACCAACGGACGGCGGCAGGGTAGTGGTAAAGAAGTTCGATGGAGGTTGATCCATCGAAGTGGGTGTGGTGGTGGGTAAAAGAAAGGGTAAATGTAGAAATACCGACTTTTTGGTCGATGAGGGAAACGCGGACTAACGGGCACTAGAAACCCGTGTCCAGCCTATCTTGCACTAAAAAGGGTTAGTACAAGTGGCAGCGTGAATTTATAATTAGGGGAATGATGAAAGAATGCGTTGTTTGTTTTGAAAAGTGGACGGATTTTTGAAAATATGATGCAAATCCCAAAATGCAACAAGCAAAACCCTAGAATCTAGTGGTCACCTAGGTCAAACTCTAGACCGCTCCTAACTGCCAAAATACAAGTCGCAGGATAAATCCTCCACTGCCTCTTTGTCCCCCTGTGGCCAGGTGAGTGCCAGGTAAGTGGGAAGGTACTCCACTACGTAAGTAGTGGGCCTAATTCATAACCACTAGCCTTCGACACACTTTCCTAAGCACCACAAGAAAATGCGGATAAGCAATGAATTACCCACGGCCTTCTTCTGTCCTAAGTGAGCACGACGGTCCTTAGAGTCATCTCTCGATATTTTTTAGTTAATTAGGGTAAATGCGGATGCAAGTTTTGCGATTTTTGGGGCCTAGGAAGGGTAATGAACTCCCCACCTAATTTGGATTTGGTCGTGCCCCTTAATTTCCGTATTAATATGCAAACAACCAAAAGAATCAAAAACACACACAAATTTTATTTTGCTTTTGCGGCGCAGCGATTATTTGCAAAGAAACATGCAGCAAAGTGTTATTTAGAGCAGAGGAGGAGGAAGATAAGAAAGTTAGGATTTACCTGAGAAAATTTGGTGCAGAGAGGAGCTAGACTTGCCGCGGAACCGCCGCAGGTAGGGGTATTTTGCCGCGGAATAGCGGTCCGATCAAGGAATCACTGCACCAAATTTTTAGGATTGGTTTCTGTTCACCTCAGGAGCTCTCTGGATTATACAGAAAAATTTCTCCAAAGCTCCAATGATTCCAGATTTTCTCGCACAGATCACAACAACTCGTATTAGTGTTTGCGCGGATTTTGATCTAAAAATTATAATGGAATAAAATTTTGAACTCAAATTTAAAAATACGAACAACTAGCGCACTATCCCCGGCAACGGCGCCATTTGATTGAATAGAATTCTCGTTGTGTCATTAGAAATTCTAAAGAAATCACAACCAAAAATTATTTGACCGCAATCAACTACGGTGTCGGATGTAGATTGTTAGTGAGTGCGGATCGTCCACAGGGAAAGTGTAATCGTTCGTCTTTTGAATTAGACGAGTCGAAACTTTAAAGAAAAGAAAACAAAACAATTCATGATTTGAAATTGAAGTTCAAGAATTAGAAAAAACATAGATCTAATAACAAGAAAAAGATAGAATCAAGAATTGATAGTTTGATGATTTTTCCAAACCAAATCTCAAGAATCGAAATGAGGCTCGTAGGAATCGATCGGATCTATAGGTGTGACGTAATCTTACAATGACGTATTCTTATCCTTCGATGAATTGATACTAGATCGATGATGATCGACGAGAATTAGGGATTTCTAGTGAAATTAGGGTTTCATCTTATCCCTTGTTCCTTCGTCAATATCATTCATATTCTAGCCTCTAGTAAATTCAAGAAATGATCGTAGATCCCTAATTTCGAGCGATCGCAATCAAGAAAGCATCGTAACGAAACTAGGTCATCGATTCTTGAACTTTCTAGGGTTTACAAAACTAGTAGGACTTAAAAATCGTTTTAAAGATTTGTTACATCATCATTCTATTGATCGTCTCGACTTCTTGACGAGCGGAGTTTTACTCAAACATCACTACAAGAACAACAATTATAAATTGAGATCTAATCATGATGCAAGAATTAAAGAAAGCAAGATTAAAGAATTTCACCTTTTATTTATATCAACAATTTCATTACATTCGCTCAAGAACTATAAGAGGAAGAACTCGATCGTCGATTTGGCTTCGCTCGTCTCCGTGAGTCGCGGATCGGCTTGGATCACTTGCCCGATTGAAGATCGGCTCGGCTCCTAAAAGGTTGAAGGGCTTCTTGCTTGATTGGTACTCAAGATCTTGAATTTGGAGTGGAATTAGGGTTAGGGTTTCGCACAAGCCTTGTCACTAGACTTGTGGAAGAAGATGAAGAAAGAGGTAAAGATTAAGGGACTAATGAAGATTATTGATGAACTAGCTAACTCCAGAACAACATCAACCATTAGATCTAGGTTCCTATTTATAGATAACCAAACCCTAGATCTAGGATTTCAAATTCTAAGTTTCCCTCCTAAAGTTTGTTGAGGAAATTTGAATTTCCCTCCAAAAGTTAGTTAGAGGAGAAGCTTCTAGATGTGATTAGTTAGGAGGGAGCTTCTAGAAAAGATTAGTTAGGAGCTTAATTAGGATTAGCCTTGCTTAATGATCTTTGCTGATCTGGCAGTAGCTTCGAGGGTTTTCTGGATATTGAAGTATATAAAACGAATGTGGGCCCGGAGTTATGAATTTTGCACAAAATTTTTGGAGATGAAGCCTTGAAACCGCCGCGGATCCGCGGCTCTTTGTGGGCCTTGGGCTTTGATCTTTTCTGGTAATTCCCTCTATAATATTTGGGCCTTGTTTTCATGTGTTGAATTTAATATCTCCTTCTGAAATGCTACCAGATCTGAATTCATTGAGTTGGCGTAATTTTGATCAGCTCTTTGGTTTTTCTTCCGTATTTTCCAGCACAGACTCAAGACAAGTGTTGCGCAAATACAGAAATGATGCGATGCCATGAAATGCGGTTAATTTCACTTAAAGTGTCGGTTTAAAAGTCTAACACATGAAATCTGATATTTAACGACTGATTTGCTAATATGTAAAATATGAATACCGAACACTTCTAAATGAGTGCAAATGATAGGGAAATTGCCGTGTTAAAAAATACATTATTTTCAACTGATCAGTACACCTTGGCATCTTAACAGCCATTTCAATCCCTCCGATTAGTACCTTGGGAGACGGATTGGTTGAAACCTATCGAGCGCAAAATCGGCACCATGCCAGACTTCTTTTTCTATTTTGGTCTCCGTCGATTATTAAAAGATGATCTCCTTTTCACCTCTTCGCTTGGGAGGCATATAGAAAGTCTGTAGTTCTTGTACGATGTATGTATAGAGCGCATTAAGTTCCTTATAATACCGAGGTGGAACCATGGTGACTTGTAAACTCTGATCAGTTCTAGTAACGGTTTGTGCTGACGGGCGAACGGAGAACACGGCGTTGGCCTCGTCCTCTGAATCACAGCCAAAGAACAAAATAGGAGTAGATTGTCTGGGCCTGCTGTCTTGGGGTTGCCCCAAGTAGACTGTTTCGTTATCTTCCTCGGTGTCGCTCCCGAAGATTGGGATGGTAGCGACGGGCTTCCGTTTATCCTCCGGCTTATGACACCTCTCTGTATCTTCTTAGTCTGGTAGGAAGTACTTTGCATCTTCATATTTCCGGACTTCGTTTACCGAGAACAGGTTTAGCTCCCCCGTGATGGTGTATTCCAAACCGTCTTTGAAATACTTCATACACTGATATTGTGTAGAAGGGATGGCGTTATACTCATGCAGCCAGGGCCTGCCGAGCAAAGCGTTATAGCAAGTCTTGGCGTCAATGACGTGAAATTTGATGTCAGTGACGAGCAATCCGAAGCGTAACGTCAGTATTACGGACCCCAGCGTCTGTGATGACTGTGAGTCGAACCCGGAGATGGTAATTTTGTCTCGGGCTAAGTGCTGAACGTTCATGCAGATCTCCTTCAGCACTTTCAGGATGAGAAGGTTCATGGAGGATCCGTTGTCGATAAGGATTTTGCCTATCTTGATGTTGTGGCAATACCCGGTGACGTATAGAGGACAGTTGTGCTCGCTCGTTCCGAAGAGAAGATCTTTATCGCTAAATGTGATGTCAGCTGTGTGAACCTCTGTCAGCTCGTCCTTCATCTTTTCATCAGCTAAGAAATCTTGGAAATGATCTGGCTCTTGCAATGCCTTGATCAGGGAATCTCATGCCTCTTTGGACAGGAAGAGAGCATCCAGTATTCTCAATTACGAGGGCATTTTCCTAAGATGCGCTCAGACATTGTAATCCACCTTATTTTTCTTAGGCGGTTCCATGGCTGCGAGCTCTTTGACGACTCGATCATCGACGGCAATTTCCTCAAGGATTTTCTCTTTCCCTTTGTCTCTTTTGCTCGAATATTTGTTTGTAGGTCCAAGGTTCTTTTCGGACAGCGTGCGGCTACGCAGTTAAATGTTCTCGCGGTTCTTCTCCTCCTCTACTTTTTCAGAGGTGGAATCCTTGTGTTAGTGTATATGCCCTAGAGGCCATTACTGTATCATACTAGTTTGTATATTACTTAATGGAAGCTTGGGATATTCACCTTATATAGACAATCTTGCTCAATATAGTAGTATGCTACTTGGTTTGTTTCTACTTCAATGTGTACATGTGTTTATTTTAGTATATCACCTATTCATATTAGTGGAGCCCTTAGGATCTTTGCTTGATTACCAGCGTTGTGATGGCAGTCGCACTAGTGGGGGCTAGGTAGTCTATAAGCACATCCTTATGCAGGTCTCTAGTCGCAGGACTATCGAGACAGGGCATCGATACTCCGGAGTAGACTAGCGTATGCGCTTCTCATCCCAGTGTGGGAGACGGTCTGCCCCACAGCCGTTACTACGTCGTACTTGAGATAGTATGCGGGTGCTTGTTGGGTTATGAGTACACTGGACAGGACTCGTCGGGAACTGTTGGTTGGTACTATACCTATCGTCAGTTATCAGTTCCCAGGTGACATGAGTACAGCTTAGTCCGCTGACTTGACACTGTCACTTAGCCTTGAGTGTGTTCCCACTATACTTAGATTAGTACCCTACCACGGCTCAAATGAGTTGTGCAAACAGGTAGAAGTTGGGTGCAGTCCCGAAGCACTTGGAGGTAGTGACGGTTAGACAGGATTCGTCTCTCCCGGTATTGGGGGTTGTCATCGCACTGTGTCTAGGAGAGCCATTACACGAGTAGTCCCTTGCTAGAACAAGCGAGATATACTGGTAGGTTTCGAGTGTTATCTCAGGGTGTTCTGGGCTTCACCCCAACACGACTTGTACCGCTATTAGGGGACTGACGTTTACCGCCCCCTAGGCCCGCCATGTGATGTATGAGACGAACAGACCGGACTGTACAGAGAGATTGTCACATTCAGGCTCTGTAAGAGTTCAGATGGGTTTCACCTCGTCAGTCTTCTTGTCGGTATCTACCTGGGGACAGTTATGCACAGCTAGTGCCGCTTGCGGTCTGTGGTTAAACCCACTGCCAGCATAGTGTCGAGTCTTTAGAGTCCCACACAGAAAACTATTCGCCTTTAGGCAAAAGAGTAGAGGTAGCATGGTTTTGCGACAGTCGCATGGTTTTACGACAAGGTTCGGTCACATCCGTGCACTTGTGCACGTACAATGTCCGGACAGTTAACACTAGCGGGCTTTGGTTTAAGCCAGATCCTAGTGTACATTTTGGGATTGGTTTTATCTCGTTTGTATTCGTGTTCCACGGAACGGGGATGCGGGTGTGTATGGAAAGTGGATAGAGAGACAGAGGCAGAGGATTCTCATTGGGGTTATTGACCGTTGACCGTTGACCATTGACTTTTGCTTAACCCTAATAAGAATAAGAAATATTATTAACATTAATATTAATTAAGTATTATAGTGACATGGTTGTTAAGGGGTTGACTTTGTTGACTTGTTGACTTTGTTGACCGGTTGACTAGGTTGGACTAGTTGACCATAATCATGACATTGTATATCATTCCATGGCAAAGACTATTGCTTGCTTGTTTATTTATGCAAAATGAGTGCATGAAATGATATAGCCATTTTGACTTAAACCATCACACAATACTTGATTACTATTTTTGTTATGATGGCTTTTGGATTATGAGAGGTTGGATGAGAACAGAATGGCTCATTCTTTCATTTGCTTTCTCTCTCTTGAGCTCTCTCAATCTCAAGCTCTCCCTCTTCCTCTTGCCCTCTCTAGCTCAAGGCAAACCATTCTCATGTGTTGAGACTCATTGCCTTAGAGATAAAATGACACCAAAACAATCCTCTACTCATTCTAGTTCACAAGGCCTAGCAAGCCAATTGATCTAGTTTCTTCAAAGTTCGAAGAAGAAGCCAAAGGTAGAAGCTTTCGGATGGATCCATCTTCGGCGCAAGGAGACGATGAGGTGAGGCCGATCCGTACACCGGGAGGAGTTGAAGACGAAGGAGTTCAATAAAGGTATAGCCCCCTAACCGAGTAGGTAAACTCAAGTTAGGTTGTTAGTTAGTTGTTTAGCAAAGATACGTATTTGTAGTCCATGTTACCACCCTCTTGAAAATCGTTTTTCACCACTTCCGCAACCTCGTAAGTACCGGGGAAGGGTAGCATGGACTTACAGTGATATCAGAGCCTAGTTAAACACTATCTAACATGTTAGAAAAGTAAGTTGAAGTTCGATCAAAGAAAAAGTCGCAAAACAAACCCGTAAAATCAAGTTTATGCCGAATTTTTTTTACTGTCCAAAAATGATAAATCTTATCTTAAAAATCGGCTCAGGCTTTTGTTTAAACACCCAAGAAATTTCGTCCATCGAATCGGTCAAAGCGATGCGGAAACTCGGCGGGAGCATGCTCCCGCCGCGGTTCCGCGGCCGAGTTGACTCGGTCGAGGAAACTATTTCTTGCAGAGTGTTTCTGGGGTTGTTTTGGGATTTTTGGGATATGTGTTTTCTGCCCAGATTTTACAGAAAGAAAAATTAGTTTTTGGGGCTTGAAAATCCGTATTTTTATCGAACTCCTAAAGGCTTAAGCTGACGGGTATATATCTGTGATGTGTTATATGTATTGAACGTCCGCTAATCTCTATACGTCGATTAGTGGGGGTTATACATATCTGTGATCTGTAATGATTGATGGTAAGTGTATATGAATTCTTTGGATCGTCACGAATGAATAGCCGGGGGTTGTGAGATGAGAGTTTTCTTTTATCTTTCAATTCATGTAATATGTAAATTGATGTAATATTATTTTTGGCTGCACAACCGGGTCGGGCTTGTTGCCGTCATTGTATAATTTCTTTTTACTATTTTTGTAAGTCCATGCTACCTCTCCCGGTACTTTCGGGCATGCGGAATTTGATGAAAAACAATTTTCTAGAGGTGGTAACATGGACTCAAAACCGGATCTTTGTTAAACTTCTAACTAGTAAACCTAACTAAGAGATGTTAACTACTCGGTTAGGGGGTTATACCTTTCTTTCTTGAACTCCTTCGTCTTCAAGCCTCGATGGTTGTCCGGATCGCCTTCACCCCGTCGTCTCCTTGCGCCGAAGATCGATCCACCTGAAAGCTTCTACCTTTGGCTTCTTCTTCGAACTTTGAAGAAACTAGTTCACTAGGTTTGCTAAACCTTGTGAACTAGAGTGAGTAGAGGAGAGTGTGATGGGATTTTCTCTATGGTTCTTTCTTCTCAACCCATGAGACAAGTGAACCATAGACAAGAGAGAGAGCAAGAGAAAGAGGGTGAGAGCAAGAGAATGAGAGAGCTCAAAACTAAGAGAGAGAAAAAACAATGGAAGAATGAGCCTCTCTTTTCTCTATCTCCCTCTCATAATCCAAAAGCTTCATTAGCCATAATGTCAATCAAGTATTATGTGATGGTTCATATCATGTCAAAGGCAATATCATTTTCAAGCACTCATTATGCAAACCACAACAAGCAAGCAAATGTCTTTGCATGAAAATGACAACCATTGTGATGATGATGGTCAACTAGTCCAACCGGTCAACAAAGTCAACAAGTCAACAAAGTCAACCCCTCAACAACCATGTCACTATAATACTCAATTAATATTATTGCTAATTATATATATATCATATTCACATTGGGGTTGAGCAAAAAGTCAATAGTCAACAGTCAACAGTCAACAACCCTAATGTCAATCCTCTGCCTCTGTCTCTCCGTCAACTGTGCATACACACCCGCATCCGCGTTCCGAGGAACACGAATACATACTGGATAAAACCAATCCTAAAACGTACACTAGGATCTTGCTTAAACCAAAGCCCGCTAGTGTTAACTGTCCGGACACTGTACGTGCACAAGTGCACGGATGTGATCGAACCCTGTCGCAAAACCATGCGACCTGTCGCAAAACCATGCGACCTCTACACTTTTGCCTAAAGGCGAATAGCTTTCTGTGTGGGACTCTAAAGACTCGACACTACGCTGGCAGTGGGTTTAACCACAGACCGCAAGCGGCACTAGCTGTGCGTAACGGTCCCCAGGTAGATGCCGACAAGAAGACTGACGAGGTGAAACCCATCTGAACTCCTATTGAGTCTGACTGTGACAATCTCCGTACAGTCTGGTCTTTTCGTCTGATATATCGCATGGCGGTCCTAGGGGGGCGGTAAACGTCAGTCCCCTAATAGCGGTACAAGTCGTGTCGGAGTGAAGCCCAAAACACCCTGAGATAACACTGGAAGCCTACCAGTATATCTCGATTGCCCTCGCCAGGGACAACTCGTGTAATGGCTCTCCTAGACACAGCGCGATGTCAACCCCCAATACCGGGATAGACGAATCCAGTCTAACCGTCACTGCCTCCAAGTGCTTCAGGACTGCACCCAACTACTACCTGTTTTCACGACTCCTTTGAGCCGTGGTAGGGTAGTAATCAAAGTACAGTGGGAACACACTCGAGGCGAAGTGACAGTGTCAAGTCAGCGGACTAAGCTGTACTCATGTCACCTGGGAACTGATAACTGACGATAGGTATAATACCAACCGGTCAGTTCCCGACGAGTCCTGTCCAGTGTACTCGTAACCTAACGAGCACCCGCATACTATCTCTAGTACGACGTACTGATGGCTGTGGGACAGACCATCTCCCACTCTTGGATGAGAAGCGCATAAGCTAGTCTACTCCGGAGTATCGATGCCCTGTCTCGATAGTCCTGCGACTAGGGACCTGCATAAGGATGTGCTTATAGATTACCCAGCCCCCACTAGTGTGACTGCCATCACAACGCTGGTAATCAAGCAAAGATCCTAAGGGCTCCACGAATGTGTATAGGTGATATACTAAAATAAACACATGTACACATTGAAGTAGAAACAAAGCAAGTAGCATACTACTATATTGAGCAAGATTGTCTATACAAGGTGAATATCCCAAGCTTCCATTATGTAATATACAAACTAGTATGATACAGTAATGGCCTCTAGGGCATATACACTAACAATCTCCCACTTGCACAAAGGCCATGTACTGACGTATCAATGACCTATCATCTCGATTAGCCACTCGAACTGAGTCTGGGGTAGGGCCTTCGTGAGTGTATCTGCAGTATTATCTTTTGAATTTACTCTGTTTACCTCGATCTACCGGCGATCAATGATCTCCCTAATCAGGTGGAACCGCCTCAAAATGTGCCTGGACTTCTGATGGGACCTGGGTTCCTTCGCTAAAGCTATATCGCCGTTGTTGTCACAATACAGCGGTATTGGATCAACACTGGTAGGAACCACCTGAAGTTCCGTGAGGAACTTCTTCATCCAGACAGATTCCTTTGCGGCATCGCAAGCAGCTATGTACTCCGCTTCCATGGTTGAGTCAGCAACGGTTTTCTGCTTGGAACTCTTCCAACAAACCGCCCCTCCATTGAGGGTAAAGACATAACCCGACATGGACTTGGAGTCATCCTTGTCACTCTGGAAGCTGGAGTCAGCAAAGGCCTCAATCTGGAGGTCTTTTCCACCATACACCAAGAACATCTCCTTAGTCCTTCTCAGGTACTTGAGAATGTTCTTTACTGCTATCCAGTGTTTCTCCCCTGGGTTCGACTGATACCATCTTACAACGCTCAATGCGTATGCTACATATGGTCTGTTATATAACATCGCATATATAATAGAGCCTACCGCAGATTCGTAGGGTATTGATGACATGCGAGCCCTTTCCAAATAAGTCTTGGGAGACATCACTTTGAAGAGGGTGATTCCGTGACAAGCCGGTAGATTACCGCGCTTGGAATCTTCCATACTGAATCGTTTCAGTATGGTGTCGATGTACCTTGACTGTGAAAGTCCCAACATCCTGTTAGATCTATCACGATAGATCTGGATCCCCAGAATGTAGTTTGCATCGCCCAGGTCATTCATGGAGAACCTCTGTGACAAGAATCCTTTGACTGACTGTAGCATAGGAATATCATTTCTATTAGGAGAATGTCATCGACGTACAAGACGAGGAATACCACATTTCTCCCTACAATCTTACTGTAAATGCATGGTTCATCTGGGTTTTTGACAAAGTCGAATTCTTTGACAGTATCATCAAAGTAGATGTTCCAACTCCGCGATGCCTGCTTAAGTCCATAGATGGACTTGAGCAACTTGCATAGTTTACCGCTACTCGCACTCTGAATGCATCCCTCTGGCTGATCCATATAGACGCACTCTTCCAAATTTCCTTTTAGAAAAGCTGCCTTTACGTCCATCTGCCAGATCTCATAATCGTGGAAGGCAGCAATGGAAAGAAGGATCCGAATGGACTTAAGCATGGCTACCGAAGAAAAGGTCTCTTCATAGTCCAAACCAGGTCTTTGACGAAAACCCTTTGCAACGAGCCTAGCTTTATAGGTTTCAACCTGCCCATCTACACCAATCTTCTTTCTGAAGATCCATTTGCAGCCTACGGGTTTTACCCCTTCTGGAGTAAAGTCCAAAGTCCAAACTTTGTTGGTGTACATGGACTCCATCTCGGTCCGCATTGCATCCAGCCATTTTACCGAGTCACCGCTCTGAATGGCTCGCTGGAAGCTAGTAGGCTCATCATAATTAATTGTGCAATACTCTTTATCCCCGTCTATGAGAAAACCGAAGTATCTCTCGGGCGGATGAGACTGCCTACTACTTCTACGGAGCGGCGTAGGAATGTCCGGTTCTCCTGAAACGTCTGGTTCATCCAAGCTTTAAGTAACAACTTGTGGTTTTTGAATTTCTTCCAGTTCTATTGCGCCCCCACTTACCTGATTTTCCAAAAATTAAGTTTCCAAGAAGTGGGCATGCGGAGAAACAAAATCTTTTTGTTCTTCTGCGGAATAGAAAAGATACCTTCTGGAGTTCTTTGGTTATCCCACAAACTTACACAGTACTGAGCGTGCCTCGAGCTTGTCTGCATGCTGCTTTTTTACAAAAGCTGGACATCCCCATACCTTAAGATACTTAAGACAGGGTTTCTTCCCACTCCACATCTGATATGGGGTGGTAGGCACAGTCTTGGTTGGAGCCTTGTTCAAGAGATATGCAGCTGCTTCTAGTGGATAACCCCAGAAAGATCGCGGTAACTCAGCCTTACTCATCATGGAACGAACCATATCCAATAGGGTCCGATTCCGCCTTTCCGATACACCATTGTGTTGTGGTGTGTATGGAGGAGTAAGTTGAGAGAGAATTCCATTCTCTTTAAGTAGCCCAGAAACTCGGCACTCAAGTATTCTCCACCTCGATCCGATCTTAGAATCTTGATACTTTTGCCGGTTTGTTTTTCAACTTCATTCTTGTATTCTCGAAATTTCCCAAAGGCCTCGGATTTGTGCTTCATTAAGAAGACATGTCCATACCTAGAGAAATCATCTGTGAAAGTAATGAAGTATGAATAACCACTTCGCGCATGTGTAGACATTGGACCACACACATCACTGTGTATGAGTCCCAAGAGCTCGCTCGCTCTTTCTCCGCGTCCAGTGAACGGGGTCTTTGTCATCTTTCCCATGAGACAAGATTCACAAGTGGCATAAGACTGATACTCGAACGGATTCAAGTACCCTTCTTTATGTAACTTAGTTAATCGTGTCTCATTAATGCGACCCAGTCTACAATGCCATAAGAAAGCCTAATTTGTTTCCGGAGACTTTCTTTTAAGTGTGTTCTGGACAATGAAAATCTGAGCTTGATTTAACACGTATATTCCGTTCTGTAATGTACCTGACCCAATCAGAACTTGATTTAGGTGGATGTGTACTACATCGCATACAAAAGTAAATTCATATCCTTCCTTAGAAAGTAAGGATACAGATATGATATTACAAGTCGCATCTGGTATATACAAACAGCTACACAAAATCAGTATCTGCCCAGTTGTCAGTCCAAGATGATATTCCCCTACGGATTCAGCATCCATGCTCATTCCGTTAGCAACCCTGAGAGTCATATCACCTTTCCTGATAACCCTACGATTTCTCAGAGCCTGTAACGAATTACAGATATGAGATCCTGATCCGGTATCCAATACCCAGGAAGTAGGGTTAACTGACAGATAGTTCTCTATTACAAACACACTCGAAGCCGAAGCCACAACATGCTTCGAATTCTGGCTACTGGCTTTGCAAGCCCTGCAATCCTTCTGCCAATGTTCATTCCCGTTACAATAGGAACGTCCCTCTTTAACCATATCCAGTCCCGAAACTTTTGCCCTTCATTTTCCTTCTTCTTCCCTGGTTTCCTTCAGGGTATAAGCAGAGGGCAGGGACAGTAGAATTAAGTCAGTACTTGACCCATTCTCCAACGTGGTCTCCAGGTCCGTGAGCTCAAGATAGCTAGTCTCTGTAAGGACGTTGCCCCCTACAGATGACCCGACAGCCAACCTCGCTTTAAGCAATTCGTTCGAGGTCTCATATCTTGCGATACGAGATTGCTCTCCATATAAAACTTTGTTATGGAGGAAGATAGAAACTGAGTCCATCTTCTCGTGCTGCCTCTGGTTTGCACCATCAACTGAGGCTAACACGAGGCACTTGGCTTTCGCACAATCATTTTCCGATGTCCTGCGGATGTAAACATCCGTGACAGGGGAAACTGGACCTGAGAAGGCAGGGGTTTGATTAGTTAAGAGGTGTCCCAGCTTGTCATGGGCAATGGACATCTGGACAGACCTTTGCCAGTCATAACAGTCAGGTTCAGTCATCTTATTATCTAGATGTAACCTAGGTGTGTTCACAGGGTCGCTGCAATTAAGAGAGAGAGAAGAATACACTCAGCATGATGCTCTTGTAAGTTTAGATTGGTTTTTAATTTGTCTAAACAGGATGGCTCCCACTGTCTCTCGAATCCCTCCTGAAACCAAAAAGGAAGAATTAGTCAGGATCAATCTCACCATACAATTCTTGCTTAACCGTTCAGCCCGGCAGGTGTCGGTACTTCGAGGGAGGTTTTCCAACGCTTTCGCGAAGTTCCTTAATTTAAGAACCTCTTTTCCCTGGGGGCGTAGCCCCGCTAACACCTTTCTAGACACCTACTTGGTTTATAGCATTGATCGTTAAGTGGGAAATTTCCCGAGGAGTAGCATATACTCACTGTAGGATCGGGATCCAAATATCATTGCGTGACAAAACTGAAGGAATCCTACCAGAATCATCACACTCCAAATGGTATGCAGTGCTAGCAAGTTTCAGTTCTTTTGAAACTCCCGATGTGGATTTTTGCCCCATGCTCTTATGACCATGACGAAGGTCAACAAATCATAAGTCACATGTCAAGTTCTACCCGTCATTATCCAGGTTAATTTGAACCCACCCGTATATTCCCTTGACGAAGGTCAACAAGGTAATACGACTGTCCCAAACCAACGCTCTATCTATGCTATATATGAACACCCAACAGCTACCAATCACTATGCCTTGACGAAGGCCAACAAACATAGCTTGAATACTATTGAATATTCATACGAAACGACGGAGGGCTACGAATGGTTTTGGCGAAACCTTGAACGTAGTGAACTTGATATAATCGAAGGAACGAAATAGCTTTTAAAAGGAGTGGCTCAAGCTCCGCATTTAAAAGTTAGTTTTGAAAAGAACCAAGTGGTTTTTCGAAAGTGTTCCAACAACTTTTACTTGGTTTATTTTCTTGCTTTAGTTCTTTTAATGCGTGATATTCTTGCATTAGTTCTTTTAATGCGTCCCATCATTTAATCCTACCATTGCAGAAAACAACCAAAAAATGACGTACGCTTATGCCATTCGCATTCGCCACGGGGCCCCGTCATTACCCGTTAGGTTACTTAACTAACGACAGAGCGGGGGCTGGGCTAGCGCGGCTGTAAAACATAAGAAACGCCTAAATAATATCATATATAGATATACATTGCAATGATAGCCATTTCAGATCACAGATGAACACATTGGATATACTAGGAACCCGCAATTCGTACGAGCTTGTAACGAAAAGCAGATTACACGGTCGCGGTGAATAGCCAAAACCCCACCCAAGACCCTTACGGGTGAGGAAAACTACCCGCCAAGTACCCGAAGCGAAGCAACCTCCCTCAACCCCGTGAGTAGGCCACTTGGCACTTCGGTATACCCGGTAGTTTGTGCACCCCCTCCATAGGTCTATCCTAGGAGCAAAAACAGTAAAAAGAAATTAAACAATGACGGCTACAACCCCGACCCGGTTGTGCGGCAATACAAATAATTATTACATCAATTTACAAATTTACATGAATTGAAAGAAAAGAAAACTCTCGTCTCACAACCCCCGGCTATCCACCCGTGACAAACCAATGAATTCATATACACAAACCAATAACATTACAGATCACAGATTTGTATAACCCCCACTAATCGACATATAGCGATTAGCAGACGTTCAATACAAATATCACATCACAGAAAAACCCGTCAGCTTAAGTCTTTAGAAGTTCGATCAAAAATACGGATTTTAGGCCCCAAACACAAAATTTTCGGTTTGGAAAATCTGGGCTGAAAAGACATATTCCAAAAATCCCAAAACAACCCCAGAAATACACTGCACTAAATTTGGACCTCGACCAAGTCAACTCGGCCGCGGAACCGCGGCGGGAGAGTGCTCCCGCCGCGTTTCCGCGGCGCTTTGAACGGTTCATGGGACCAAATTTTGTGGTTATTCAATAAAAAGCCTGAGCCGATTTTTAAGATGAAATTTATCAATTTTTGAACAGAAAAAAAATCGGCAGAAACTTGACATATCGGGTTCGTTTCGTGACTTTTTCTTTGATCGATCTTCTAGTTACTTTGCTAACTTGTTAGATAGAGTTTAACTAGGCTCAGATACCACTGTAAGCCCATGCTACCTCTCCCAGTACTTTCGGGCATGCGGAATTTGATGAAAACCAATTTTCTAAAGGTGGTAACATGGACTCAAAACCGGATCTTTGTTAAACTTCTAACTAACAACCTAACTAAGAGATGTTAACTACTCGGTTAGGGGGTTATACCTTTCTTTCTTGAACTCCTTCGTCTTCAAGCCTCGATGGTTGTCCGGATCGGCTTCACCCCGTCGTTTCGTTCGCCAAAGATCGATCCACCTGAAAGCTTATACCTTTGGCTTCTTCTTCGAACTTTGGAGAAACTAGTTCACTAGGTTTGCTAAACCTTGTGAACTAGAGAGAGTAGAGGAGAGTGTGATGGAATTTTCTCTATGGTTCTTGCTTCTCAACCCATGAGACAAGTGAACCATAGACAAGAGAGAGAGCAAGAGGAAGAGGGTGAGAGCAAGAGAATGAGAGAGCTCAAAACCAAGGTAGAGAAAAGACAATGGAAGAATGAGCCTCTCTTTTCTCTATCTCCCTCTCATAATCCAAAAGCATCATTAGCCATAATGTCAATCAAGTATTATGTGATGGTTCATATCATGTCAAAGGCAATATCATTTTCATGCACTCATTAAGCAAACCACAACAAACAAGCAAAAGTCTTTGCATGAAAATGACAACCATTGTGATGATGATGGTCAACTAGTCCAACCTAGTCAACCGGTCAACAAAGTCAACAAGTCAACAAAGTCAACCCCTCAACAACCATGTCACTATAATACTTAATTAATATTTTTGGCAATTATATATATATCATATTCTCATTGGGGTTGAGCAAAAAGTCAATAGTCAACAGTCAACAGTCAACAACCCTAATGAGAATTCTCTGCCTCTGTCTCTCCGTCAACTGTGCATACACACCCGCATCCCCGTTCCGAGGAACACGAATACATACTGGATAAAACCAATCCCAAAACGTACACTAGGATCTGGCTTAAACCAAAGCCTGTTAGTGTTAACTGTCCGGATACTGTACGTGCACAAGTGCACGGATGTGACCGAACTCTGTCGCAAAACCATGCGACCTGTCGCAAAACCATGCGACCTCTACTCTTTTGCCTAAAGGCGAATAGCTTTCTGTGTGGGACTCTAAAGACTCGACACTACGCTGGCAGTGGGTTTAACCACAGACCGCAAGCGGCACTAGCTGTGCGTAACGGTCCCCAGGTAGATGCCGACAAGAAGACTGACGAGGTGAAACCCATCTGAACTCCTACTGAGTCTGACTGTGACAATCTCCGTATAGTCCGGTCTGTTCGTCTGATACATCACATGGCGGGCCTAGGGGGCGGTAAACGTCAGTCCCCTAATAGCGGTACAAGTCGTGTCGGAGTGAAGCCCAAAACACCGTGAGATAACACTGGAAGCCTACCAGTATATCTCGATTGCCCTCGCCAGGGACTACTCGTGTAATGGCTCTCCTAGACACAGCGCGATGACAACCACCAATACCGGGAGAGACGAATCCTGTCTAACCGTCACTGCCTCCAAGTGCTTCGGGACTGCACCCAACTACTACCTGTTTGCACGATTCCTTTGAGCCGTGGTATGGTAGTAATCAAAGTACAGTGGGAACACACTCGAGGCGAAGTGACAGTGTCAAGTCAGCGGACTAAGCTGTACTCATGTCACCTGGGAACTGATAACTGACGATAGGTATAATACCAACCGGTCAGTTCCCGACGAGTCCTGTCCAGTGTACTCGTAACCTAACGAGCACCCGCATACTATCTCCAGTACGACGTACTGATGGCTGTGGGACAGACCATCTCCCACTCTGGGATGAGAAGCGCATACGCTAGTCTACTCCGGAGTATCGATGCCCTGTCTCGATAGTCCTGCGTCTAGGGACCTGCATAAGGATGTGCTTATAGATTACCCAGCCCCCACTAGTGTGACTGCCATCACAACGCTGGTAATCAAGCAAAAATCCTAAGGGCTCCACTAATGTGTATAGGTGATATACTAAAATAAACACATGTACACATTGAAGTAGAAACAAACTAAGTAGCATATTACTATATTGAGTAAGATTGTTTATACAAGGTGAATATCCCAAACTTCCATTAAGTAATATACAAACTATTATAATACAGTAATGGCCTCTAGGGCATATACACTAACAGTTTTGCTCCTAGGATAGACCCAAGGTGGGGTGCACAAACTACCGGGTATCTCAAAGTGCCGAGTGGCCTAGTCACGTCGTTGAGGGAGGTTGCTCCACTTCAGATATTTGGCGGGTAGTTTGCCGCACCCGTAGGGGTCTAGGGTGGGGTTTTGGCTATTCATCGCGACCGTGTAATCCGCTTTTCGTTACAGGCTTGTACGAATTGCGGATTCCAGGTATATCCAATGTGTTCATCTGTGATCTGAAATGGCTATCATTGCAATATATCTATATATGATATTATTTAGGCGTTGCTTATGTTTTGCAGCCGCGCTAGCCCAGCCCCCGCTCTGTCATTAGTTAAGTAACCTAACGGGTAATGACGGGGCCCCGTGGCTAATGCGAATGGCATAAGCGTACGTCATATTTTGGTTGTTTTCTGCAATGGTAGGATTAAATGATGGGACGCATTAAAAGAACTAATGCAAGAAAAAATAAACCAAGTAAAAGTCGTTGGAACACTTTCAAAAACCACACGGTTTCTTTTCAAAATAACTTTTAAACGCGGAGCTTAAGCCACTCCTTTTAAAAGCTATCTCGTTCCATCGATTATATCAAGTTCACTACGTTCACGGTTTCGCCAAAACCATTCGTAGCCCTCCGTCGTTTCACATGGATGGTCAATAGTATTCAAGCTATGTATGTTGGCCAAAGTCAACGCATAGTGATTGGTAGCTATTGGGTATTCATGTGCAGCATACATAGATGTGTTAGTTTGGGGCAGTCGTACTACCATTTTGTCCAAAGTCAAGGGTTTGTGCGGATGGGCTCAAATTAACCTGGAGAATGACGGGTAGAACTTGACATGTGACTTATGATATTTTGGCCAAAGTCAAGGTCATAAGTGCATGGGGCAAAAATCCACATCGGGAGTTTCAAAAGAACTGAAACTTGCTAGTGTTGCATACCATTTGGAGTGTGATGATTCTGGTAGGATTCCTTCAGTTTCCTCATGCGATGATATTTGGATCCCGATCCTACTGTGAGTATATGCTACTCCTCGGGAAATTTCTCACTTAACGATCAATGCTATAAACCAAGTAGGTGTCTAGAAAGGTGTTAGCGGGGCTACGCTCCCAGGGAAAAGAGGTTCTTAAATTAAGGAATTTCGCGAAAGCGTTGGAAAACCTCCGTCGAAGTACCGACACCAGCCCGGCCGAACGGTTAAGCAAGTATTGTACGGTGAGATTGATCCTGACTAATTCTTCCTTTTTGGTTTGAGGAGGGATTCGAGAGACAGTGGGAGCCATCCTGTTTAGACAAATTAAAAACCACTCTAAACTTGCAAGAGCATCATGTTAAAGTGTTTCTTCTCTCTCTTCTAATTGTAGCGACCAATCATCTTGACTGGACTTAAGTTATTACTAGATAAAAACATACTGACAGGGCCAAACTACAAAGATTGGCTCAGGAATATCAAAATGGCAATCACTTATGACAAGTTGGGGTATCTCCTTACCACCAAAGCTCCCCCTGTCCCAGGACCCACCTCCAGCGTCGCGGATAAGGAAATCCGTAAGTCTTGGGAGATCGATAGCGCGAAGGCCAAGTGCCTCGTGCTTGCCTCTATGGACAACGAACATCAGAGGAGGCACGAGAATATGGACCTCGAATCCACATTTCTCCATACAAAAGAACTGTATGGAGAGCAATCTCGTATCGCAAGATACGAAGTGTCGATGAAGTTATTTTCGGCAAGGTTGGCCATCGGATCATCGGTAGCGGAACACGTGCTTAAGATGATTGGCTTCATTGAGGAGCTCTCGGACTTTGGGACCACGTTGGAGAATGAACTCTATACGGACTTGATTCTTCAGTCCCTTCCTTCCACTTACGCCCAGTTTATACTGAACTTCAACTTGCAAGAAAAAGAAGTTGAACTTTCAGAGCTCCTCAACATGCTGAGGAGTGCAGTGGGCACCCTACAGAAAGGTAAGGAAACATCCAGTTTGTTTGTAGAAGGATCTTCATCTTCTAGGTCCAAGGCGAAAGCCAAGGGAAAGAAGAAGAAAGCCTCCGCCAAACCAAGGGGTGGTATTAGTAAAGTGGATACGAAGGGAAAGACAAAAGCAACAAAGATAGCGGGAAAGCTTGTGGATAAGGAAGAATGTTTTTACTGTCACAAGAGTGGTCACTGGAAGAATGATTGCAGGGCTTGGAAAGCCAGAACACAGGATCTGAAGCATGTTGCGGCTTCAGCTTCAGGTATGTATGTTATTGAAAACTGTCTATCAATAAACTCTACTTCCTGGGTATTGGATACCGGATCAGGATCTCATATCTGTAATTCTTTGCAGGCGTTGAGAAACCGTAGGGTTTTGAAGGCAGGTGACATGACCCTCAAAGTTGCAAACGGAGCTTGCATGGAAGCTAAGGCCGTGGGGGACTATCACCTGGGGTTGTCAGATGGACACGTTTTGGTTTTGCGTAATTGCTTTTTTGTACCCAACGCAACTTGTAATATAATTTTTGTATCTTTGATTTCTAAAGAAGGTTATGAATTTGCGTTTGTAAGTAATGTTGTAAACATTCACCTTAATCAAGTTCTGATTAGGTCAGGTACATTAAGCAAAGGTATATACATATTAAACCAACCACAGATTTTCAATGTCCAGAATACACACAAAAGAAAATCTCCGGAAATAAATCAGACTTTCTTATGACATTGTAGACTGGGTCACATCAATGAGATAAGATTGACGAAGTTACATACAGAAGGATATTTGAATCCGTTCGAATATCAATCGTATGCCACTTGTCAATCCTGCATCAAAAGAAAGTTGACAAAGACTCTGTTCACTGGACACGGAGTAAGGGCGAGCGAGCTCTTGGGACTCGTACACAGCGACGTGTTCGGTCCAATTTCTACATATCCGCGAAGCGGTTATTCTTACTTCATTACTTTTACGGATGACTTTTCAAGGTACGGTTATGTCTTCTTAAAGAAACATAAGACCGAAGCCTTTGGAAAATTCCAGGAATATAAGAATGAAGTAGAAAAACAAACCGACAAAATTATCAAGATTCTAAGATCGGATCGAGGTGGTGAATACTTGAGTGCTGAGTTCCTGGACTATTTAAAATAGAATGGAATTCTCTCTCAGCTTACTCCTCCATACACTCCGCAACATAACGGTGTATCGGAGAAACGGAACCGAACCCTATTGGATATGGTACGGTCCATGATGAGTAACGCTGAGTTACCGCGATCATTCTGGGGATATGCGCTAGAATCAGCTGCATAGCTTTTGAACCGAGTTCCAACTAAGACTGTGCCAACTACACCATATGAGATGTGGTGTGGGAAGAGACCCTATCTTAATCACATTAAGACATGGGGAAGTCCAGCTTTTGTCAAAAAGCAGCATGCGGACAAGCTCGAGGCACGCTCTGTACAGTGCAAGTTTGTGGGATATCCAAAGAACTCCAAGGGATATTTCTTCTATTGCGAAGAGGAACAAAAGGTTTTTGTTTCTCAGCATGGCCACTTCTTAGAAACTCAGTTTTTGGAGAATCAGATAAGTGGGAGCGCAATAGAACTGGATGAAATTCAAGAGCCACGAGCTATTACTGAAAGCTTAGTAGAACCAGAGGGTTCGAAAGATCATGACATTCCTACGCTGCTCCGCAGGAGTAGTAGGTAGTCTCATCCGCCTGAGAGATACTATGGTTTTCTCATAGACTGGGATAGAGAGGATTGCATCATAGATTATGATGAGCCAACTAGCTTCCAGCAGGCCATTCAGAGCGTTGACTCGGTAAAATGGCTGGATGCAATGCGGACCGAAATGGAGTCCATGTACACCAACAAAGTATGGACGTTGTACGTTGCTCCAGATGGGGTAAAACCCGTAGGATGCAAGTGGATCTTCAAAAGGAAGATTGGTGTAGATGGACAGGTTGAGACCTATAAATCTAGACTGGTTGTAAAGGGTTTTCGTCAAAGACCTGGTTTGGACTATGACAAGACCTTTTCTCCAGTAGCTATGCTGAAATACATTCGGATCCTTCTTGCCATTGCTGCCTTCCACGATTATGAGATTTGGAAAATGGACGTAAAGACCGCTTTTCTACATGGAAATTTAGAGGAGTGTGTTTATATGGACCAGCCAGAGGGTTTCATTCAGAGTGGGAGCAGAGGAAAGGTGTGCAAGTTGCTTAAGTCCATCTATGGACTGAAGCAGGCATCGCGGAGTTGGAACATCTGTTTTGATGAGACGGTCAAGGAATTTGGCTTTATCAAAAATCCAGATGAACCATGCATCTATAGTAGATTTGTAGCGAGAACTGTAGTATTCCTCGTTTTATACGTAGAAGACATTCTCTTAATAGGAAATGACATTCCTATGCTACAATCTGTCAAGGGTTCTTGTCACACAGGTTCTCCAAGAAAGACCTGGGTGATGCCTCATACATTCTGGCGATCCGGATCTATCGTGACAGATCCAAGAGGATACTGGGACTCTCACAGTCCAGGTACATCGACACCATACTGAAAAGATTCAGTATGGAAGATTCCAAGCGCGGTAATCTACCGGCTTGTCACGGGATCACCCTCTCCAAAGAGATGTCTCCCAAGACTGATTTGGAAAGGGATCGCATGTCTATTATACCCTACGCTTCTGCGGTAGGCTCTATAATGTATGCGATGTTGTGTACCAGACCAGATATAGCTTATGCACAGAGTGTGGTAAGCCGGTATCAGTCAAACCCTGTGGAGAAACACTGGATAGCAGTAAAAAACATTCTCAAGTACCTGAGAAGGACTAAGGAGATGTTCTTGGTGTATGGCGGAAAAGACCTCCAGATCGAGGCCTTTGCTGACTCCAGCTTCCAGAGTGACAAGGATGATTCCAAGTCCATGTCGAGTTATGTCTTTACCCTCAATGGAGGGGCGGTGTGTTGGAAGAGTTCTAAACAGGAAACCATTGCTGACACGACGATGGAAGCGGAATATATCGCTGCTGCAGATGCCGCAAAAGAAGCTGTCTGGGTAAGGAAGTTCTTAACTGAACTTCAGGTGGTTCCGTCCATTGTTGATCCAATACCTCTGTATTGCGACAACAACTGGGCTATAGCTTTAGCGAAGGAACCAAGGTCCCATCAGAAGTCCAGACACATCTTGAGGCGGTATCACCTGATCAGGGAGATCGTGGGTCGCCAGGAGATCGAGGTTCGGAGAGTTTCTACGGAAGATAACACTGCTGATCCACTCACAAAGGCCTTACCCCAGACTCAGTTCGAGCGGCTGATCGAGATGATAGGTCTTCGATACGCCAGTACATGGCCTTAGTGTAAGTGGGAGATTGTTAGTGTATATGCCCGAGAGGCCATTACTGTATCATACTAGTTTGTATATTACTTAATGGAAGCTTGGGATATTCACCTTGTATATATAATCTTGCTCAATATAGTAGTATGCTACTTGGTTTGTTTCTACTTCAATGTGTACATGTGTTTATTTTAGTTTATCACCTATACACATTAGTGGAGCCCTTAGGATCTTTGCTTGATTACCAGCGTTGTGATGGCAGTCACACAAGTGGGGAATGGGTAATCTATAAGCACATCCTTATGCAGGTCCCTAGTCGCAGGACTATCTAGACAGGGCATCGATACTCCGGAGTAGACTAGCGTATGTCCCAGTGTGGGAGACGGTCTGTCCAGCAGCCGTCAGTACGTCGTACTTGAGATAGTATGCGGGTGCTTGTTGGGTTACAAGTACACTGGACAGGACTCGTCGGGAACTGTCGGTTGGTACTATACCAGTCGTCAGTTATCAGTTCCCAGGTGACATGAGTACAGCTTAGTCCACTGACTTGACACTGTCACTTAGCCTCGAGTGTGTTCCTACTGTACTTAGATTACTACCCTACCACGGCTCAAAGGAGTCATGCAAACAGGTAGTAGTTGGGTGCAGTCCCGAAGCACTTGGAGGCAGTGGCGGTTAGACACGATTCGTCTCTCCCGGTATTGGGGGTTGACATCGCGCTGTGTCTAGGAGAGCCATTACACGAGTAGTCCCTGGCCAGGGCAAGCGAGATATACTGGTAGGTTTCCAGTGTTATCTCAGGGTGTTCTGGGCTTCACTCCGACACGACTTGTACCGCTATTAGGGGACTGACATTTACCGCCCCCTAGTCCCGCCATGCGATGTATCAGACGAACAGACCGGACTGTACAAAGAGATTGTCACATTCAGGCTCAGTAGGAGTTCATATGGGTTTCACCTCGTCAGTCTTCTTGTCAGCATCTACCTGGGGACAGTTACGCACAGCTAGTGCCTCTTGCGGTCTGTGGTTAAACCCACTGCCAGCGTAGTGTCGAGTCTTTAGAGTCTCACATAGAAAGCTATTCGCCTTTAGGCAAAAGAGTAGAGGTCGCATGGTTTTGCGACAGGTCGCATGGTTTTGCGACAGGGTTCGGTCACATCCGTGCACTTGTGCACGTACAGTGTCCGGACAGTTAACACTAGCGGGCTTTGGTTTAAGCCAGATCCTAGTGTATGTTTTGGGATTGGTTTTATCTCATTTGTATTCGTGTTCCTCGGAACGCGGATGCGGGTGTGTATGCACAGTTGACAAAGAGCCACAGGCAGAGGATTCTCATTGGGGTTATTGACTGTTGACCGTTGACCTTTGACTTTTGCTTAACCCTAATGAGAATAAGAAATATTATTAACAATAATATTAATTAAGTATTATAGTGACATGGTTGTTGAGGGGTTGACTTTGTTGACTTGTTGACTTTGTTGACCGGTTGATTAGGTTGGACTAGTTGACCATCATCATGACAATGGCTATCATTCCATGGCAAAGACTTTTGCTTGGTTGTTTATTTATGCAAAATGAGTGCATGAAATGATATAGCCATTTTGACTTAAACCATCACACAATACTTGATTACTATTTTTGTTATGATGGCTTTTGGATTATGAGAGGTTGGATGAGAAAAGAATGGCTTATTCTTTCATTTGCTTTCTCTCTCTTGAGCTCTCTCATTCTCAAGCTTTCCCCCTTCCTCTTGCTCTCTCTAGCTCAAGGAAAACCATTCTCATGTGTTGAGACTCATTGCCTTAGAGATAAAAAGACACCGAAACAATCCTCTACTCATTCCAGTTCACAAGGCCTAGCAAGCCAAGTGATCTAGTTTCTTCAAAGTTCGAAGAAGAAACCAAAGGTAGAAGCTTTCGGGTGGATCCATTTTCGGCGCAAGGAGACGACGAGGTGAGGCCGATTCGTACACCGGGAGGAGTTGAAGACGAATGAGTTCAAGAAAGGTATAGCCCCCTAACCGAGTAGGTAAACTCAAGTTAGGTTGTTAGTTAGTTGTTTAGCAAAGATCCGTATTTGTAGTCCATGTTACCACCCTCTTGAAAATCGTTTTTCACCACTTCCGCAACCCCGTAAGTACTGGGGAAGGGTAGCATGAACTTACACCTTGAAGACTGGGCTGAGGGTTGTTTCTTCCTCAAAAAAGCTCCCGAAAGTAAGAACTTAGTGTTTTGCATTTTCTGAACTGGTATCAACCATATGACAGTTGCCAGTAATTTTTTGACACGCATTCATCGCACTTTTTCGCTGTCGACTAGCTTCATGCTTCATCCTCTTGAAGTGTTGTTGATAGGCAATGTATCCTTGCCACCACTTCTTGAAGGCACTGCATTCTTCGGTGGGATGAGTAACCCTTCGATGATATAGGCAATAGTTTGGATATGAGTCCTTTCCGTTGAGTCTTATGACCCCCGTAGTGTTTCCTACCAGAGGTGGCAGCTTCATTCCTATTGACAAGGATTTGGCGAACAGCTTCTCTGCCTTGATCCTGTTCTTATTTGTGGAAGGGGTGCTTCGGTTTAGTTGGAGTACTTTACGACACATCCTCGCCGTAGCTTGTTCATCCTGACGTAGACGCTTAGCCTTTTCGGATATGGCTGTTTCGCGTTCTCGGTCAGCTTTACTTTTTCGAAAGGCTTCGTTTAACAGCCTATCGATTGGGTCTTCCGACAGTTCCAGGGATTTTAGCGTCGATCCTTCCCCCAGTTCCTCTGTGTTGTTTCCTAAAGTTGAGGGGGCTTTTTGTCATTTAACGACAAATGGGAAACCATGTGGTAACTTGATACATAGCCTTCGGTTTCTGATGAGTCATTTTCCTCATCGTTGTCACTCTCTGCGTTCTTAAGAATATGCTTGAGGAACTCTTCAAGGGTGACTGGTGTCCATGCCTTCTTGTTGTACTCCTCTAGCACGTCAATATACTTTTGTATGTTTGTGCGCTTGTCGTCATACTCGGCAGGCTGCACAGGCTTCTTGGTCTTCTTCTTTTTCTTCGAAGACTTTGAAGACTTGAATTTGGGATTTTGCCCTTCATCAACAACTTTCGGTATATGACGCGGTTTCAGCATCCCTTCGATGATTTTCGGTTCAAGTGGGCTTTTCCCCCTGACTGCCGGACATGCCTGTAGATCCTTTAGTATTCTTTTGGTCTCTGCTGAAAAAACGATTTTCCATGGAGTTTCTTCCACTAGCGAGCAAGATGCCCCCGGAGTATCCCCCTGTTTAGGAGTGTGCTTCTAAGGCGGGTTTATCCTCTAGTTCTCAGAAATCGTGAACTTCCCTTGTTGATACTGATTCTCGACCCAGTTCTTGAAGACGTAGCAATCTTCAATTAGGTGGCTCACCATTCTGTGATAGGAGCAGTTGTCGGGGTTGTTGATGTCGCCGGGTTGCGGTGGACGCCATGGGTCTGGCAATGTGATGAGTTTGTTGCACAATGCCAACTCGAACAGTCTCCTCGTCTTGTCATGGGAAACGAGTAAGCGTGTCCTAGCCTTTCTTCCAGGGATAGGTGCGAACTCATGTTGTTATGGCGAGCAACCGGTTTCGAGTCACTCGTTTGCTTTTGAGTGTTGGCAACGAAGTCCGCTTTCCCTTTACCCTCAGTATTTCGAGGGTCCATTTTTTAGGAAGGTCCGTGGCCCATCTGGGCCAGTTTGTCGATCAGGGCCTGGAAGGTAGTCGGCTTGAAGAACGTCATGAACCGGGAAATAGTCGTTTGCTGATCTAGGGTCCCGATGAACATGCCCATGGCAGGGGATTCTTCGATGCGTTGTTAACACTTTGACCATAGGATCCACCATCGGATCGCATGTTGGACCCAGGTTTCTCCCGGCTTTACCCTGGCAATGATTAATGTCGTGATCGGGGTGTGCTCGCTTGCGCTGTAAAACCTCTATGTGAACAGCAGTTCATCTCTGTGAACGTTTTGACGGAGTCATTTTGTCACGACCCGAAATTGGCACGTGATGGCCCTTAAACTACGCAACGTCTACAGGCCTAACGCAATTTAATTAAGCCGAAAACCTAACAATCTAAACCATCAAAAGTAGTAAGAAATAAGAACATTGTTAAAACTTTTGAAATCTCAAACCAAATTCTTTAAAAGTCCAACTTTTCTTCCTTTAAAATTTTGGCAGGACCTCCTTTGTAAAAACCAGCCCCAAAATGGGTACAACAAAAATATAAGTAAAGCATCCCCAAACGGGAGCAAAAACACGCCCAAAGGCGGAAAACAACCACCACAATAGATATACGACGCCGTAGCGAAGAAACAAAAGACGATATAAATAAAACTGCATAAAGACCTCCAAGTCACAAAAATAATATACAATATCGTCCTCACATCAAGTCTCTAAGTCAAACATGAAAGTAGTAGATGGAGAGTACATGATACAACGAATATACAATAAGCAACATCGGATAACCGCAAAACCCACCTAAGCAAAACTGCACACTATGAGCCGAAGCGGTATCCGCAGCAAAAGATGATACGATAGATGAATAGCCCACCTCGACTACTCGGGGGAAACCTGCAAAACACTGTAGCACATTGGGGGTGAGTTGCCAACTCGTGAATAGTAAATAACATATGCAGCTAATTGCAAGTATGCACGTACAACGCGAATCTAACATATGCAAGCAATAGCAATAAACGGTCATATATATGCAATCGTCATGAAAGGTACTCTAGAAGTTACAACTAATTCATGAAGCATTAATATGATAATCTGTATGCAACAATCATGTAAGGTACTCTATCAAGTACTATTAATACATGAAGCAATGATATGGCAATGTATATATGCAACAGTCATGAAAGGTACGCTAGCAGGTACAACTAATACATGAAGTAATGCATATAAAATAAGAGTATGTAAATGCAACCGTCATGGAAACTACACTATCAGGTACTATTAATACATGATGCGGTGCATTAACAATAAATGCGGAGTATGGTATAAAACATGGCATTCCCACGGAATCCTGACCAAGTGGTAGGACCAAAGTCCATCAAGACAATCCAAATCCCAATTTCCTCAAATCAGCCCCCAAATTGGCTCTCATATCATGTAAGTATCATAAATCCTTAATATACAATATCAAGTAAATCTCATATATCCTGAATGTACAAAATCAAGTAAATCTCATATATCCAATATCCAATATCAAGTCAATCTCATATATATCCTGTATCCAATATCAAGTCAAGCTCATATATATCCTGTATCCAATATCAAGTCAACTCATATATATCTTGTATCCAATATCAAGTCAACCTCATATATATCATGTATCCAATATCAAGTCAACCTCATATATATCCTAAGTATATTTGCATGAATAATTATGATGATGTATATAAATTGATATGTATACATATATATTAGCGTCCCATTCCACTAATATATATATATATATATATATATATATATATATATATATATATATATTCACACACACACGCACACACACATATAGCAGTGTCCCATTCCACTGTTATATACTTAGGAGGAAAAATATCATGAAAACCTGTGTCAAGCATCGACACATAAAGGCTGGTCTATCAGGTGCTGTCACCACGACTGGCCCCCTGATAGGTACGTATCATACACTATCCGAAAACTCGAGTGTCTATCTCTGACACTCGAAATTCGACGTATCCATACATACATGACTCAAATCGGTATCCCCACGATAACCTCCGAGTCATAGGTAATGTCGCCGGAAGGTATGGTTCCCCTGTCAGGCCTCATCGGCATGTTACATCGACAACTCTTTCTTGCCCCGCAGTACCTCCGGGCCCCACCATGTACCCTCACACGGCCCTCGACGCTCCTCGCGTGGGGTATATATATCAGAACCGATAAAACTCATGGTGGCTGCAGAAATATCAAATCAATAGAAAGCGGGTTTTTCAAATAATGCATAATTTCATGAAAATACCAAGGTCCTCAAATCCAGAAAACATCATGAAAAATCCATATCTCAATGCGAAAATCCATGAATATAATATATGCAACATAAAACTGTAATGCGAGCATAAAAAGGAAAAGCCGCTAATTAACTGCAACATGTTAATATATATATATATATATAAATATATATATATCATGCGGATTCCTAATTTCTCCATGTCTATATAACATCAAATAAAGGTAAACATGCAGCTATAACCAGATATATCTGTAAAGATGTAGGTATAGCAAGGTATATGTATCTACCTATCAGTAATGATGTAATATACCCTCTAGGTATAAGTGAAGTATGTACGCAAGGTATACATGTAGCTATGTCATTATGTGCGAAATATACCTATCACTAATGGTACAATACCATATAGGTATATGGGTAACTACCATGTAAGCATGTCATGGAATATGTGTAAGCATGTAGGTATACAGGTATGCTATATATCATATGCAACAAGGAATATGAATCAATGTCTCAATGTCCCTAACCAAACAATATCATATAAGTATGTGTGTTCTACGTGTCATGGGAATTATTGATGGTGTGTATCGCATACAATCAGTGCTCGTGCAACATGAGCCGTTAATAATAATGCAGTGTCCTATGGGTACAAGTCCAATCACAACAAGTAACTAAGCAATAAGGTGTATGCGCAACTCTATATATGTAATAGAATATGCGACGATATCATAACATCTCTAGCCCAGACGCAAAACGTCATGCGGGCGATTCCCCTGTAGATGTTAAATCTACTCACCAACGCTCTTGGCTAAGTAAAGCCAACCACCTTCTTACCCTTCTTCGCAGCGCCCGAAGTCCCCGTTTGCGAACCTAAAACATAACACAACAAAGCAAGTATATATTGGCAATAGACCCAAAACACGTACAGACTATGCAGACCAACGTGACAACACAAAACTTACTCTCAAGTGTTCGTATTGTGGCTAACGTGCATAGTAACACAACGGAACCATCTCAGAGCAACAGCAAAACAGAACATGAACCGTATCGGATAACGTAACACGTGAAACGAAACACAAGAAAACAAGCAAGTGATCCCAGATTTTGCTATACTAACAATCTGTAAAAGATGCAAGCACCATGAGACCACATACAACCCCAGAGACCCCTACACAAAAACCCTAACCCTAAATCTCTAGTCTGGCCGCAATTTGCGGCCAGAAGCAATTAATTTGCGGCCATAACATGAGGAACTGGGCTCGTATTTTGAGGGTAGGTTCTAGGTCACTACACTAGGTCACTGTGATGGGAACTTTTGCAACAAATACCTGGTTTGATAGCAGATCATCCGAGACCCAAAAGTACGATATTTACCCTAAAGGATACAATACACGATCTAAACTGAAACGAATAAGCTACACTACATAATAAACACTTAACTAACAGAAAGAGATCATTACCTAAACAAAAGAACTCAAAGATCCGAGCTTTCCAAGCTCTAAGGCATCCATGAGGCAAATCAAGGGGAAAAATGTGATTTTTGTGAGTTTTTGTGATGATTTGAGATAGATTTGTGATGGATTAGTGAAGTGTTCAGTTTAGAAAAGAGAGAGATGTTGAAAATGAGAAGGGAAATAAGTGAGAGAGAAATGAGAGAGTGTGAGAATAATGAGAGAGGGAGGTGAGTGTAGGGCGAGAGTGAGGTGAGTGTACCCTTTGCATTAAACCACCATTAATGCATTCACACACCACCATGCCACCTCCTCACTTCCAAAAGAAATATCTCTCTTCTCAAACAAAATATCTAAGGAGTTTAGGGTTAAGGCAAAGCAAAGATTAGGAACGGATTAAAGAAAATGATTTGATTAGGTTAAGTGTCATGGTCACTAATCTAGATTAGCACAAACTAACACTCAAATTAACATGCACACGTGAGTGCAAGCCATAAAAAATAATAATAAATTTTTAATTAAATGTTATAAAATGTGAGGAACCCGAATTGGTAAAATTTTTTCCAAAAACCCGCATTAACGTCTAAACTAACACTAACCGAAATCTAAGGCGTTACAATCTCCCCCTTATAAAAATTCGTCGCCGAATTTAAAATTCTCACTAAGCGTACATTCAAAGAGAAGAGTGCAAAACTCCAAAATCATTCTTGCATCCTTCCAAGTGATCATCTCACTATATGGCTACGCCCAAGAAAACCCTCCACAGATGGCAAGACCTTTTGACTGAAGTTCCTCCACCAGCCGAACCACTAACACAATTGGCTATCGGTGAATGAAAAGATCGCGTCCAAGATAAATGGTCTGGTGCTGAATCATGTGAGAAAGTCATGAAGGTATTTGCAAAGTATCGACACAAGGAAAACGGGATGAATACTCAATAATCTGGGCAAAAGTGCCAAATTAAAGGCAACAGAACTAACTCTCTTGAGGATCTCAAAAGGACCTACAATCCTGGGATAAGTTTCCCAAAACTCAACACGTCATTCTTCGGAAAATCCTTAGGAATACATGATCTCCTACTGCAAACTCAAGTCTGCGACCACCACGGTTGGCATAAGACCTCTGTCTGCACTGGGCTGTCCTCATCCTGACCTGAATCAACTGGATCATCTCCGAAGTTTCTAGACTTGCCGGGGTCCAAAATCCTAATCACGCAGAGTCAGAAAAACAGACTGCCGATCGACACCACCTAACAACAAAACCTAAAGGTTGCCAATTGGAATATCTCCCGATAACAGCTATCGAAGGAGAACCCTAACAATGGCAAGTAACGATCCCAACTGCTAACGAACACTTAGTACGTACTCACAAGCATATCTTCCAGAGACTGTATAGTCCGCTCTGTCTGACCATCGTCCCACAGATGGAAAAGCGGAGCTAAAGCTCAACCAGTATCCAAGGCTTCCTGAAGCTTCTGCCAACGACGGCAAGCGAACAGGGTGCCTCTATTGGATACAACGCATGAAGGAACTCTATGCAAATGCACAAATATAACAAAGAACAACTGAGTAAACTGAGCATAACCAGACAACAAACACCCAAATGGAGTCACACCCTGACTAGACCTGGGTAGTCACCACAACGAAATTCATGGAGATCTGCTCCCATTCCCACTCCGGAACGGTTAAAAGTTGCAACTCTCCAGCCGGTCTCAAATGCTCAACCTTAGCTCACAACAAGACAGACACCTTGAAACAAAATCCGAAACTTCACACTTCATCCCTGCCTACCCATAACTATCTCACAAGTCACATCATATATTGGTGGAACTTGAATGAACACAGAAAGCTGACTGATGTGCCTACTCTACGATTTCGCGTCTCTACCCATCAACATCAGGTACACACAAATGTGTCCCTAAATGTAGCACACCCTGGTCATAAATCAAGGGCTCCGAATCATTACCCAGCCGAGTATGCTCATGAATCTCAGACGAACGAGCATCGACGGCCTGTGCCTCGCGAAAACGATTAAAGAAAAGTATACGGACGGGGACATGAGGAAGTTGTCCCTTCAGAAGAGGCGAACTTAAGTTGTACTCAACGATCGCACAAGAACTGAAATCTGCAGAAGACTGTCTCAAAACTCAAAACCCGCTGCAGGAAGATATACATTAAGCTCTGGTGGTCCGTGAAAATCTGACACAACACTTCGAACAAGTAGTGTCTCCAAATCTCCAACGCACGACCACCGCGGCCATCTCCAGATCATGAGTGGGATATCCTGCTCGTACTTCCTCCAACTGTCGGAAAGCAAAAGCGATAACTCTAAAATGCCACATCAACGCAAAATCGAGCCCCACTCGCAAAACATCTGTAAGTCGATGTGCAACACCCCACGAGTTGCGGGGAGGCGGAAAAATGAAAAACGATCTTGTTCTTTAAGCATACATCGACTAACCGAAGATCTTTACTAAACGATAATTAACAACAACCATAGAAGTTCTTAGCTGCTATGTAAAGAGATTATACCTAGTGAATCGTGTCCTTCGTCTTTTCGATTCTATGTCCTCCTCGGCCTCCTTCCCGTGATAGATGATCCACCCGAGAACCCTAATCCAAGCTTCACCTCCAAACTTGAGGTAACTAAGTTTCTCTAGTTCCTAATCAAAGGAACTTAGATCATATAGAGTTAGGTTATGGAGTGTTGAGTTTATTCTAATCCTTGTCCCAACTTATGAGTGGTAGGATTAGAGTTTGAAGAGAGAGAGCAGGTGAAGATAATAATGATAATGATATTGTTTCTCACTTGAATATATGAAGCATAATGAATAAACAAATAAATGAATAAATATGATTATTCATCATGCTACATTAATTCAATATGAGTGATTCACTATGTGAGTCATTAAGCATTTAATAATGCATTAATGACATGATGAATCGCACTAAATGCGTCACAATATCATTTAATGATAATGCCACCTAAACCCTCAAGTCACCATGCTTCTAGAAGCTTCCCGTAAAATTACGAGAACGCCTCTCCTATCTGTGAAAACACGGAACAACTTTAGACTGTATAAATCCAATAACCTGATACTAAAATCTTGCTTAAACCAAAGCCGTCTAGTAAAAATTGTCTGAATGTCGTACATGCGTTTAAACACGTATTCGTCCGAACCCTCTGTCGTAAAACCATACGACCTCTATATGGTTTCGCCCGGAGTTGGGAAATCTCTGTATGGGACTCTAAAGACTCGACTACTATGCTGGCAGTGGGTTTAACAACAGACCGCAAGCGGCACTAGCTGTACGTAACGGTCCCCAGGTAGATGTCGATAAGAAAGCCGATGAGGAAAACCATCCGAAATCCTATTGAGCCTGTCCGTGACAATATCCGCGCAGTCCAGTCTGTTCATCTAAGAGTATCACATGTACGGTCTAGGGGGGGTGAAAGTCAGACCCCTAATAACCGTACAAGTCATGCCGGCATGGCTCAAGACCATCCGAGAATCTACTGATCAGTCCATCAGTAATTCTCAATCAGCCCTGGCCAGGGACTTATGGTAATGGCCAACCGATCACAGTGCGATATCAACTCCCTAGACCGGGAGTGACGAATCCCTAACAGTCGCTCACTGCCTCCACGTGGCACGGGACTGTGCATAACTAAAACCTGTTTGCACGACACCTTTGAGCCATGCTAGGGTAATAATCAAAGCAATGTGAGAACTCACACGAGACAAATGATGACTTTAAGTCAACAGACTATCTGCACACATGTCACCTGAGAACTACTATCTGACGTTTGGTATAATACCATCCAGTCAGTTATCGGCGAGTCATGTCCGGTGTACTCACATGAAGTGAGCAACTGTATACAATCTTAGGTGCACATCACCAATGGCTGCGGGACCAATCCATCACCCCTCGTCAGGGTCTAGATAAGTATACACTAGTCTACTCTGGAGTATCGATGCCCTGTCTCGATACTCCTGCGACCAGGGACATTTAAGGATGTGCCTATTGACTATCCAGCTCCCACAAATATGACTGCCATCATGACGCCGGTAGTCAGGCAAAATACCCTATGGGCTTTATCAACATGTTTATAAATACAAAGTAAAATATATCACACGTTTAAGATAAAGTTAAACCAAATAGCGTACTATCATTAGCAAGATTGTAATGTACATACATATCCCTAACTGTCTATTCAATGAAGGCCTCTAGGGCATATATATATCCAACAATCTCCTACTTGCACTAAGGCCTATAATTGGCGCAATGAGTACCCACTGTCTGCACTAGATCCAGCTGTTGGTGTACCGCATGCCCTACATCTCAAACAGCCTCTCGAACTGGACTTGAAGGACGGCCTTTGTGAATGGATCTGCCGTGTTGTCTTTTGTGTCCACTCTCCGCACCTCGATCTCTCGACGATCCACGATCTCCCTGATCAGGTGATACCGCCTTAAGATATGCCTGGATTTCTGATGGTACCTTGGTTCCTTCGCTAATGCTAGAGCCCCATTGTTATCACAATACAATGGTATTGGATTGGCAATGGACGGAACCACCTGAAGTTCACAGATGAACTTCTTCATCCAGACAGCTCCTTTTACGGCTTCACTAGCAGCTATATACTCAGCCTCCATAGTTGAGTCTACGACGGTATCCTGTTTGGAACTTCTCCAAGATACTGCCCCTCCATTCAGGGTAAACACAAAACCCGAAATGGACTTAGAGTCATCTTTGTCACTTTGGAATCCGGAGTCGGTAAAAGCCTCAACCTGGAGGTCCCCATTACCGTAAATCAAGAACATCTCCTTAGTCCTTCTTAGGTACTTGAGAATGTTCTTTACCGCTATCCAATGCTTCTCACCAGGGTCAGACTGATACCTGCTTACCACACTAAGTGCGTAAGCTACATCAGGTCTGGTACATAACATTGCATACATTATAGATCCTACTGCCGAAGCGTAGGGTATAATGCCCATGCGAGCCCTATCTTCATCAATCTTTGGAGACATCCCTTTGGAGAGGGTGATCCCGTGACAAGCAGGTATATTATCGCGCTTGGAATCTTCCATACTAAATTTCTTTAGTATAGTGTCAATATACCTGGACTGTCAAAGTCCCAACATTCTATTAGATCTATCACGATAGATCTTAATGCCCAGAATGTATGATGCATCTCCCAAGTCTTTCATGGAGAATTTCTGTGACAAGAAGAGCTTTACTGATTGTAGCATAGGTACATCATTCCTTATCAGTAGTATGTCATCGACATATAAAACGAGGAAGTCTACTGCTCCTTCTACAATCTTCCTATAAATACATGGTTCATTTACTTTTTTCATAAAGTCAAATTCCTTGACCGTCTCATCAAAGCAGATGTTCCAACTCCGTGATGCTTGCTTTAATCCATAAATGGATTTAAGCAATTTGCACACCTTTTCGTTGCGCCCACTGTCTAAGAAACCTTCTGGTTGATCCATTTAAATACTATTTTCTAAATGTCGATTTAGAAAAGCTGTTTTTACGTCCATCTGCCAGATTTCATAGTCATGGAAGGCAGCAATGGCAAGAAGGATCCGAATGGATTTAAGCATAGCTACGGGTGAAAAGGTTTCATCACAGTCCAATCCTGGTCTTTGACGAAAACCTTTTGCAACGAGTCTAGCTTTGTAGGTTTCCACTTGTCCAAATGTACCAATCTTCTTTTGAAGATCCATTCGCATCCAACTAGTTTCACCCCAGGAGGAGCAATTTCCAAAGTCCAAACTTTATTGGTATACATGGATTCCATTTCGGATCTCATAGCATCCATCCACTTCACTGAGTCGCTACTCGTGATAGCCTGCTGAAAACTAGTAGGCTCATCATCATCGATAATGCAATCCTCTCGATCCCCATCCAGAAGAAAACCATAGTACCTTTCAAGAGGATGAGAAAGCCTACTAGATCTGCGGAGTGGCGTTGGTTTGTCATGTTCTATTGAAATCTGAGGTTCTACAAAGTCCTCGGTAGTAGTTTGAGGTTCTGGAATTTCTTCCAGCTCTACCGCGCTCCCACTAATTTCTTTTGCAAGAAATTCGCTCTCTAAGAAGACAATGTGGCGAGCGACAAACACCTTTTGTTCTTCAGTGTGGTAGACCATATACCCTCTTGAATGCTTGGGGTATCCTACAAACTTGCAGAAAACCGATCGTGCCTAGAGCTTGTCCGGATTATGCTTTTTAACATATGCCGGACACCCCCATATCTTGATATACTTGAGTTATGGTCTCTTCACGCTCCACATTTCATATGGAGTGGTAGGCACAGACTTAGTCGGAACTCTATTCAATAGGTATGCTGCTGATTCTAGAGCAAAACCCAGAAGGAAAGTGGCAACTCAGCACTACTCATCATTGAACGCACCATATCTAATAGCGTGCGATTCCTCCTTTCTGATACACCATTATGCTGAGGTGTATAAGGCGGGGTATGCTGAGAGAGAATTCCATTCTCTTTTAAGCATTCAAGGAAACTGGTACTTAAGTATTCTCCACCTCGATCAGATCGAAGTGTCTTGATGCTTTTACCCGTCTGTTTCTCTACTTCATTCTTATACTCTTTAAACTTCTCAAAGGGCTCGGATTTATGCTTCATTAAGAACACATGTCCATACCTAGAGAAGTCATCAGTAAAAGTAATGAAGTAGGAGTGACCGCTTCGAGCATGTGTAGACATTGGACCACATACATCACTGTGTACAAGTCCCAAGAGTTCTGTGGCTCTTTCTCCGTGTCCGGTGAACGGAAATTTGGTCATTTTTCCTTTAATACATGATTGACAAGTTGCATATGATGAATATTTAAACGGATCTAAATATCCATCTTTATGTAACTTATTCAACCTTGTTTCGTTTGTATGACCAAGTCTACAATGCCATAGGAAGGCTTCGTTTGAATCTGGAGCCTTTCTTTTAAGCGTGTTTTGAATTTTGAAAACTTGAGGTTGATTAAGTATGTATATGCCGTTTTCCAGTGTGCCAAACCCAATCATTTCTTGATTTAGGAGAATGTTCATGACATTTCTTTCAAGCGCAAAATTATATCTTTCATTAGACAATAAAGATACTGATATAATATTACACAGCATACTGGGAATACAAAAACAGTTGTACAATACCAAAATGTTCCCACTTGTCAACCCTAAGTGATATTCTCCTATTGCAACAGCATTTATGTGCATTCCATTGCCCATCCGGAGAGTCATATCACCTGTCTCCAGTACTCTACTATTTCTCAGATCCTGCAAAGAATTACATATGTGAGAACCAGAACCGGTATCAAGTACCCATGATGTAGAGTTTACTGAAAAAAAAATTTCGATTACAAACACACCTGAAGAAGAAGCAACAGCCTGCTTCGTGTCCTTTGCCTTGAAGGCCATACAGTCCTTCTTCCAGTGCCCTTGCTTGTGACAATAATAGCATTAGTTCTTATCCGCCTTCACCCTTCCTGCCTTGTTCGTTCCCTGCACCTTCTTAACCCCGCCTTTCGGTTTGGTGGCTTTCATCTTTTTCTTCCCTTTAGCTTTCGCTTTAGATTTACAAGAGGATGATTGGCCAACATACAGAACATGGGTCTTCTCCTTTTTCAAGGAGGTCTCTGCTACCCTCAACATGTTGAGGAGCATTGGAAGATCAGCTTCCATTTCGTGCATATTGAAGTTCAGCATGAACTGAGAGAAGGTGTGGGGAAGGGACTGCAAAATCAAGTCGATGTACAAATCATTCCCTAGAACGCATCCCAGGTTTGCGAGTTCCTCAACGAGGCTGATCATTTTGAGGACCTGCTCTCCTACTGGTGATCCTGGAGCTAACCTCATCAGAAAGAGTTTCCTTGAGGTCTCGTACCTCGCGATACGGGAGTGCACCACATACAATTCCTTGCAATGTAGAAAGATGGATACAATATCAATACTAACGTGCTGTTTCTGGAGTTCATTGTTCATGGACGCCAGCACGATACACTTAGCTTTCTCACAGTCTAGATCCCAGGTTTTGCGAACTTCCTTGTCCGCAACTGAGGAATCTAGTCCTGGGATATGGGGAGGAACATGTTGGAGATAGTGCCCTCAGAGTCAATATTGGATCACAGGCACGCGATTGCAATGATTGAGGGAAGACCTGTCCCAGTATAACAGTCTTACTCAAAATGATAGTGTGCTATCTGGTTTATCTATATCATCGTGTGCTGCTTTAGGTGACCTGACAGGTCACTATTGCACGTTGATAGAGCCCCTAGGATTCTTGCTTGACTGCGAGCAGTATGAGGGCGATCATATACGTGGGAGCTGGTAGTCTATAAGCACATCCTTAAAAGGTCCATAGTCGTGGGAGTTTCGAGACAGGGCATCGATACTCCAGAGTAGGCTAGTGTATACAGTCGAGACCCCGACGAGGGGCGGTGGCCATTCTCACAAGCCACTGGTGTCAGTTGGTTCACCTAAGATGTATACAGGTGCTCATTGGGTTATGAGTACACCGGACAGGACTCGCCGGGAACATGCTAGTTGGTCTTATACCTGACGTCAGATAGCAGTTCCCTAGTGACATGTGTACAGGTTAGTTCATCGACCTGAGGATCGTCATTTGTCTCGTGTGAGTTCCCACTGTACTTTTATTACTACCCTACCACGCTCAAAGGAGACGTGCAAACAGGTTTTAGTTGGGTACAGTCCCGAGCCACATGGAGGCTGTGAGCGGATCTTCGGGGGTTCGTCTCTCCCGGTATTGGGGGTGAGGTCGCGCTGTGTCTAGGAGAGCCCTTACACGGAGTCCTTGGCCAAGGCAGGAGATTTACTGGTAGGTATTCCAGTATTATCTCAGGATGTTCTAGGCTGCACTCCAACACGACTTGTACCTCTTTCGGGTGTCTGACTTTTACCAACCCCCAAGGCCCGCCATGCGATGCTCATAGACGAACGGACCGGACTGTAAGGATATTGTCACTGACAGGCTCAGTAGGGTGTCAGGATGAGTTCGCTCATCGACGTCCCTTTTGGTCAATAGCTGGTAGCCCGTCACGTATGGCTAATACCTCTGACGTGCTAGTGGTTAAATCCACGGCCATAGTATTGACGAGTCTTTAGAGTCCCCCACAGACAGTTGCTCAAGTTTTCGGGCGAAACGCTGTAGAGGCCGTATGGAGATATGGCACGGTTCGATCAGATACGTGCGGTATTGCACGGATCAGGATCGGACAGTTAATAATAGCGGGCTTTGGTTTAAACCGGATCCTAGTATTGTACAGTGTAGACTTTGTCTCATTGCATTTGTATTTCGGTCGAAATACAAATGCGGATATGTATATACAGTAGCGGGTTTTTCCTGTAATTTATTATGGGATCAGTTTTTTGGAGTTGCCAGTTTGTTTTCCGTTTCAGCCATATTTCTTTGTATCTTTCATTGGCTGAAGATTGGTGGAGGAGGGCTTATTTGCATTCGTGCAAATAAGCATTTTGGAGGGTTGTCTTTGCATATTGTTGTATCATGATAATTCCTCCACCATTTGACTTCATTTGACTTCTTCTTCTTTTTATCATGGTTGTTGATGATTAGGTTGTTGGAGTGTTGCTTTTGGAGTAATGATGTTGGATGGTGATGGAGGGTTATGATGATGGTTGATGGAGTGTGGATTTTATTTGTGATCATTTCTTTTGATAATGATAATCCTCTCTCTCTCTTGATTTTGATATACTCATTTTCATTTGGCCACAAAAACTTACCTCATTCATTTTCCCTCATGCCGTGGCCGGCCAAGTAAGGGGAGGGCTGTCCCAATTTTTGGATGAGGGAATTACACTCATTTGGCTTGGCAAAATCATTTTACCTCCTCCTCCAAAAGTTCATATCTCATACCTCCACCATATGGCAACTTCCTCTACCCCAATAGAGACAAAGAGCACTACACTATTCTACAGCAATCCTTGGGCACTTCGACTCGCCAACTTCGTGCCCGAGTTGCCTCGGTCCAGAGATGGGAGCCCGTAAAAAAAGCCGGCGACGTGGTGCCCTTCCGGCAACGTGGTGGAGACCGGAGATTCCGCGGGGAGATCGGGACGACGACGAGAAGACCGAATGACACGGATCGCTCGGTATATCTCCCTACCCTTTCTCTAGATAGCTAGGACTAGTTTAATGGCACGATCCGGGTTTATAGTGCGCGGTGGTGCCGATTTTAATGTTTAAAGAAAAGCATCGCTTCCGCATTCCGGCGTCGGATTGACGGCCGGGGCGCCGCCGTGCACTTACAGTGGTATCAAAGCCTCGCCATTAACCTAGTCGAGCTTTGTTTAATGTGTTTACATTTTCGATCGAACAAAATTCCAAAACCCGCGTTTTCAAAAGCATCAGTTTCTGTCGAAATTTTTTTAGCTCCAAAAATTTTTCAGGTTGTTGCAGAATGATGTATAGGGAATTCTAAATATTCTGTGAAAATTTGGTCTCGTGAACACATTACATCACCGCGGAACCGCGGCCAAACCCATGCTTGGGCCGTGGTTCCGCCACGATTTCCACTGTTCAGTGTACCAAAATTTTGCAGAAAGCTCCTGACATGAAAATAGGGGTTTTGGAACATTCTTTTTGGGCCCATATTTTCTATGAGTGCTACAGTAGTGCTTAGGGCCCACTTTGGTAAATTTGATCGATCGAAACTTGTTACATGTTAGTTCACAGTATTTATATTATATCTGCGAACGTGAATGTCACTTGATCGGTAAATCCTGTCTAACTGCTATAGCCCAGTTAGACGGATTTACGAACGTGACATTCACGTTGATGTTCTGTGTTGTGCTGTGATGTTGCGGATTGGTCATGGGGGATAGCCTGGATGCAATGCTAGTACAGTTTTTGTTGTATTATGTACATTTGATATTGCGAGGCGAGCGTCCGACATGTGGACTGCCGTCACTGCCTGATTGTATATTATTCTTTTGGGGCACGACTGGGTCGAGGTCGATGTACCCGTTGTATGTATATTTTACTTTCTGTACTAGGATTACCCTAAGGTGGGGTGCAAGGATAGCCGGGTTCTAGAGGGCAACGAGCCCGCATCTCATGGCATTGAGACGGAAGGGGCTTTACTCTAGAATTGGCGGGCTATTCGCCGCACTCGTAGGGGGTACAGGTTGACCTATGAGGGGTCCCTAAGTTACCAGATTCCGTAAAGTGCTGGGTGGTCCATTCACGTTGCTGAAGGGGGCTGCCTCCCTTCAGGTTTTGGCGGGTAAGTTGCCGCGCCCGAAAGGGTCCAGGATTTCATTGCACAGGCTATCGACACGACCATGGGAACATCGGGTTTCAGTAGCGGCTCTGTGAAACCCGGGGATCCCAGATATCTGTATTGTTCTGTGATACTTATTACATTTCTGTGATGTTGCATTTTATCACGCCTTGAGCGAAATATTATATATTGATATATATACTAGTAGATGTTGTATATGTTTTGCATCCGCGCTAGTCCAGTCCCCGCTCTGTCGTTAGTTAACTAACCTAACGGGACCCAGTGGCGAATGCGGATGTACGTCATTATTTTCGTTCTTTGTGGTGTGATCAATAGATGGGACTGCGTTGATTCGGATCAATGCAAGTTAAAAAAAACCTATTCTGATGTTGTTGGAACAATTTTCAAAAAGCTGTTACTGCAAAGACGTTCACTTTTGTTTTGCATCGTGGTATTCAGTTGGAATATCCTGCACCTCATTCTACGAGGAAAGAGCCGAGATCCCTTCCCCAGGAGTGACTTCTTTAGTAAGGATTTTCGTCACTATATTTTTAAAAGCTATCCGGTTCCTTCAACGATATCAAGTTCTTTATGTTAAAGGTTTTCGCCAGAAACCATTCGTAGCCCTCCGTCGTTTCATATGAATAGTCAATAGTATTCAAGCTGTGTTTGTTGGCCAAAGTCAAGGCACAGTGTTTGGTAGCTGTTGGGTATTCATATGCAGCATAGATAGATGCGTTGGTTTGGGGAAGTCGTATAGCCTTGTTGGCCAAAGTCATGGTCTTGTGCGGGTGAGCTCAAATTAACCTGGAGAATAACGGGTAGAACTTGACATGTGGCTTATGATTTGTTGGCCAAAGTCAAGGTCATATGAGCATGGGGCAAAAATCCACATCGGGAGTTTCTAAAGAAACTGAAACTTGCCAGATATGCGCATACCTTCTGGAGTATGATGACGTGAGCGGATTCCGTCACGTTATCATGCGATGATAGTTGGATCCCGTTTCCCACTGAAGGGTTGGCTTACTCCTCGGGTGATACCGACTAATTCTTCTTTCAGGTTTGGAGAAGAATTTGACGGTACAGTGGGAGGTTTCCAGATTAGATAAATTGGTAACCATTCTGATCTAGGTTAGAGTGCACGCTGAGTGTTTCTTTTTTCTCTCTCTTTGGGAGCGACCATTGACCCGACCCTAAGACTATGACTCAGTGACCAAGTCGACCGAACCTTCTTAAACACTGGCTTTTGGATTGTCAGAGTTGCAAACCTCATTGCCACTCCTACTTTTAACCTTTTCTCCAGGACACCCCGTATTACTACGAACGTCCACTTCCATTGGATAAAACCATCGTATGGTTATATACGAACTCGAAGGAATTTATTCCAGGATGGTTTCCGGTTCTGGAGGAAACGGATAGGACTATTCAGTTGTCTTTTCGTTTTACCTTCTTTCAGGTTGCGAGTACTCCTTGGTTTAGGAGATAGTACACCTATTACGCAAATTGGATAGTCTTCTTCCAAACCTTGGGCTGGTGCCGAACGGTGAGGAATGAAGAAAACCAATTAGCATAACGATGGTGTACAGAAGGTATTAAGTAAAGACATATCAAGGGATTAGTAAGAGGGCAAAGTAAATTGCGACTGATATTCACGACCAAACCAAGTTTTTCTTCGCCAATCCTAAAATCACCTTTGTATTTCTCCAGAACACTCCGTATCACTACGAAGATCCACAGTTTATTGGATACTCCATCGTATGGTTATAGACGAACTCGAAAGGAACTTGTTCCAGTTCGGGGATGGATTCTGGTTCAGGAGAAATAGGAATAAGGTTTATTCGGTTGTCTTTTATCTTCACCTTCTCTCGCATTGCGAGTGCTCCTAGGATTAGGACAGTACACCCATTATGCTTATTGGATAGTCTTCTTCGAAACCATAGGCTGGTGCCGAACGGTGGAGAAGGAAGAAAACCATTTGGCCTAAAGGGGTGTGCAGAAGGTAATGACTAAAGACATATAAAGGGATTTGGAGAGATGGAAAAGAATTACACGGTTACAGTTGTGAATCTGGATAATGGAAGAGGCATTACTAGGAATACCGGGATACCCCATCGAAACATTTCAATGTTTTAGTTTCACCGTGTACTGTTAATGGAAAACTGATTTCCCAATTAGACACTTGCTCCAGGGTATGTATTTACCAGGTATGATTCTCACATCTGTATGGTTTTACAGATGATGAGTGGGTGTAAGTTATTGGGAATTGGGTGATCATCCTCATTATATCGGGATTCGTTGTAATCGGTGATATTTGAGGAAGTCACCTGGGCTGTTTGCCGGACGGCAAATATTTGGTTTTGAATATCCGCTGTTATGAACGAATTTCAAATTGATATATCTGTACATCTATTTTTATAGAGTGTGTAAGTCCGCGGGGGCGCCCCGGCCGTCGAACCGACACCGGAAACGCGGAAACAAAAACTTTGCAAACTACCAAACCGACACCACCGCGCACTTTTATCCCGGATCGGGCCATTTAACCTAGCAACTAGCAAACTAAAATACGGGTAGAGAGTTATACCAAGCGATCCGTGTCCTTCGGTCTTCGTCTCCACTTTGATCTCCCTCGGAATCTCCGTCCGTCACCTCCTCATCGGAAAGGGCACCACGTAGCCGAATACTTTTACGGGCTCCCACCTCTGGACCGAAGCAACTCTGGCGCGAAGTTGGCTAGCCGACGCGTCCAAGAAGTGCTGTAGATATAGTGTAGAAGATTGTCTCTTTGGTGTTTAGTTGAAGTAGCCATGGTATGGATGTGGAGGAGAAGAAAAATCTTTAGAGAGAGGTAAGGAAAAAAGGTAATGGCCAAAAAAACATGAGATGAATGAATTTTTTCTCACCCAAATGAACCTCTCTCTCTCCCTCAAGAATAGTGGCCGGCCCCTCATCCAAAATGGTGGAGAAAAAGAAAAACAATCATCCAAAAAAAGTAAAAGAAAAGGTAATCCAAGATATATGTCACTCTCATTTCCCATTTCAATCCTTTCACCAAACCATCACAATAAATCAAAGGATGAGACCAATATGGAATCTCATGATGAGGAAGCCACAAATATGTAAGAAACCCCTCCATAAAAAGTAATCTGCACAATTTCAAATTATCCCCTCCATCGGAAAGTCCGGCCGCGAAAGAACAAAGGAAAACCGGCCGGAACGAAATGCAAACTGGCAACTCCAGAAAACAGATCCCGTAATAAATTACTTGAAAACCCTGATACTGCATATACATGCCCGCATTTGTATTCCCACTGAACACAAATACAAAGAGACAAAACTACACTATCTAATACTAGGATCCGGCTTAAACCAAAGCCGGCAAGTAAAAACCGTCCGATCACGATCCGTGCAATACCGCACGTATCTGATCGAACCCTGCCATATCTCCATACGGCCTCTACAGCGTTTCGCCCGAAACCTGAGTAACTGTGTGTGGTGGACTCTAAAGACTCGTCAATACTATGGCTGTGGATTTAACCACTAGCACGTCTGAGGAATAAGCCATACGTGATGGGCCACCAGCTATTGACCAAAAGGGACGTCGATGAGCGAACTCATCCTGACACCCTCCTGAGCCTGTCAGTGACAATATCCGTACAGTCCGGTCCGTTCGTCTATGAGCATCGCATGGCGGGACTAGGGGGTTGGTAAATGTAAGACCCCCAAAAGCGGTACAAGTCATGTCGGAGTGTAGCTCAGAACACCCTGAGATACTACTGGAATACCTGCCAGCAAATCTCTTGCATTGGCCAAGGACTTTTCATGTTCTGGCTCTCCTAGACACAGCACGACCCCACCCCCAATACCGGGAGAGACGAACCCCTGCAGATCCGCTCACTGCCTCCATATGGCTTGGGACTAAACCCAACTAAAACCTGTTTGCACGTCTCCTTTGAGCATGGTAGGGTAGTAATCAAAGCACAGTGGGAACTCACACGAGACAAATGACGATCTCAGGTCGATGAACTAACCTGTACACATGTCACCAGGGAACTGCTATCTGACATCAGGTATAATCCCAACTAGCAGGTTCCCGGCGAGTCATGTCCGGTGTACTCATAACCCAATGAGCACCTGTATACATCTTAGGTGAACCAACTGACACCAGAGGCTTGTGAGACCGTCCACCGCCCCTCGTCGGGGTCTCGACTGTATACACTTGTCTACTCTGGAAAATCGATACCCTGTCTCGAAACTCCCACGACTAGGGACCTTTTAAGGATGTGCTTATAGACTCCAGCTCTCACGTATATGATCGCCCTCATACTGCTGGTAGTCAAGAAAGAATCCTAGGGGCTCTATCAACGTGCAATAGCGACTCGTAAGGTCACCTAAAGCAGTACAGATGATAAAGATAAACCAGATAGCATACTATCATCTTGAGTAAGACTGTCCTACTGGGACAGGTCCTCCCTCAATCATTGCAATCACGTGCCTGTGATCCAATAATTGACTCTGAGGGCACTATCTCCAACAATCTCCCATTTGCACTCAAGGCTAATTATTGCGATGTCGCATACTCACAGCCCGTGTGATACCGAACACCCAACTCCTCTACTAGTCAGTCTCACAAAGATCGTTTGCGAAACTGTTGCGTTCGAGGAATAGCCTCAGTGAGTGGATCCGCTCTGATGTTTCTTTCTATGTCTCTCTCTATCTCAAGTTCGCGGAGAAAGCCATCTCCCGAAATGAGCAATACCTGTCTTAGAATGTGTCTGGATGTCTGATGGGACCTAGCTCATAAATGAACTCAAAATCCAAACTTCTTAGACTGTATCGTCAACTGAACTTAATCAGTATCCTGCGCCATACATTCCCTCAGTATCCACTTGGACCACCTGTCCAAAATACTGCCCCTCGACAGAGAGAAAAACTATAAGTCTGACAGCCACTCTGCCATCTAGGTCACCTTGGAAGCCTGGAATGATAATTGTCTCCCGAGGGAGAATGCTGTTATCATATCCCTAGAACATCAACTTATGTTCTAAAACTGCTTCCGACTGTTTCTCCAGGATTGGATTAACATCAACTTATTGCACCTACTGCAAAAACAACATCTGGTGTGGTACTTGACATCTCATGATTGACCCAATTGCCTAAGCAAGTGATCTGCCAATCATGCGCATCCCTCTTCCCTTTAGTCTGTAAGACACCTTTAGAGAGGGTGACTCCATCACCTGCAGGTATACTACCGTGCCAGGAGTCGTCCATTCTAAATACTCATAGAATGCTGTCCAAGTACCCTGATTGGGAAACCACCCAAATCTAGATCTAAAACCAAAGATCTAGTGACCAGAATGTCAGATATAATATCCAAGTCCTGTGTGGAGAAACCACTGTGTGACAACTAAAGTATAACCGATCGAAGTATAGGAATATCACTTCCTACTTTGTGTATGTCATCAAATACCAGGACATCACACCCTACTACCGTCTTAACAGATCCATCCCCTATTCTGATGAAGTCAAACCTATGACTGTCGTATCAGAAATAGATGATCTATCTCCACTGTATCTGCTTTAGTCTATAAATAGACATAAGCCAACTGTTCACCAATGCTTCCGCTGCTCCCACTGACTATGAAAACCTTCTGGCAGAGTCATATAGACGTACACTTCTAATGCCAGTTTAGAACGACGCTATACTCATCCTCCTGCCGGGTCTCATAGTCTGGAACAACAGCAATGGCAACTCTGGGTAAACAAGAACCTCCCTGCCACCGTCCTTGAGCATACCGAAGTGCCCCTCGAGTGCCTGAGGTTACCCACCATATCTGCGGAGTGGCCAATGGAATGTCAAACCAGATTGAATCTTTAGGTTCTTATCAAATCTTCAGTAATCGTTTGCGGTTCTGGAATCACTTCCAGTTCTACCATACTCCCACTACTGTTTTCTGAAAAAATTCCATTTTTAATTAAAACTGTGGCGAGTCAAGAACAATATCACTATTGATCTTCTAGATGGTAGAAAGTCAACCCTCGTCATAGCCCGAGTCAACCCACATACAGCCATTACAGAAACGTGCCTTGAGTAGTCCTGTGTCTGGTTTTAAGGATAAGCTGGACAACTCCCCGTACCTTAACAATGTCAAGATATCAACTGTTCTTTATCCAATATAGAAACAGTGGCACTGATTTAATTGAACCAGATTCAAATCATGCAGCTGTCTCCAGTGCATGTCAACTAAATGGAAGGAGGCCGATCAGCGTTACTCAACTTAGGAATACTTCCAATTATGAGTAACCTGAAAGAGAAGCAAGTTCTCTTAACCATTACTATCATCTGAATACCATATACAAGTATCTACATCTTCGATCACTTTGAAGAATCCCGATACTTGCAATACCTGGTTATCTACTTTACTCTTATACCTATAACTTCTCAAAACTTCGACCTTGTGTTTCTACGAAATACTTGTCCAAGAACTAAAGAAGTTATAGTAAACCGAATATAGTACGAGGACCTACCCCTTTGTCCTAATAGACACTGGACAACATTCAATACTCTGTATAAGTCCCTTGAGTCAAATGACTCATTCACTGTGTGTCGTAGGTTGAAAACTGTACTTATGGTTAAGAAGAATTACACCGATGTTCAATGCTCCTTACTTAACCATCCACTGATATAGGTAAATGTCATAGATATAATTTCAAAAAGGTATATCTCACTCTATAAAAATAGACGTACAGATATATCAATTTGAAATTGGTGCATAACAACGGATATTCAAAACCAAATATTTGCCGACCGGCAAAAGCCCAGGTGACTTCCTCAAATATCACTAATTACAACGAATCCCGATATAATGAGGATGACCACCTAATTCCCAATAACTTACTCCCACTCATCATCTGTAAAACCATACAAATGTGAGAATCATACCTGGCAAATACATACCCTGGAGCAAGTGTCTAATTGGGAAATCAACTTTCTATTAACAGTACACAGTGAAACTGAAACATTGAAATGTTTCGATGGGGTATCCTGGTATTCCTAGTAATGCCTCTTCCATTATCCAGATATACAACTGTAACCGTATAATTCTTTGCCACTTCTCCAAATCCCTTTTTTATGTCTTTAGTCATTATCTTCTGTACACCCCTTTAGGCCAAATGGTTTTCTTCCTTTCCTACCGTTCGGCACCAGCCTATGGTTTGGAAGAAGACTATCCAATAAGCATAATGGGTGTACTGCCCTAATCTTAGAAGCACTCGCAATGCGAGAGAAGGTGAAGATAAAAGACAACCGAATGAACCTTATTCCTATTTCTCCTGAACTAGGATCCATCCCCGAACTGGAACAAGTTCCTTTTGAGTTCGTATATAACCATACGATGGATTATCCAATAAACTTGGGATCTTCGTAGTGATACGGAGTGTCCTGGAGAATACAAAGGTGATTTAGGATTGGCGAAGAAATACATGGTTTGGTCGTGAATAGCAGTCGCAATTTACTTTGCCCTGTTACTAATCCATTTCTTTGTCTTTATTTAATACCTTCTGTACACCGTTTAGGCTAATTGGTTTTCTTCATTCCCCACCGTTCGGCACCAGCCTAAGGTTTGGAAGAAGACTATCCAATTTGCGTAATAGGTATACTATCTCCTAAGCCAAGGAGTACTCGCAATCTGAGAGAGAAGGTAAAAGGAAAAGACAACTGAATATTCCTATTCGTTTTCTCCAGAACCAGAAACCATCCTCGAATTCCTTCGAGTTCGTATATAACCATACGATGGTTTTGTCCAATAGAAGTGGACGCTCGTAGTAATACGGGGTGTCCTGGAGAAAAGGGTAAACGTTGGAGTGGCAATGAGGTCTGCAACTCTGACAATCCAAAAGCCAGTGTTAAGAAGGTTCGGTCAACTTGGTCACTGTGTCATAGTCTATGGTCGGGTCAATGGTCGCTGCCAAAGAGAGAGAGAAAAGAAACACTCACCGTGCACTCTAACCTAGATCAGAATGGTTATCACTTTATCTAATCTGGGAACCTCCCATTGTAACGTCAAATTCTTCCCCAAACCTGAAAGAAGAATTAGCCGGGATCACCCGAGGAGTAAACCAACTCATCAGTGGGAATCGGGATCCAACTATCATCGCATGATAACGTGACGGAATCCGCTCACGTTATCACACTCCAGAAGGTATGCGCATATCTGGCAAGTTTCAGTTCTTTTGAAACTCCCGATGTGGATTTTTTTTTGCCCCATGCTCTTATGACATTGACGAAGGCCAACAAATCATAAGTCACATGTCAAGTTCTACCCGTCACTGTCCAGGTTAATTTGAACCCACCCGTACAAGCCCTTGACGAAGGCCAACAAGGCTATACGACTTTCCCAAACCAACGCATCTATCTATGCAGCAGAAAGGTAACAAGCAGCTACCATACACTATGCCTTGACGAAGGCCAACAAACATAGCATGAATACTACGTGCTACCCGTCTGAAACGACGGAGGGCTGCGAATGGTTTCTGGCGAAAACCTTTAACGTAATGAACTTGATATCGTCGAAGGAACCGGATAGCTTTTAAAAATATAGTGACGAAAACCTTTGCTAAAAAGGTCACTCCAGGTGAAGGGATCTCGGCTCTTTCCCCATAGAATGAGGTGCAGGATATTCCAACTGAATACCATGATGCAAAGCAAAAGTAATCGGCTATAGTGAAGTTACTGCCCTGACGCAAACTTTTGTCCAAGGGGTCACTCCCGGTGAAGGGATCTCGGCCCTTGCCTCGTCGACTGAGGAGCAGGATATTCCAACTGAATACCACTGTACAAAACAAAAGTGAATGTCCTTGCAATAACAGCTTTTTGAAAAGTGTTCCAACAACATCAGAATAGGTTTGTTTAACTTGCATTGATCCGAATCAACGCAGTCCCATCAATTGATCACACCACAAAAGAACGAAAATAATGATGTACGTATAAGCCATCCGCATTCGCCACTGGGTCCCGTCATCACCCGTTAGGTTGCTTAACTAACGACAGAGCGGGGACTAGACTAGCGCGGATGCAAAACATATACAACATCTACTAGTATATATATAATATATAATTTTCTCTCAAGGCGTGATAAAATGCAACAGCACAGAAATTTACAGCATCACAGAACAATACAGATATCTGGGATCCCCGGGTTTCACAGAGCCGCTACTGAAACCCGACGTTCCCCTGGTCGTATAGATAGCATGCGTAATGAAAATCCTAGACCCCTACGGGCGCGGCAAGTTACCTGCCAGAACCTGAAGCGAGGCAGACCCCTTCAGCAACGTGAATGGACGACCCAGCACTTCACGGAATCCGGTAACTTGGGCACCCCTCTTGGGTCAACCTGTACCCCCTACGAGAGTGGCGGATAACCCTGCTAATTCTAGAGTAAAGCCCCCTCCGTCTCAATGCCATGAGATGCGGTCCCGTTGCCCTCTAGAACCCGGATATCCGTGCACCCCTCCACGGGGTAATCCTAGTACAGAAAGTAAAATATACATACAACGGGTACATCGACCTCGACCCGGTCGTGCCCCAAAAGAATAATACAAACAGGCAGTGACGGCAGTCCACATGTCGGACGGTCGCCCCGCAATATCAAATGTACATATAAAACAAAACTGTACTAATATTGCATCCAGGCTATCCCCCACGACCAATCTGCAACATCACAGCACAACACAGAACATCAACGTGAATGTCACGTTCGCAAATCCGTCTAAAAGGGCTATAGCAGATAGACTGGATTTACCGATCGAGTGACGTTCACGGTCGCAGATATAATGTAAATACTGTGAACTAGCATGTTTAAAATATCCGATCGAACAAATTTATCGAAGTGGGCCCCAAGCAGTACTGTAGCACTCACAGAAAATCTGGGCCCAAACAGAATATCCCAAAACCCTTATTTCCTATTCAAAAGCCCACTGGAAAAATTTTGTGCAATGAAGACACCTACCCACCGCGGAACCGCGGCCAAACCAGGGGTTTGGCCGCGTTTCCGCGGCCATACTAAGCGATCACTGCATCAAATTTTACTAGAATTCTTAGAATTTCCTGCTTGTGTTTCTGCAACAACATGAAAAATTTTTGGAGCAGAAAAAATTTCGACAGAAAAATGAAGCATTGGAAAATTCGGTTTTTGGGGATTTTGTTCGATCGAGTTCTAAACATACTAGAGCAAGCTAGGAATGGTTAATGGTGTGGCTCTGATACCAATGTAAGTCCGCGGGGGCGCCCCGGCCGTCGAACCGACGCCGGAAATTCGGAAACAAAAACTTTGCAAACTAGCAAACCGGCATCACCGCGCACTTTTATCCCGGATCGGGCCATTTAACCTAGCAACTAGCAAACTAAAATACGGGTAGAGAGTTATACCAAGCGATCCATGTCCTTCGGTCTTCGTCTCCACTCCGATCTCCCGCGGAAACTCCGTCCGTCACCTCCTCGTCGGAAAGGGCACCACGTAGCCGAACACTTTTACGGGTTCCCACCTCTGGACCGAGGCAACTCGGGCGCGAAGTTGGCTAGCCGACGCGTCCAAGAAGTGCTGTAGATATCGTGTAGAAGATTGTCTCTTTGGGGTTTAGTTGATGTAGCCATGGTATGAATGTGGAGGACAAGAAAAATCTTCGGAGAGAGGTAAGGAAAAAAGGTAGTAGCCAAAAAAACATGAGATGAATGAATTTTTTCTCACCCTAATGAACCTCTCTCTCTCCCTCAAGAATAGTGGCCGGCCCCTCATCCAAAATGGTGGAGAAAAAGAAAAACAATCATCCAAAAAAAGAAAAAGAAAAGATAATCCAAGATATAAGTCACTCTCATTTCCCATTTCAATCCTTTCACCAAACCATCACAACAAATCAAAGGATGAGACCAATATGGAATCTCATGATGTGGAAGCCACAAATATGTAAAAAACCCATCCACAAAAAGTAATCTGCATAATTGCAAATTGCCCCCTCCATCGAAAAGTCCGGCCGCGAAAGAACAAAGGAAAACCGGCCGGAACGGAATGCAAACTGGCAACTCCAGAAAACTGATCCCGTAATAAATTACAGGAAAACCCCGCTACTGCATATACATGCCCGCATTTGTATTCCAACTGAACACAAATGCAAAGAGACAAAACTACACTATCTAATACTAGGATCCGGCTTAAACCAAAGCCGGCCAGTAAAAACCGTCCGATTACGATCCATGCAATACCGCACGTATCTGATCGAAACCTGCCATATCTCCATACGGCCTCTACAGCGTTTCGCCCGAAACCTGAGTAACTGTGTGTAGTGGACTCTTAAGACTCGTCAATACTATGGCTGTGGATTTAACCACTAGCACGTTAGAGGTATAAGCCATACGTGACGGGCCACCAGCTATTGACCAGAAGGGACGTCGATGAGAGAACTCATTCTGACACCCTCCTGAGCCTGTCAGGGACAATATCCGTACATTCCGGTCCGTTCATCTATGATCATCGCATGGCGGGCCTAGGGGGTTGGTAAAAGACAGACCCCCAAAGCGGTACAAGTCGTGTAGGAGTGTAGCCCAGAACACCCTGAGATACTACAAGAATACCTGCCAGCAAATCTCCTGCCTTGGCAAAGGACTTTTCATGTTCTGGCTCTCCTAGACACAGCGCGATCTCACTCCCAATACCGGGAGAGACGAACCCCTGCAGATCCGCTCACTACCTCCATGTGGCTCGGGACTGTACCCAACTAAAACCTGTTTGCACGTCTCCTTTGAGCGTGGTAGGGTAGTAATCAAAGCACAGTGGGAACTCACACGAGACAAATGATGATCTCAGGTCGATGAACTAACCTGTACACATGTCACCAGGGAACTGCTATCTGACATCAGGTATAATCCCAACTAGCAGGTTCCCGGCGAGTCCTGTCCGGTGTACTCATAACCCAATGAGCACCTGTATACATCTTAGGTGAACCAACTGACACCAGTGGCTTGTGAGACCGGCCACCGCCCCTCGTCGGGGTCTCGACTGTATTTACTAGTCTACTCTGGAGAATCGATGCCCTGTCTCGAAACTCCCACGACTAGAGACCTTTTAAGGATGTGCTTATAGACTCTAGCTCTCACGTATATGATCGCCCTCATAGTGCTGGTAGTCAAGCAAGAATCCTAGGGGCTCTATCAATGTGCCATAGCAACTCGTAAGGTCACCTAAAGCAGTACACGATGATAAAGATAAACCAGATAGTATACTATCATCTTGAGTAAGACTGTCCTACTCGGACAGGTCCTCCCTCAATCATTGCGATCACGTGCCTGTGATCCAATAATTGACTCTGAGGGCACTATCTCCAACAGAGTGAGATATACCTTTTTGAAATTATGTCTATAACGTTTACCTATATCAGTGGATTGTTAGGTAAGAGCACCAAACAGCGGTGTAATTCTTCTTAACCATAAGTACAGTTTTCAACCTACGACACATAGGGATTGAGTTATAAGACTCAAGGGACTTATACAGAGTATTGTATATTGTCCAGCGTCCAGGAGGACAGAGGGGATGGTCCTCGTACTATATTCGGTTTACTTATGACTTCTCTAGTTTTTAGACAAGTGTTTCGTAGAAACACAGGGTCTAAGTTTTGAGAAGTTATAGGTATATGGATAAATTAGAGAACCAGGTGTTGCAAGTATCGGGATTCTTCAAGTTGATCGAAGATGTAGATACTTGTCTATGGTATCCAGTTGATAATAGTGATTAAGAGAACTTGCTTCTCTTTCAGGTTACTCATAATTGGAAGCATTCCTAAGTTGAGTAGCGCTGATCGGCCTCTTTCCATTTAGTTGACATGCACTGGAGACAGCTACATGATTTGAATCTGGTTCAATTAAATCTGTGCCTCTGGTTCTATATTGGATATAGTACAGTTCATATCTTAACATTGTTAAGGTACGGGGAGTTGTCCGGCTTATGATTAAAGCCAGACTCTAGATAACTCAAGGCACGTTTCTGTAATGGCTGTTTGTGGGTTGACCCGGGCTATGACGAGGGTTGACTTTCTACCATCTGGAAGATCAATAGTGATATTGTTCTAGGCTCGCCACGGTTTTAATAAAAATGGATTTTTTCAAAAAACAGGAGTAGGAGTATGGTAGAACTGGAAGTGATTCCAGAACCATGAACGATTACTGAAGATTTGATAGGAACCTAAAGATTCAATCTGGTTTGACATTCCATTGGCCACTCCGCAGATAAGATGGGTAACCTCAGGCACCCGAGAGATACTCCGGTAGCCTCAAGGACGGTGGCAGGGAGGTTCTAGTTTACCCAGACTTGCCATTGCTGTTGTTCCAGACTGTGAGACCCGGCAGAAGGATGAGTTTAGCGTCGTTCTAAACCAGCTTTAGAAGTGTACGTGTATATGACTCTGCCAGAGGGTTGTCGTTGTCAGTGGGAGCAGCGCAAGAATTGGTGGTCAAGAAGCTTAAGTCTATTTATAGACTAAAGCAGAGGTAGCGGAGATAGATCATCTATTTCTGATGTGACAGTCATAGGTTTGACTTCATCAGAATAGGGGATGGATCAGTTAAGAAGGTAGTAGGGTGTGATGTCATGGTATTTGGAAGACATACACAGAGTAGGAAGTGATATTCCTATACTACGATCGGTTATACTTTGGTCGTCATACAGTGGTTTCTCCACATTGGACTTGGACATTATATCAGATATACTGGTTTCTAGATCTATAGTTTTAGATCTAGATTTGGGTGGTTTCCCAATTAAGGGTACTTTGACAACATTCTAAAAGTATTTAGAATGGACGACTCCTGGCACGGTAGTGTACCTGCAGGTGATGGAGTCACCCTCTCTAAAGGTGTCTTACAGAATAAAGGGGAGACGGATGTGCATGATTGGCAGATCACTTGCTCAGGCAATTGAGTCAATCATGAGATGTCAAGTACCACACCAGATGTTGTTCTTGCACTAGATGCAATAAGTTGATATTGATCCAATCCTGGAGAAGTAGTCGGAAGCAGTTTTAGAACATAAGTGAATGTTCTAGGGATATGATAACGACAGCCTCATTCGGGAGACAGCTATCATTCCAGGCTTCCAAGGTGACCTGGATGACAAGGAGGTTGTCAGAGTTATAGTTTTCCTTCTGACGAGGGGAAGTATTTTGGACAGGTGGTCTAAGGCAATACTGAGGGAGGCATAGCGCAGGATACTGATTAAGTTCAGTTGACGATACATTCTAAGAAGTTTCGATTTGGAGTTCATTTATGAGCTAGGTCCCATCAGACATCCAGACACATTCTAAGACAGGTATTGCTCATTTCGGGAGATGGGTTTCTCCGCGAACTTGAGATTAAGAGAGACATAGAAAGAAACATCAAGGCGGATCCACTCACTGAGGCTATTCCTCGAACGCAATAGTTTCGCAAACGAGCTTTGTGAGACTGACTAGTAGAGGAGTTGGGTGTTCGGTATCACACGGGCTGTGAGTATGCGACATCGCAATTATTAGCCTTGAGTGCAAGTGGGAGATTGTTGGAGATAGTGCCCTCAGAGTCAATTATTAGATCACAGGCACGTGATTGCAATGATTGAGGAAGGACCTGTCCCAGTAGAACAGTCTTACTCAAAATGATAGTGTGCTATCTGGTTTATCTTTATCATCATGTACTGCTTTAGGTGACCTGACAGGTCACTATTGCCCGTTGATAGAGCCCCTAGGATTCTTGCTTGACTGCCAGCAGTATGAGGGCGATCATATACGTGGGAGCTGGTAGTCTATAAGCACATCCTTAAAAGGTCCCTAGTCGTGGGAGTTTTGAGACAGGGCATCGACACTCCAGAGTAGACTAATGTATACAGTCGAGACCCCGATGAGGGGCAGTGGCCGGTCTCACAAGCCACTGGTGTCAGTTGGTTCATCCAAGATGTTTACAGGTGCTTATTGGGTTATGAGTACACCGGACAGGACTCGCCGGGAACATGCTAGTTGGTCTTATACCTGACGTCAGATAGCAGTTCCCTGGTGACATGTGTACAGGTTAGTTCATCGACCTGAGGATCGTCATTTGTCTCGTGTGAGTTCCCACTGTACTTTGATTACTACCCTACCAAGCTCAAGGAAGACGTGCAAACAGGTTTTAGTTGGGTACAGTCCCGAGCCACATGGAGGCCGTGAGCAGATCTTCGGGGGTTCGTCTCTCCCGGTATTGGGGGTGAGGTCGCGCTGTGTCTAGGAGAGCCCTTACACGAATTCCTTGGCCAAGGCAGGAGATTTACTGGTAGGTATTCCAGTAGTATCTCTGGGTGTTCTGGGCTGCACTCCGACCCGACTTGTACCGCTTTTGGGTGTCTGACTTTTAACAACCCCCTAGGCCCGCCATGCGATGCTCATAGACGAACGGACCGGACTGTACGAATATTGTCGCTGACAGGCTCAGTAGGGTGTCAGGATGAGTTCGCTCATCGACGTCCCTTTTGGTCAATAGCTGGTAGCCCGTCACGAATGGCTAATACCTCTGACGTGCTAGTGGTTAAATCCACGGCCATAGTATTGACGAGTCTTTAGAGTCCCCCACAGACAGTTGCTCAAGTTTTCGGGCGAAACGCTGTAGAGGCCGTATGGAGATATGGCACGGTTCGATCAGATACGTGCGTTATTGCACGGATCAGGATCGAACAGTTAATACTAGCGGGCTTTGGTTTAAGCCGGATCCTAGTATTGTACAGTGTTGACTTTGTCTCATTGCATTTGTGTTTCGGTCGAAATACAAATGTGGATATGTATATACAGTAGCGGGGTTTGCTTGTAATTTATTACGGTATCAGTTTTTTGGACGTGCCAGTTTTTTTTTCCGTTTAAGCCATATTTCTTTGTATCTTTCAATGGCTGAAAATTGGTGGAGGAGGGCTTATTTGCATTCGTGCAAATATGTATTTTGGAGGGTTGTCTTTGCATATTGTTGTATCATGATAATTCCTCTACCATATGACTTCATTTGACTTCTTCTTCTTTTCATCATGGTTGTTGATGATTAGGTTGTTGGAGTGTTGCTTTTGGAGTAATGATGTTAGATGGTGATGGAGGGTTATGATGATGGTTGATGGAGTGTGGATTTTATTTGTGATCATTTCTTTTGGTAATGATAATCATCTCTCTCTCCTGATTTTGATATACTCATTTTCATTTGGCCACAAAAACTAACCTCATTCATTTTCCCTCATGCCATGGCCTGCGAAGTAAGGGGAGGGCTGTCCCAATTTTTGGATGATGGAATTACACTCATTTGGCTTGGCAAAATCATTTAGCTCCTCCTCCAAAAGTTCATATCTCATACCTGCACCATATGGCAACATCCTCTACCCCAATAGAGACAAAGAGCACTACACTATTCTACAGCAATCCTTGGGCACGTCGGCTCGTCAACTTCGTGCCCGAGTTGCTTCGGTCCAGAGGTGGGAGCCCGTAAAAGAAGTCGGCGACGTGGTTCCCTTCCGGCGGCGTGGTGGAGACTGGAGATTCCGCGGGGAGATCGGGACGACGACGAGAAGACCGAAGGATACGGATCGCTCAGTATATCTCTCTACCCTTTCTCTAGATAGCTAGGACTAGTTTAATGGCATGATCCGGGTTTATAGTGCGCGGTGGTGCCGGTTTTAAAGTTTAAAGAAAAGCATCGCTTCCGCATTCCGGCGTCGGATTGACGGCCGGGGCGCCGCCGTGCACTTACAGAACAGTGGAGGTAACATATGCTACTTTTTCATAAGTCAGTGCAATGTTGACGTTCCTTAGCCAATCTTTATAGTTCTGTCCGGTCAGTATATATTTTTCATGTAATAGTTTTAGTCCTGTCATGGTAGCTGCCAGAGAGAGAGAAAAGAAATACTCAGCATATGCTTTTGCAAGTTTAGATTGGTTTATTAATTTATCTAAACAGGATGGCTCCCACTTTTTCCTCAAATCCTTCTTCAAAACCCAAAAGAAGAACTAGTCAGGATTTAATCACATGTCACAATACTTGCTTAACCTTTCAGCCAGGCCAGTGTTGGTACTTCTAGGGAGGTTTTCCAACGCTTTCGCGAAGTTCCTTAATTAAATAACCTCTTTTCCCTGGAGGCGTAGCCCCTCTAACACCTTTCTGGACACCTACTTTGTTTATAAAATTGATTGTTAAGTGAGAAAATTTCCCGAGAGTAATCCTACTCATCTGTGGGATCGGGATCCAACTATTATTGTATGATGCCCTAGATGGAAGCCACTCTAGTCAAAATACTCCATAAGGTATGCTAAATCTGCAATTTTCAATTTTTGAAACTCCCGATGTGATTTTTACCCTAAGCTCTTATGACCTTGACGTAGGCCAACAAATCATAAGATGCAAGTCAAGTTCTACCTGTCGTTGTCCTGATTAATTTAGGTCCATCGTACATACCCTTGACGTAGGCCAACAAGGCTGTACGTCTGTCCTAAACTAATGCATCTATCTATGCAACAAAAAAACAACACATTGCTACCATCCACTATGCCTTGACGTAGGCCAACAAACATAGCATGAATACGATGTGCTGTTTTATTTGAAACGACGGAGGGTTACGACTGGTTTTTGGCAAAAAACCGTTAACGTAGTAAACTTGATATGATCGAAGGAACCAAGATAGCTGTTTTTAAAAGGAGTGGTTTAAGCTCCGTATTTAAAAATTTTCCTTTTTGAAGAAAACCAAGTGGTTTTGAAATTCTTCCAACGATTAAGTTTAGGTTTTATTTTATTTTCATTAATAATAATGCGTCCCATCATTAACCTATCATTACAGATAACAACGAAAATACAACGTCCTCTTATGCCATCCGCATTCGCCACGGGGTCCCGTCATCACCCGTTAGGTTACTTAACTAACGGCATAGCGGGGGCTGGGCTAGAGTGGTTGTAAAACATAAGTGACATCTAAATAGATATCATATAAAGATATTGTACATTCGTCAGACGCAATAATAGGCATTTCAGATCACAGATGAACATTATTGGATTATGCAAGCAATCCGTGTTTCTCTTGAGCCTGCAACGAAAGACGGATTACACAGTTGTGATGAATAGCCATTACCCCACCCAAGACCCCTACAGGTACGGCAAACTACCCGCCAAGTGCCCGAAGTGAAGCGGTCTCCCTTAACAACGTGAGTAGGCCACTAAACACTTCAAAGTACCCGGTAGTTTGTGCACCCCACCTTAGGTCTATCCTAGGAGCATAAACAGTAAAATGAAATAATACAACGATGGCTACAACCGCAACCTGGATGTGCCCCGCAAAATAATATTACAACATATTACAATTACATCGAATGAATTAATATAATAACCCATCACAAAACACCAGCTAATTATCACAACAATCCAATACAGTTCATAAACACAAACAGTTAAAACATTACAGATATGTGCAACCCCCTGCCAACCGACATACTAGCAGTTAGGGGAGGTTTACGAACACATAATAAAGTTCACAGATATAATCAAACAAGCAAACATCGTATAATTTCGATCGATCAAACACATTAGATTCTACTCCAAAACATCTCTGTAAATCTGAAACTTGAGCAGAAAATAAATCATTCCAGAAAAGACAAAACATCACAGAAGATTCACAGGGAAAAACTGGGCTGAATCAGCTCCAACTCGGCCGCGGATCCACGGCGGATCGGTGGGATCGGCCGCGGTTCCGCGGCTCTTTGGCCGATTCAGGAGCCCATTTTTTTCCAGTGTTCTTATAATATCATGTAGGTTATTCTTGAGGTCCCTGAAAAATTTTTAGGCCTCATTTTAAAATCGACAAAAACTATGTTATATCGTTATATTTTCCGGTTCGTTTTGGGTTCGAAATTCATACGACTTTGCAAATGAGTTAATTATTGTTTAGTGAGGCTCTGATACCACTGTAAGTCGATGTACAACACCCCATGAGTTGCGGGTAGGCGGAAAAATGAAAAACGATCTGCTTCATTAAGCATACATCAACTAACCGAAGATCTTTGCTAAACGATAATTAACAACAACCATAGAAGTTCTTAGCTACTATGTAAAGAGATTATACCTGGTGAATCGTGTCCTTCGTCGTTTCGATCTACGTCCTCCTCGGCCTCCTTCCCGTGATAGATGATCCACCCGAGAACCCTAATCCAAGCTTCACCTCCAAACTTGAGGTAACTAAGTTTCTCTAGTTGCTAATCAAAGGAACTTAGATCATATAGAGTTAGGTTATGGAGTGTTTAGTCTATTCTAATCCTTGATCTCAACTCATGAGTGGTAGGATTAGAGTTTGAAGAGAGAGTGAGCTTGAGGAGAGAGAAGGTGAAGATAATAATGATAATGATATTGTTTCTCACTTAAATATATGAAGCATAATGAAAAAACAAATAAATGAATAAATATGATTATTCATCAAGCTACATTAATTCAATATGAGTGATTCACTATGTGAGTCATTAAGCATTTAATAATGCATTAATGTCATGATGAATCACACTGAATGAGTCACAATATCATTTAATGATAATGCCACCTAAACCCTCAAGTCACCATGCTTCTAGAAGCTTCCCGTAAAATTACGAGAATGCCCCTCCTATCCGTGAAAACACGGAAAAACTTTAGACTGTATAAATCCAATAACCTGATACTAAAATCTGGCTTAAACCAAAGCAGTCTAGTAAAAACTGTCCGAATGTCGTACGTGCGTTTAAACACGTATTCGTCCGAACCCTTTGTCGTAAAACCATACGACCTCTATATAGTTTCGCCTGGAGTTAGGAAATCTCTGTGTGGGACTCTAAATACTCGACTACTACGCTGGCAGTGGGTTTAACCACAGACCGCAAGCGGCACTAGCTGTACGTAACGGTCCCAAGGTAGATGACGATAAGAAAGCCGATGAGGAAAACCATCTGAAATCCTACTGAGCCTGTCCGTGACAATATCCGCGCAGTCCGGTCTGTTCGTCTAAGAGTATCGCATGTATGGTCTAGGGGGTGGTGAAAGTCAGACCCCTAATAACCGTACAAGTCGTGCCGGCATGGCTCAAGATCATCCGAGAATCTACTGATCGGTCCATCAGTAATTCTCAGTCAGCCCTGGCCAGGGACTTATGGTAATGACCAACCGATCACATTGCGATATCAACTCCCTAGACCGGGAGAGACGAATCCCTAAGAGTCGCTCACTACCTCCATGTGGCTCAAGACTGTACCCAACTAAAACCTGTTTGCACGACTCCTTTGAACCGTGGTAGGGTAATAATCAAAGCACAGTGGGAACTCACATGAGACAAATGATGACTTTAAGTCAACAGACTATCTGCACACATGTCACCTGAGAACTGCTATCTGACGTTAGGTATAATACCATCCAGTCAGTTCTCGGCGAGTCATGTCCGGTGTTCTCACATGAAGTGAGCATCTGTATACAATCTTAGGTGCACATCACCAATGGCTGTGGGACCAATCCATCGCCCCTCATCAGGGTCTAGATATGTATACACTAGTCTAATCTGGAGTATCGATGCCCTGTCTCGATACTCCTGCGACCAAGGACATTTAAGGATGTGCCAATTGACTATCCAGCTCCCACAAGTATGACTGCCATCATGACGCTGGTAGTCAGGAAAAACACCCTTTGGGCTTTATCAACATGTTTATAAATACAAAGTAAAATATATCACACGTTTAAGATAAAGTCAAACCAAATAACGTACTATCATTAGCAAGATTGTTAAGTACATGCATTTCCCTATCTGTCTATACAATGAAGGCCTCTAGGGCATATATATATCCAACAACATCACAGTTAAACAACAAATCGCCCCAACCAAAAAGCAAAGAAAGAACTGGTGCAGTTGTCAACCGAGTCTCCAACTGCCGAAAACTCCGCACGCATGCCTCAGTCCAAAGAAAAAGAACCTCCTTTCCAGTCAGTTCAGTCAACGGTGTAGCAATACACAAGCAATCCTAGACGAAACGGCGGTAAAAACCTGCTAAGCCCAAAAATCTGTGGACCTCCGTCCCGTACACAAGTCTGGGCCAAAGCTGTACGGCCATGATCTTCCTTAGGACCATACGAAACCGTCTCCCATAACTACAAGACCTAGGAGTCAACACAATCGAGCCTGAAGGAACACTCCGAGAATTTAGTAAACAGCCGGTGCTCTCCCAGTATCTGCAAAACAAATCCTCCAGTGTTGCTCACATTCCTCACGACTCTTGGAAAAGACCAGAATGTCATCAATGACACAAAAATAAACTGGTCGAGGAACGACATGAAGAAATCTGGTTCGTCATATCCATGAATGCTGCTAGGGCATTGGTGAGTCCAACGACACCACCAAAACTCATACTGCCCATAGCGCGCACAAAAGCAGTCTTCGGAATGTCATCACTCCGAACCCGCAACAATGATGACCTGATCCCAAACAAACTTAGAAAATGTCTCTCACTCTGGAGCTGATCGAAGAAATCGTCAATGTGAGGTAAAGAATATCTATCCGCACCGTAAGCCGGTTCAATTGACGATCAATCAATAAATAACCTCAAAGTGTCGTCCTTCTCCTCGACGAACAGAAAAGGAGCTCCCCAAAGCGAAACACTTAGACTCACAAGCCCTTCTATCTAGTAACTCTGCAGCAGATCCTTAAGCTCCCTAAGCTTCGCCGGCTCATCTGGAACAACGTCGGAAAACTCTCGAACGATAAGAACCCAGTCCAACAATCCCACTGTGACTCCGGTATCACGAATGAAAGCTAAGAATCCTAGACATCCTCTCCTCAAAAGCCGACTAGCGAAAAAGGCTGAATTCAAGCTGTGAGAGGCGGCACCACTGGCCCCCCTGCACAACAAGAACTGACTCGCCAGGAAAACAAAACCTGATTGTTTCCTCGCGGAAGTCCTTAGACGCCTAACACGTAGCTAACCAGCCTGTGCCCAAGAGAACGTCAAATCCAACATCTCTAGAAGGATCAAAACGACGGACGAATCTCCATCCCCTATCCGATTGGCACATGACCGAAAGACATGTCGCGCAACAAAAGAATCACTGACAGAAGTTAACACAAAAACGACTGATCTAGCTAACACGACTCTCGACCCAACAACGGCACAAAGTGTAAAACAAACAAGTGCATCAAAAGAACATACGAATTAAGAATACCTGAAAAATCTGCATTAGAAGCCCGCGCGTCCCGATGAGTAGAAGCAAACCCTGGTGTCTGCCCCCTACCCGCAACTGGCTAAACTCCTCCTCTGCCAGCCTGAACCCTCTGAGCGAACCTTCCGCTTCCATGACCTTTCTGAATACGACCCTGACGCGGTATTAGGGAACAACTCCTGATGTGGTGATGAAGTTCCCCGCATCGATAGCATCCTCTCCATGGCTGCCGACCCTCCTAGGAATACGAGCTAAAAGACTGACCTCATCCCAAGCCTCCGCTACTACAGCGACGTGCACGAAATCTGTCTCGGTTACTATGCCTATGACTCTAGGCTGGTAGACCTTTACGAGTCCTCCACTGTTCCGGAACTCCCAAAGTCTCTGGAAGACGTGCCTCGTCAACTAGGGCTGCATCCACTGGTGCTGTATACGTAACACTATGCTGATTGCTGATCGTAAGGAACAACTGGGTAACATCGGTGACAACCTCCTTTCGCTGCGCTGTACCGGCCTCAACCAAAAACCTCATTGTCTGGTTCAAGTCCTGCATCTCTGCCACAAGCCTAGCGATACGATCTGTCGAAGGCTGATCCATCTTCTCCAGTCGAGCATGCCATCCTGGTCAGTCCTCGTCCCACCCGAGTCAACTATGACCTCAGCCCTCGCTGCATCACTCTGAGTTCCCATAGTCGTCGGCGGCAAAGGCTATAAATGGAAATAGGATTCGATAAGATCACGGAAATGGAATCACAAGGATATGTATCGTCAAGAAAGGAATTTCAAGAAATTTGTACTTAGGTCACTTTAGGCGGAGTACCATGTTGTAAGTATGCCGCAGACATACACACACTACGTTACTCTGCTTAAGCTACCTACTCCATTATACCAAGGTCATCCTACACTCCGAAAGGTAAAACCTAGTGCTCTGATACCAACTTTGTCACGACCCGAAATTGGCACGTGACGGCCCTTAAACTATGCAACGTCTACAGGCGTAACGTAATTTAAGTAAACCGAAAACCCAGCAATCTAAACCATCAAAAATAGTAAGAAATAAGAACATTGTTAAAACTTTTGAAATCTCAAACCAAATTCTTTAAAAGTCCATGTTTTCTTCCGTTAAAATTTTGGTAGCACCTCCTTGGTAAAAACCAGCCCCAAAAATGGGTACAACAAAAATATAAGTAAAGCATCCCCAAACGGGGGCAAAAAGACGCCCAAAGGCGGAAAACAACTACCACAACAGATATACGACGCCGTAGCGAAGAAATAAAAGACGATATAAATAAAACTGCATAAATACCTCCAAGTCACAAAAACAATATACAATATAGTCCTCACATCAAGTCTCTAAGTCAAACATGAAATTAGTAGATCGAGAGTACAGGATACAACTAATATACAATAAGCAACATCGGATAACCATAAAACCCACCTAAGCAAAAAAGCACACTATGAGCCGAAGCGGTATCCGCAGCATAAGATGATACGATAGATGAATAGCCTGCCTCGACTACTCTCGGGAAACCTGCAAAAAATGTGGCACAACGGGGGTGAGTTGCCAACTCGTGAATAGTAAATAACATATGCAGGTAATCGCAAGTATGCACATACAGCGCGAATCTAACATATGCAAGCAATAGCAATAAATGGTCATATGTATGCAATAGTCATGAAAGGTACTCTTGCATTTACAACTAATATATGAAGCAATAATATGACAATCTGTATGCAACAATCATGTAAGGTACTCTATTGTTAGTGTATATTCCCTAGGGGCCATTATTGTATCATACTTGTATGTATATCACTTAATGGAAGCTTGGGATATTCACAGTTGTATATACAATCTTGCTAAAAATGGTAGTATGCTACTTGGTTTGTGTCTACTTGAATATGTGCATATGTTTCTTGTAACGTATCACTTATACATATTAGTAGAGCCCATAGGATCTTTGCTTGATTACCAGCGTTGTGATAGCAGTCACACTAGTGGGGGCTGGATAGTCTTTAAGCAACATCCTATACTTGTCCCTAGTCGTAAGATTATTGAGACTGGGCATCGATACTCCATAGTAGACTAGTGTGTACGCTTCTCATCCCAGTCGGGGAGATAGTCTGTCCCACAGCCATCAGTATGTCGTACTGGAGATAGTATACAGGTGCTCGTTATGTTACAGGTACACCGGACAGGACTCGTAGGGGGACTGTTGGTTGGTATTATACCAATCGTCAGTTAAAAGTTCCCAGGTGACATGAGTACAGCATAGTCCGCAGACTTGAGACTGCTACTTCGTCTCGAGTGTGTCCCACTGTTCTTAGATTGCTACCCTACCACGGCTCAACAGAGTCGTGCAAACAGGTAGCAGTTGGGTGCAGTCCCGAGCACTTGGAGGCAGTGGCGGTTAGAAAGGATTCGTCTCTCCCGGTATTAGGAGTTGATATCGTGCTGTGTCAGAAAGCCATTACGCAAAGTCCCTGGCTAGGACAAGCGAGATTTACTGGTAGGTTCCAGTAGTTTCTCAAGGTGTAATGGGCTACGCTCCGACACGACTTATAGCGCTATTAGGGGACTGAGGCTTGCCGCCCCCTAGGCTAAATATGCGATAGTCTTAGATGAACAGACCGGACTGTACCGAGATTGTCACATCAGGCTCAGTAGGAGTTCGCTTAGGTTTCCTCATCGGCCTTCTTATCAACATCTACCTGGGGACCGTTACGTACAGCTAGTGCCGCTTGCGGTCTGTGGTTAAACCCACTGCCAGCGTAGTGTCGAGTCTTTAGAGTCCCACAAAGAGAGTTTCCCTGCTCCAGGCGAAACGATATAGAGGTCGTTTGGTTTTACGACAAGGGTTCGGACGCGTACGTGTGTTTACGCACGTACGACGTTCGGACAGTTTATGCTAGCCGGCTTTGGTTTAAGCCAGATTCTAATAACGGGTTATTGGATTTGTACAGTCTAAAATTTTTCCGTGTTTTCACGGATAGGAGGGGCGTTCTCGTAATTTGTCGGGAAGTTTCAAGATGGATGATGACATGGAGGGTAAGGTGGCATTAGCATTTAATGAATTTGTGACTCACTTAGATGAATCATTCAAGTAAATTAATGAAGCATTTATTGCTTAATGACTGACTTGATGATTCATTGCTTATATTCAATGAAGCATGATGATAATGCATTTTGATTTAATCTTTTTGATTTTCTTATGCTTCATAATATATTAGAAGTGAGAAGCTTTTTCATTGATTCTAAGGCTCACCTTCTCTCTCCTCAAGCTCTCTCTTGAAACCCTAATCCTCCCCTCTCATGTGTTGACATCAAGGATTAGATAGACTAATACATCCATAACCTCACTTTATATCCCCTAGGTAACTTAGATTAGCACTTTGAGCAACCTAGTTATCTCAAGTTAGAGATCAAGCTTGGCGTAGGAGCTCTCGGGTGGATCGTCTTTGACTCGAGGAGGCCGTTAAGGTGCCGATGTTCCAAGGAGCCTACGAGGAGTGGAGGACAGCGATGAAGACCCGAAGGACAAGTAACGTGAGATATAACTTCGAATCCGAGTAGTCAAACCTCTCGTAGTTTGCTAGTAACGGTTTAGATACGATTCATTCGCTCAAGTCCGTGTTACGAAGCTTTTGTTAGTGTATATGCCCTAGAGGCCATTACTGTATCATACTATTGTTAGTGTATATGCCCTAGGGGCCATTACTGTATCATACTAGTTTGTATATTACTTAATGGAAGCTTGGGATATTCACCTTGTATAAACAATCTTGCTCAATATAGTAGTATGCTACTTGGTTTGTTTCTACTTCAATGTGTACTTGTGTTTATTTTACTATATCACTTATACGCATTAGTGGAGCCCTTAGGATCATTGCTTGATTACCAGCGTTGTGATGGCAGTCACACTAGTGGGGGCTGGGTAATCTATAAGCACATCCTTATACAGGTCCCTAGTCGCAGGACTATCGAGACAGGGCATCGATACTCCGGAGTAGACTAGCGTATGCGCTTCTCATCCCAGTGTGGGAGATGGTCTGTCCCACAGCCATCAGTACGTCGTACTAGAGATAGTATACGGGTGCTCGTTAGGTTACGAGTACACTGGACAGGACTCGTCGGGAACTGACAGGTTGGTATTATACCTATCGTCAGTCATCAGTTCCCAGGTGACATGAGTACAGCTTAGTCCGCTGACTTGATACTAGCACTTCGCCTCGAGTGTGTTCCCACTGCACTTTGATCACTACCCTACCACGGCTCAAAGGAGTCGTGCAAACAGGTGGTGATTAGGTGCAGTCCCGAAGCACTTGGAGGCAGTGCCGGTTAGACAGGTTTCGTCTCTCCCGGTATTGGGGGTTGACATCGCGCTGTGTCTAGGAGAGCCATTACACGAGTAGTCCCTGGCCAGGGCAAGCGAGATATACTGGTAGGTTCCAGTGTTATCTCAGGGTGTTTTGGGCTTCACTCCGACACGACTTGTACCGCTATTGGGGGACTGACGTTTTACCGCCCCCTAGGCCCGACATGCGATGTATCAGACGAACGGACCGGACTGTACGGAGACTGTCACATTCAGACTCAGTAGGAGTACAGATGGGGTTTCACCTCGTCAGCCTTCTTGTCGGCATCTACCTGGGGACCGTTACGCACAGCTAGTGCCGCTTGCGGTCTGTGGTTAAACCCACTGCCAGCGTAGTGCCGAGTCTTTAGAGTCCCACACAGAGGGTATTCGCCTCTGGGCAAAACAGAGTAGATGTCGCATGGTTTTGCGACAGGGTTCGTTCTCATCGGCGCACTTGTGCACGTTTGGAGTCCGGACAGATTATACTGGCAGGCTCTGGTTTGAGCCAGATACTGGTATATGTTTTGGGGGTTGCTTTTCTATCTCGGTATTCTTGTTTCTCGGAACGAGAATGCAGGTGTGTATGCACAGTTGCTTGAGGCGGAGGATGAGATTTTTCATTAGGGTTTCGGAACGGGTGCGTATGCACAGTTGACAGTTATCTTTTTCCAAACCCTAATGGATTTATGAATTATCTATTAATAATAGTAATTAAATGAGAATTATGTTATGGTTGATTTTTGTTGACTTATTGACCTTGGTTGACTTGTTGACCATTGACCACCATCATGCTTTGAAAGATCCTTCTTGATTCATGCTTACACTTCATTTAAAGAAGCATGATAGTGGTCATTCTAAATTACCATCAACTATTCTTATTTTGAATTATTATTATTTAGATAATTCTTTTCTTTTGGCATTATGGTTGCAAGAAAGAAAAACCTAGCTCATGATCTCATTTAGCTTCTCTCTCCTCTCTTCATCTTCTTCTTCCTCAAGCTCAAGGTGACCCCTTCTCATGTGTTGAGAATCCATCACCTTGAAAAGAAAAACAACCCCTAGTTACTCTCTACTCATTCTAGGATCAAGGTTTGGCAAACCGGAAACCCTAGTTCACTCAAAGATCGAGGAAGAGCCCAAAGGTAGAACCTTCGAGGTGGATCCATCTTCGACGGAAGAAGGCTACAAGGCAAGAACCATCAACCTCTACAAGGTTTGAAGAAGAAGGAGTTCAAGTTTAGGTATAACCTTCATCCGAGTAGCTAAAACTCTTTAGCTTGTATGCTAGTTTAGTTTAGACACGATCCCGACCTAGTTTAGTCCATGTTGCCTCTTGCGATAAAAATTTGTTTTTTATACCGTTTCCGCCTCCCCGTAAGTACCGGGGGTCGCAATATGGACTTACAGTGGTATCAGAGCCTAACTAAACTTAAACTAGCTTGGTAGTGAAGTGTAACGAAGTTCGGAACCGAAAAAGTCACAAAACCGGAAAATTACAAAACCTGAGTTTCTGTTGAAATTTTTTTGACTCAAAATGAAAAACGTTATACTTGTAAATTCGTCTCAGGGTTTTGTGAGAACACCCAAGAAAAACGATGCCCAAATTCGTTCAAACCGCCGCGGTTCCGCGGCACGAGGTAGGCATGTGCCGCGGAACCGCCGCCGTTTGTTTTCCTCTCTGCATCGTTTTTCGTGCAGTGTTCTTATGGTGGGATTTTGTGATTTTTAAGATATATTATATGTGCCCAGATTTTCCAGAACAGAAATTTGCTTTTGGGGTCCTATAATTCCGTATTTTTTCCGAACTTCACTGCACTTTGACTATGATGGTTATATCTGTGATGCTTGCATGTATTGAACGTCGGCTAATCGCTATAAGACGATTAGTCGGGGTTATACATGATCTGTTTTTGATATTGGAATGTGTATATGAATGTATTGGACTGTCGCGGGTGAATAGCCGGGTTGGATGTGAGATGAGCTTTTGTTTTTCTTTCATTCATTGTAAATGTAAATTGATGTAATAATTATTATTTGTTTGGCCGCACAACCGGGTCGGGGTTGTAGCCGTCATTGTATAATTCTTTTTACTGTTTTTGCTCCTAGGATAGACCCATGGAGGGGTGCACAAACTGCTGGGTACTTGGCGGGTAGTTTGCCGCACCCGTAGGGGTCTTGGGTGGGGTTTTGGCTATTCACCGCGACCGTGTTATCCGCTTTTCGTTTCAGGCTCGAAAGGATTGCGGATTGCTAGTATATCCAATGTATTCATCTGTGATCTGTAATGTCTATCATTGCTTTCTATTTAGGCGTTGCTTATGTTTTACAGCCGCGCTAGCCCAGCCCCCGCTCTGTCGTTAGTTAAGTAACCTAACGAGTGATGACGGGACCCCGTGGCGAATGCGAATGGCATAAGCGTACGTCATATTTTGGTTGTTTTCTACAATGGTAGGATTTAAATGATGGGACGCATTAAAAGTACTAATGCAAGAATATCACGCATTAAAAGAACTAATGCAAGATAATAAACCAAGTTAAAATCGTTGGAACACTTTCGAAAAACCACTCGGTTCTTTTCAAAACTATCTTTAAATGCGGAGCTTGAGCCACTCCTTCTAAAAGCTATCTCGTTCCATCGATTATATCAAGTTCACTACATTCACGGTTTCGCCAAAACCATTCGTAACCCTCCGTCGTTTCACATGAATAGTCAATAGTATTCAAGCTGTGTTTGTTGGCCAAAGTCAAGGCATAGTGATTGGTAGCTATTGGGTATTCATGTGCAGCATAGATAGATGCGTTGGTTTGGAACAGTCGTACTGCCTTGTTGGCCAAAGTCAAGGGTAGATACGGGTGGATTCAAATTAACCTGGAGAACGACGGGTAGAACTTGACATGTGACTTATGATTTGTTGGCCAAAGTCAAGGTCATAAGAGCATGGGGAAAAAATCCACATCGGGAGTTTCATAAGTACTGAAACTTGCTAGATTTGCATACCATTTGGAGTGTGGTGATTCTGGTAGGATTCCTTCAGTTTCGTCACGCGATGATATTTGGATCCCGATCCTACTGTGAGTATATGCTACTCCTCGGGAAATTTCTCACTATACGATCAATGCTATAAACCTAGTAGGTGGCTAGAAAGGTGTTAGCGGGGCTACGCCCCCAGGGAAAGGAGGTTATTTAATTAAGGAACTTCGCGAAAGCGTTGGAAAACCTCCCTCGAAGTACCGACACTGGCCTGGCTGAACGGTTAAGCAAGTATTGCACGGTGGGATTGATCCCGGCTAATTCTTCCTTTGTGGTTTGAGGAGGGATTCGAGAGACAGTGGGAGCCATCCTGTTTAGACAAATTAAAAACCATTCTAAACTTGCAAGAGCATCGTGCTAAAGTGTTCCTTCTCTCCCCCCTGCAGCGACCAAATCGAAATGACTGGACTTAAGTTACTTCTAGATAAAAACATATTGACAGGGCCAAACTACAAAGATTGGCTCAGGAATGTCAAGTTGGCAATCACTTACGACAAGCTGGGGTATCTTCTTACCACCAAAGCTCCCCCCGTCCCAGGTCCCACCTCTAGCGTCGCGGATAAGGAAATCCGTAAGACTTGGGAGATTGACAGCGCGAAGGCCAGGTGCCTCGTACTTGCCTCGATGGACAACGATCATCAGAGGAGGCACGAGAATATGGATTTGGAATCCATATTTCTTCATACAAAAGAACTGTATGGAGAGCAGTCTCGTATCGCAAGATACGAAGTGTCGAAGAAGTTGTTTTCGACAAAATTGGCCGTCGGATCATCGGTAGCGGACCACGTGCTTAAGATGATTGGCTACACTGAGGAGCTCGCGGAACTTGGGACCACGTTGGACAGTGAACTCTATACGGATATAATTCTCCAGTCCCTTCCATCCACTTACGCCCAGTTCATACTGAATTTCAACTTGCAAGAAAAGGAAGTTGAACTTTCAGAACTCCTCAACATGCTGAGGAGTGCAGAGGGCACCCTACAGAAGGGTAGGGAAACACCCGCTTTGTTTGTAGGAGGATCTTCTTCCTCTAGGTCCAAGGCGAAAGCCAAGGGAAAGAGGAGGAAAGCCCCCGCCAAACCAAGAGGCGGTGTTAGTAAAGTGGGTACGAAGGGAAAAGAATTGGCAACAAAGATTGCGGGGAAGCTTGTGGGTAAAGAAGAATGCTTCTATTGTCATAAGAGTGGACACTGGAAGAAAGATTGCAGGGCTTGGAAGGCCAAGACACAGGAACTGAAGCAGGTTGCGGCTTCAGCTTCAGGTGTGTATGTTATTAAAAACTGTCTTTCTATAAACTCTACTTCCTGGGTATTGGATACCGGATCAGGATCTCATATCTGTAATTCATTGCAGGCGTTGAGAAATCGTAGGTTTTTGAAGGAAGGTGACATGACCCTCAGAGTTGCGAACGGAGCTAGCATGGATGCTAAAGCCGTGGGGGACTATCACCTGGGAATGTCAGATGGGCATGTTTTGGTTTTGCGTAATTGTTTTTTTGTACCCAACGCAACTTGTAATATCATATCTGTATCTTTGGTTTCTAAAGAAGGTTATGAATTTGCGTTTGTAAGTAATGTTGTAAACATTCACCTTAATCAAGTTCTGATTGGGTCAGGTACACTGAGCAATGGTATATACGTATTGAACCAACCACAGATTTTCAATGTCCAGAATACACACAAAAGAAAGTCTCCAGATATCAATCAGGCTTTCTTATGGCATTGTAGACTGGGTCACATCAATGAGACACGGTTGACTAAGTTACATAAAGAAGGATACTTGGATCCGTTCGAGTATCAGTCTTATGCCACTTGTGAATCTTGTCTCATGGGAAAGATGACAAAGACTCCGTTCACTGGACACGGAGTAAGAGCGAGCGAGCTCTTGGGGCTCGTACACAGCGACGTGTGCGGTCCAATGTCTACACATGCGCGAAGCGGTTACTCTTACTTCATTACTTTCACGGATGATTTCTCAAGGTACGGTTATGTCTTCTTAATGAAACATAAGTCCGAAGCCTTTGAAAAATTCCAGGAATATAAGAATGAAGTAGAGAAACAGACCGGCAAAAGTATCAAGATTCTAAGATCGGATCGAGGTGGAGAATACTTAAGTGCCGAGTTCCTGAATTATTTAAAAGAGAACGGAATTCTCTCTCAGCTTACTCCTCCATACACTCCGCAACACAACGGTGTATCGGAGAGACGGAACCGAACCCTATTGGATATGGTACGGTCCATGATGAGCAACGCTGAGTTACCGCGATCATTCTGGGGGTATGCGCTAGAATCAGCTGCGTACCTTTTGAACCGAGTTCCTACTAAGACTGTGCCTACCACACCATATGAAATGTGGAGTGGGAAGAGACCCTATCTTAAGCATATTAAGACATGGGGATGTCCAGCTTTTGTTAAAAAGCAGCATGCGGACAAGCTCGAGGCACGCTCAGTACAGTGTAAGTTCGTGGGATATCCAAAGAATTCCAAGGGATATTTCTTCTACTGTGAAGAGGAACAAAAAGTTCTTGTTTCTCGTCATGCCTACTTCTTGGAAACTGAGTTTTTGGAAAACCAGATAAGTGGGAGCACAGTAGAACTGGAAGAAATTCCAGAACCACGAGCTATTACTGAAAGCTTGGAAGAACCAGAGGGTTCAAAAGAACAGGACATTCCTACGCCGCTCCGCAGGAGTAGTAGGCAGTCTCCGCCCGAGAGATACTACGGTTTTCTCATAGACGGGGATCGAGAGGATTGCATCATAAATTATGATGAGCCTACTAGCTTCCAGCAGGTCGTTCAGAGCGTTGACTCGGTAAAATGGCTGGATGCAATGCGGACCGAAATGGAGTCCATGTACACCAACAAAGTATGGACGTTGGACATTGCTCCAGACGGGGTAAAACCCGTAGGATGCAAGTGGATCTTCAAAAGGAAGATTGGTGTAGATGGACAGGTTGAGACCTATAAAGCTAGACTTGTAGCAAAGGGTTTCCGTCAAAGACCTGGCTTGGACTATGACGAAACCTTTTCTCCAGTGGCTATGCTGAAATCCATTCGGATCCTTCTTACCATTGCTGCCTTCCACGATTATGAGATTTGGCAGATGGACGTAAAGACCGCTTTTCTAAATGGAAATTTAGAGGAGTGTGTCTATATGGATCAGCCAGAGGGTTTCATTCAGAGTGGGAGCAGCGGAAAGGTGTGCAAGTTGCTTAAGTCCATCTATGGACTAAAGCAGGCATCGCGGAGTTGGAACATCTGTTTTGATGAGGCGGTCAAGGAATTTGACTTTATCAAAAATCCAGATGAACCATGCATCTATAGTAGATTTGTAGCGAGAACTGTAGTATTCCTCGTTTTATACGTGGATGACATTCTCTTAATAGGAAATGACATTCCTATGCTACAATCTGTCAAGGGGTTCTTGTCACACAGGTTCTCTATGAAAGACCTGGGTGATGCCTCATACATCCTGGGGATCCGGATCCATCGTGATAGATCCAAGAGGATATTAGGACATTCTCAGTCCAGGTACATCGACACCATAGTGAAGAGATTCAGTATGGAAGATTCCAAGCGCGGTAACCTACCGGCTTGTCACGGGATCACCCTCTCTAAAGAGATGTCTCCCAAGACTGATTTGGAGAGGGATCGCATGTCTATTATACCCTACGCTTCTGCGGTAGGCTCTATAATGTATGCGATGTTGTGTACCAGACCGGATGTAGCTTATGCACTGAGCGTGGTAAGCCGGTATCAGTCAAACCCTGGGGAGAAACACTGGATAGCGGTAAAGAACATTCTCAAGTACCTGAGAAAGACTAAGGAGATGTTCTTGGTGTATGGCGGAAAAGACCTCCAGATCGAGGCCTTTGCTGACTCCAGCTTCCAGAGTGACAAGGATGATTCCAAATCCATGTCAGGTTTTGTCTTCACCCTCAATGGAGGGGCGGTATGTTGGAAGAGCTCCAAACAGGAAACCGTTGCAGACTCGACTATGGAAGCGGAATACATTGCTGCATCTGATACCGCAAAAGAAGCTGTCTGGATAAGGAAGTTCTTAAAAGAACTTCAGGTGGTTCCGTCCATTGTTGACCCAATACCTCTGTATTGCGACAACAATGGGGCTATAGCTTTAGCGAAGGAACCCAGGTCCCATCAGAGATCCAGGCACATCTTGAGGCGGTATCACCTGATCAGGGAGATCGTGGATCGCAAGGAGATCGAGGTTCGGAGGGTTGCTTCAGAAGAGAACACTGCAGATCCATTCACCAAGGCCCTACCCCAGACTCAGTTCGAGCGGCTGATCGAGATGATAGGTCTTCGATACGCCAGTACATGGCCTTAGTGCAAGTGGGAGATTGTTAGTGTATATGCCCTAGAGGCCATTACTGTATCATACTAGTTTGTATATTACTTAATGGAAGCTTGGGATATTCACCTTGTATAAACAATCTTGCTCAATATAGTAGTATGCTACTTGGTTTGTTTCTACTTCAATGTGTACTTGTGTTTATTTTACTATATCACTTATACGCATTAGTGGAGCCCTTAGGATCTTTGCTTGATTACCAGCGTTGTGATGGCAGTCACACTAGTGGGGGCTGGGTAATCTATAAGCACATCCTTATACAGGTCCCTAGTCGCAGGACTATCGAGACAGGGCATCGATACTCCGGAGTAGACTAGCGTATGCGCTTCTCATCCCAGTGTGGGAGATGGTCTGTCCCACAGCCATCAGTACGTCGTGCTAGAGATAGTATACGGGTGCTCGTTAGGTTACGAGTACACTGGACAGGACTCGTCGGGAACTGACAGGTTGGTATTATACCTATCGTCAGTCATCAGTTCCCAGGTGACATGAGTACAGCTTAGTCCGCTGACTTGATACTAGCACTTCGCCTCGAGTGTGTTCCTACTGCACTTTGATCACTACCCTACCACGGCTCAAAGGAGTCGTGCAAACAGGTGGTGGTTGGGTGCAGTCCCGAAGCACTTGGAGGCAGTGCCGGTTAGACAGGATTCGTCTCTCCCGGTATTGGGGGTTGACATCGCGCTGTGTCTAGGAGAGCCATTACACGAGTAGTCCCTGGCCAGGGCAAGCGAGATATACTGGTAGGTTCCAGTGTTATCTCAGGGTGTTTTGGGCTTCACTCCGACACGACTTGTACCGCTATTGGGGGACTGACGTTTTACCGCCCCCTAGGCCCGACATGCGATGTATCAGACGAACGGACCGGACTGTACGGAGACTGTCACATTCAGACTCAGTAGGAGTACAGATGGGGTTTCACCTCGTCAGCCTTCTTGTCGGCATCTACCTGGGGACCGTTACGCACAGCTAGTGCCGCTTGCGGTCTGTGGTTAAACCCACTGCCAGCGTAGTGCCGAGTCTTTAGAGTCCCACACAGAGGGTATTCGCCTCTGGGCAAAACAGAGTAGAGGTCGCATGGTTTTGCGACAGGGTTCGTTCTCATCCGCGCACTTGTGCACGTTTGGAGTCCGGACAGATTATACTGGCAGGCTCTGGTTTGAGCCAGATACTGGTATATGTTTTGGGGGTTGCTTTTCTATCTCGGTATTCTTGTTTCTCGGAACGAGAATGCAGGTGTGTATGCACAGTTGCTTGAGGCGGAGGATGAGATTTTTCATTAGGGTTTCGGAACGGGTGCGTATGCACAGTTGACAGTTATCTTTTTCCAAACCCTAATGGATTTATGAATTATCTATTAATAATAGTAATTAAATGAGAATTATGTTATGGTTGATTTTTGTTGACTTATTGACCTTGGTTGACTTGTTGACCATTGACCACCATCATGCTTTGAAAGATCCTCCTTGATTCATGCTTACACTTCATTTAAAGAAGCATGATAGTGGTCATTCTAAATTACCATCAACTATTCTTATTTTGAATTATTATTATTTAGATAATTCTTTTCTTTTGGCATTATGGTTGCAAGAAAGAAAAACCTAGCTCATGATCTCATTTAGCTTCTCTCTCCTCTCTTCATCTTCTTCTTCCTCAAGCTCAAGGTGACCCCTTCTCATGTGTTGAGAATCCATCACCTTGAAAAGAAAAACAACCCCTAGTTACTCTCTACTCATTCTAGGATCAAGGTTTGGCAAACCGGAAACCCTAGTTCACTCAAAGATCGAGGAAGAGCCCAAAGGTAGAACCTTCGAGGTGGATCCATCTTCGACGGAAGAAGGCTACAAGGCAAGAACCATCAACCTCGACAAGGTTTGAAGAAGAAGGAGTTCAAGTTTAGGTATAACCTTCATCCGCGTAGCTAAAACTCTTTAGCTTGTATGCTAGTTTAGTTTAGACACGATCCCGACCTAGTTTAGTCCATGTTGCCTCTTGCGATAAAAATTTATTTTTTATACCGTTTCCGCCTCCCCGTAAGTACCGGGGGTCGCAATATGGACTTACAACTAGTTTGTATATTACTTGATGGAAGCTTGGGATATTCACCTTGTATAAACAATCTTGATCAATATAGTAGTATGCTACTTGGTTTGTTTCTTCTTTAATGTGTGCATGTGTTTCTTTTAGCATATCGCCTTTACACATTAGTAGAGCCCCTAGGATCTTTCCTTGATTACCAGTGTTGTGATGGCAGTCACACTCGTGGGGGCTGGGTAATCCACAAGCACATCCTTATGCAGGTCCCTAGTGGTAGGACAATCGAGACAGGGCATCTATACTCCGGAGTAGACTAGCGTATACGCTTCACATCCCAGCTTGGGAAACGGTCTGTCCCACAGCCGTCAGTACGTCGTACTTGAGATAGTATGCGGGTGCTCGTTAGGTTACGAGTACACTGGACAAGACTCGTCTGGAACTGTTGGTTGGTATTCTACCTATCGTCAGTTATCAGTTCCCAGGTGACATGAGTACAGCTTAGTACGCTGACTTGATACTGTCACTTCGCCTCGAGTGTGTTCCCACTGCACTTTGATTACTACCCTACTACGGCTCAAAGGAGTCATGCAAACAGGTAGTTTTTGGGTGCAGTCCCGAAGCACTTGGAGGCAGTGACGGTTAGACAGGATTCGTCTATCCCGGTATTGGGGGTTGACATCGCGCTGTGTCTAGGAGAGCTATTACACAAGTAGTCCCTGTCCAGGGCAAGCGAGATATACTGGAAGGTTTCTAGTGTTATCTCAGGGTGTTCTGGGCTACACTCCGACACGACTTGTACCGCTATTAGGGGACTGACGTTTACCGCCCCTAGGCTCGCTATGCGATGTATCAGACGAACAGACCGAACTGTACGAAGATTGTCACATTCAGGCTCAGTAGGAGTTCAGATGGGTTTACCTCGTCAGTTTTCTTGTCGGCATCGACCTGGGGACCGTTACGTACTGCTAGTGCCGCTTGTGGTCTGTGGTTAAACCCACTGCCAGCGTAGTGTCGAGTCTTTAGAGTCCCACACAGAGGGTTATTCGCCTTTGGTCAAAACAGAGTAGAGGTCGCATGGTTTTGCGGGAGGGTTCGTTCTCATCCGCGCACTTGTGCACGTTTGGCGTCCGGACGGATATTACTAGCAGGCTCTGGTTTTAGCCAGATCCTAGTATATGTTTTGGGGTTAGTTTTATCTCATAGTATTCATGTTCCTCGGAACACGAATGCAGGTGTGTATGCACAGTTTATTGAGGCGGAGGAAGAGGTTTTTCATTAGGGTTTTGGAACGGATGCATATGCACAGTTGACAGTCGTCTTTTTCCAAACCCTAACGAATATGTGATATATCAATTAATAATATTAATTAAATAAAATTGTGTCATGGTTGGGTTTGTTGACTTGTTGACCATGGTTGAAACATTGACTATCATCATTACACATCAAAGATGCTCTTTGATTCTAGCAAAAGCCATTTAATGTGATATGATAATAGTCTTATCAAACCTTCCATCAACCTTTTCATTTAGATTAATTTTATTAATTTGATAATTCACTTATATTGTTATGGTTGTAAAAAACCATCTCAATCTATCATAACCATTCTTTCTCCTCTATTCTTCTTCTTCCTCTAGTTCAAGGAGAACAATTCTCATGTGTTGAGAAACATCTCCTTGAAGATAAAACAACCAAAACTACTCTCTATTCTCTCTAAGGTTGAAGGTCTAGCAAGCCAAATATCTTAGTTCTCTTAAAGTTCGAGAAAGGAGCTCAAGGAAGAAACCCTCAGGTGGATCCATTTTTGACAAGTGTAGGCGACGAGGAAAGCACCATCCGACCACCATCAAGAGTCAAGAAGAAGGATTTCAAGTTGAGGTATAACCCCTAACCGTGTAGACAACTCTCTAGTTAGGTTGCTAGTGTGTAGTTTAGCCAAGATCCATTTTTGTAGTCCATGTTACCCAAACCCTAAAAATCGTTTTTCACCATTTCCGTAAGCCCGAAAGAACCGGGAGAGGTAACGTGGACTTACAGTGGTATCAGAGCCTAACTAAACACACCCTAGCATGTTAGCAAAGTATTTAGAATATCGACCGAACGAAAAAACCGCAAAACACCCAGGAAAACCCTAGTTGCTGCCGATTTTTTTTTCTGCTCTAAAAATAAAAAATCATGTCTTAAAAATCGGCTCAGACTTTTCTATAAACAGGCAAGAAAAATTATCGCACGAGCCGAACAACTCGCCGCGGTTCAGCGGCAGAAGCTTGCTTCTGCCGCGGATCCGCGGCCGAGTTGACTCGACCGTGGATCATTTCTCCTGCAGTTTGTTTTTAGGGGTATTTTGTGATTTTTGGGATGGTTTGTTTCTGCCCAGATTTTCCAGAGAACAAGTTTGTTTTTGGGGTGGTTACAAATCCGTATTTTGGTCGATTTTCTGTAGACTTCGGCTAATGGGTTATATCTGTAATGTTTTATATGTATTGAAAGTCTGCTAATCGCTATACGTCGATTAGTGGGGGTCATACATATCTGTGATTTGTGATGTTGATGGTTTGTGTATATGAATTCGTTGGATTGTCGCGGATGAATAGCCGGGGGGAATTGTGAGATGAGAGTTTTGTTTATCTTTCAATTATTGTAATATGTAAATTGAATATAATATTATTTGTATGGCCGCACAACCGGGTCAGGGTTGTAACCGTCATTGTATAATTTCTTTTTACTGTTTTTCTCCTAGGATAGACCCAAGGTGGGGTGCACAAACTACCGGGTACAGTGAAGTGCCGAGTGGCCTACTCACGTCGTTGAGGGAGGTTGCTTCACTTCGGATACTTGGCGGGTAGTTTGCCGCACCCATAGGGGTCTTGGGTGGGGTTTGGATATTCATCGCGACCGTGTAATCCGCTCTTCGTTACAGGCTCGTACGAATTGCGGATTCCTAGTATATCCAATGTATTCATCTGTGATCTGGAATGGCTATCATTGCATATGACGAATGTTTATATATATCTATATGATATCTATTTAGGCGTTGCTTATGTTTTGCATCCGCGCTAGTCCAGCCCCCGCTCTGTCGTTAGTTAAGTAACCTAACGGGTGATGACGGGACCCCGTGGCGAATGCGGATGGTATAAGCGTACATCATATTTTCGTTGTTTTCTGCAATGGTAGGATTAATTGATAGGACGCATTAAAATTAATCCAAGAAAAATAAACCAAAGTAAAAGTCGTTGGAACACTTTCAAAAACCACTCGGTTTCTTTTCAAAATAACTTTTAAACGCGGAGCTTAAACCACTCCTTTTAAAAGCTATCTCGTTCCATCGATTATATCAAGTTCACTACATTCACGGTTTCGCTAAAACCATTCGTAGCCCTCCGTCGTTTCACATGAATGGTCAATAGTATTCAAGCTATGTTTGTTGGCCAAAGTCAAGGCATAGTGATTGGTAGATATTGGGTATTCATATGCAGCATAGATAGTTGTGTTGGTTTGGGACAGTAGTACTGCCTTGTTGGCCAAAGTCAAGGGTAGGTGCGTGTAGGTTTAAATTAACCTGGAAAATGACGGGTAGAACTTGACATGTGACTTATGATTTTTTGGCCAAAGTCATGGTCATAAGAGCATGGGGCAAAAATCCACATCGGGAGTTTCAAAAAAACTGAAACTTGCTAGCGCTGCATACCATTTGGAGTGTGATGATTCTGGTAGGATTCCTTCAGTTTTGCCACGGAATGATATTTGGATCCCGATCCTACTATGAGTATACACTAGTCCTCAGGAAAATTCTCGCTTAACGATCAATGCTATAAACCTAGTAAGTGTCGAGAATGGTGTTAGCGGGGCTGCGCCCCCAGGGAAAAGAGGTTATTTAATTAAGGAACTTCGTGAAAGCGTTGGAAAACCTGCCTCGAAGTACCGACACTAGCCTGGCTGAACGGTTAAGCAAGTATTGTACAGTGAGATTGATCCTGACTAATTCTTCCTTTTTGGTTTGAGGAGGTATTCGAGAGACAGTGGGAGCCATCCTGTTTAGACAAATTAAAAACCACTCTAAAACTTGCAAGAGCATCATGCTAAAGTATTTCTTCTCTCTCTCCTAATTGCAGCAACCATTCAACATGACTGGACTTAAGTTACTACTAGATAAAAACATACTGACAGGGCCAAACTACAACGATTGGCTCAGGAATGTCAAAATGGCAATCACTTACGACAACTTGGGGTATCTCCTTACCACCAAAGCACCCCCTGTCCCAGGTCCCACCTCCAGCGTCGCGGATAAGGAAATCCGTAAGACTTGGGAGATTGATTGCGCGAAGGCCAAGTGCCTCGTGCTTGCCTCTATAGACAATGAACACCAGAGGAGGCACGAGAATATGGACCTTGAATCCATATTTCTTCATACAAAAGAACTGTATGGGGAGCAATCCCGTATCGCCAGATACGAAGTCTCGAAAAAGCTGTTTTCGGCGAGATTGGCCATCGGATCACCGGTAGCGGAACACGTGCTTAAGATGATTGGCTTCATTGAGGAGCTTACGGACCTTGGGACCACGTTGGAGAATGAGCTCTATACGGACTTGATTCTTCAGTCCCTTCGTTCCACTTACGCCCAATTCATCCTGAATTTGAACTTGCAAGAAAAGGAAGTTGAACTTTCAGAACCCCTCAACATGCTGAGGAGTGCAGAGGGCACCCAACAGAAAGGTAGGGAAACATCCACTTTGTTTATAGGAGGATCTTCATCTTCTAGGTCCAAGGCGAAAGCCAAGGGAAAGAAGAAGAAAACCCCCGCCAAACCAAGGGGCGGTGTTAGTAAAGTGGATACGAAGGGAAAGGCAAATGCAAAAAAGGAAGAGGGAAAGCTTGTAGGAAAGGAGGAATGCTTTTACTGTCATAAGAGTGGACACTGGAAGAAAGATTGCAGGGCCTGGAAGGCCAGAACACATGATGTGAAGAGAGTTGCGGCTTCAGCTTCAGGTGTGTATGTTATTGAAAACTTTCTATCAATAAACTCTACTTCTTGGGTATTGGATACTGGATCAGGATCAGGATCTCATATCTGTAATTCTTTACAGGCGTTGAGAAACCGTAGGATTTTGAAGGCAGGTGATATGACCCTTAGAGTTGCAAACGGAGCTGGCATGGATACTGAGTCCGTGGGGGACTATCACCTGGGGTTGTCAGATGGACACGTTTTGGTTTTGCGTAATTGTTATTTTGTACCAAATGCAACTTGTAATATCATTTCTGTATCTTTAGTTTCTAAAGAAGGTTATGAATTTGCATTTGTAAGTAATGTTGTAAACATTCTCCTTAATCAAGTTTTGATTGGGTAAGGTACATTAAACAATAGAATATACGTATTAAGCCAACCACAGATTTTCAATGTCCAGAATACACACAAAAGAAAGTCTCCGGAATCAAATCAGGCTTTCTTATGGCATTGTAGACTGGGTCACATCAATGAGAGAAGGCTGACGAAGTTACATACAGAAGGATATTTGGATCCGTTCGAATATCAATCATATGCAACTTGTCAATCCTGTCTCACAGGAAAGATGACAAAGACTCCGTTCACTCGACACGGAGTAAGAGCGAACGAGCTCTTGGGACACGTACACAGTGACGTGTGCGGTCCAATGTCTAAGCATGCACGAAGCGGTTATTCTTACTTCATTACTTTTACGGATGACTTTTCAAGGTACGGTTATGTCTTCTTAATGAAACATAAATCCGAAGCCTTTGGAAAATTCCAGGAATATAAGAATGAAGTGGAAAACCAAACAGGCAAAAGTATCAAGACACTAAGATCTGATCCAGATGGTGAATACTTAAGTGCCGAGTTCCTGGACTACTTAAAAGAGAATGGAATTCTCTCTCAGCTTAACCCTCCATACACTCCGCAACATAACGGTGTATCGGAGAGACGGAACCGGACCCTATTGGATATGGTACGTTCCATGATGAGTAACGCTGAGTTACCGCGATCATTCTGGGGATATGCACTAGAATCGGCTGCATAGCTTTTGAACCGAGTTCCAACTAAGACTGTGCCTACTACACCATATGAGATTTGGTGTGGGAAGAAACCCTATCTTAAGCACATTAAGACATGGGGATGTCCATCTTTTGTCAAAAAGCAACATGCGGACAAACTCGAGGCACGCTCAGTACAGTGCAAGTTTGTGGGATATCCAAAGAACTCCAAGGGATATTTCTTCTATTGCGAAGAGGAACAAAAGGTTTTTGTTTCTCGTCATGCCCACTTCTTGGAAACTGAGTTTTTGGAAAATCAGATAAGTGGGGGCGCAATAGAACTTGAAGAAATTCCAGAACCACGAGCTATTACTGAAAGCTTGGTAGAACCAGAGGGTTCGAAAGATCAGGACATTCCTACGCCGCTCCGCAGGAGTAGTGGGCAGTCTCATCCGCCCGAGAGATACGGTTTTCTCATAGATGGGGATGGAGAGCATTGCATCATTGATAGTGATGAGCCGACTAGCTTCTAGCAAGCTATTCAGAGCGTTGACTCGGTAAAATGGCTGGATGCAATGCGGACCGAAATGGAGTCCATGTACACCAACAAAGCATTGACGTTGGACATTGCTCCAGATGGGGTAAAACCCGTAGGATGCAAGTGGATCTTCAAAAGGAAGATTGGTGTAGATGGACAGGTTGAGACCTATAAAGCTAGACTTGTTGCAAAGGGTTTCCGTCAAAGACCTGGCTTGGACTATGAAGAAACCTTTTCTCCAGTGGCTATGCTGAAATCCATTCGGATCCTTCTTGCCATTGCTGCCTTCCATGATTATGAGATTTGGCAGATGGACGTAAAGACCGATTTTCTGAATGGAAATTTAGAGGAGTGTGTCTATATGGACCAGCCAGAGGGTTTCATTAAGAGTGGGAGCAGCGGGAAGGTGTGCAAGTTGCTTAAGTCCATCTATGGACTAAAGCAGTCATCGCGGAGTTGGAACATCTGTTTTGATGAGACGGTCAAAGAATTTGGCTTTATCAAAAATCCAGATGAACCATGCATCTATAATAGATTTGTAGCGAGAACTGTAGTATTCCTCGTTTTATACGTGGATGACATTCTCTTGATAGGAAATGACATTCCTATGCTACAATCTGTCAAAGGGTTCTTGTCACACAGGTTCTCCATGAAAGACCTTGGTGATGCCTCATACATTCTGGGGATCCGGATCTATCGTGACAGATCCAAGAGGATATTAGGACTTTCACAGTCCAGGTACATCGACACCATACTGAAAAGATTGAGTATGGAAGATTCCAAGCGCGGTAATCTACCGGCTTGTCACGGGATCACCCTCTCCAAAGAGATGTCTCCCAAGACTGATTTGGAAAGCGATCGCAAGTCTATTATACCCTACGCTTCTGCGGTAGGCTCTATAATGTATGCGATGTTATGTACCAGACCAGATGTAGCTTATGCACTGAGTGTGGTAAGCAGGTATCAGTCAAACCCTGGGGAGAATCACTGGATAGCGGTAAAGAACATTCTCAAGTACCTGAGAAGGACTAAGAAGATATTCTTGGTGTATGGCGGAAAAGACCTCCAGATCGAGGCCTTTGCTGACTCCAGCTTCCAGAGTGACAAGGATGATTCCAAGTCCATGTCGGGTTATGTCTTTATCCTCTATGGAGGGGCGGTGAGTTGGAAGAGTTCCAAACAGGAAACCGTTGCTGACTCGACGATGGAAGCGGAATATATCGCTGCTGCAGATGCCGCAAAGGAAGCTGTCTGGATGAAGAAGTTCCTCACGGAATTTCAGGTGGTTCCTACCATTGTTGATCCAATACCGCTATATTGCGACAACAACGGAGCTATAGCTTTAGCGAAGGAACCTAGGTCCTATCAGAAGTCCAGGCACATCTTGAGGCGGTATAACCTGATCAGGGAGATCGTGGGTCTCCAGGAGATCGAGGTTCGGAGTGTTGCTACGGAAGATAACACTGCTGATCCATTCACAAAGGCTTTACCCCTGACTCAGTTCGAGCGGCTGATCGAGATGATAGGTCTTCGATACGCTAGTACATGGCCTTAGTGCAAGTGGGAGATTGTTAGTGTATATGCCCTAGAGGCCGTTACTGTATCATACTAGTTTGTATATTACTTGATGGAAGCTTAGGATATTCACCTTGTATAAACAATCTTGCTCAATATAGTAGTATGGTACTTGGTTTGTTTCTGCATTAATGTGTGCATGTGTTTCTTTTAGCATATCGCCTTTACACATTAGTGGAGCCCTTAGGAGCTTTGCTTGATTACCAGCGTTGTGATGGCAGTCACACTCGTGGGGGCTGGGTAATCCACAAGCACATCCTTATGCAGGTCCCTAGTCGTAGGACTATCGAGACAGGGCATTGATACTCCGGAGTAGACTAGCGTATACGCTTCTCATACCAGCTTGGGAAACGGTCTGTCCCACAGCCGTCAGTACGTCGTACTTAAAATAGTTTGCGGGTGCTCGTTATGTTATGAGTACACTGGACAGGACTCGTCGGGAACTGTTGGTTGGTATTATACCTATCGTCAGTTATCAGTTCCCAGGTGACATGAGTACAGCTTAGTCCGCTGACTTGACACTGTCACTTCGCCTCGAGTGTGTTCCCACTGCACTTTGATTACTACCCTACCACGGCTCAAAGGAGTCGTGCAAACAGGTAGTTTTTGGGTGCAGTCCCGAAGAACTTGGAGGCAGTGACGGTAAGACAGGATTCGTCTCTCCCGGTATTGGGGTTTTACATCGCGCTGTGTCTAGGAGAGCCATTACACAAGTAGTCCCTGGCCAGGGCAAGCGAGATATACTGGTATGTTTCCAGTGTTATCTCAGGGTGTTATGGGCTACACTCCGACACGACTTATACCGCTATTACGGGACTGACGTTTACCGCTCCCTAGGCCTTCCATGCGATGTATCAGACGAATAGACCGGACTGTACGGAGATTGTCACATTCAGGCTCAGTAGGAGTTCAGATGGGTTTACCTCGTCAGTCTTCTTGTCAGCATCTACCTGGGGACCGTTACGTACAGCTAGTGCGGCTTGCGGTCTGTGGTTAAACCCACTGCCAGCGTAATGTCGAGTCTTTAGAGTCCCACACATAGGGTTATTCTCTTTTGGGCAAAACAGAGTAGAGGTCGCATGGTATTGCGGCAGGGTTCGTTCTGATCCGCGCACTTGTACACGTTTGTCTTCCGGACGGATATTACTAACGGGCTCTGGTTTGAGCCAGATCCTAGTATATGTTTTGGGGTTAGTTTTATCTCATAGTATTTATGTTCCTCGGAACACGAATGCAGGTGTGTATGCACAGTTGATTGAGGCGGAGGAAGAGGTTTTTCATTAGGGTTTTGGAACGGGTGCGTATGCACAGTTGACAGTCGTCTTTTTCCAAACCCTAATGAATATGTGATATATCAATTAATAATATTAATTAAAAGAAATTGTGTCATGGTTGGGTTTGTTGACTTGTTGACCATAGTTGAAACATTGACTATCATCATTACACATCAAAGATGCTCTTTGATTCTAGCAAAAACCATTTAATGTGAAATGATCATAGTCTTATCAAACCTTCCATCAAATTTTTCATTTAGATTAATTTTATTAATTTGATAATTCACTTATATTGTTATGGTTGTAAAAAACCATCTCATTCTATCATAACCATTCTCTCCTCTATTCTTCTTCTTCCTCTTCTAGTTCAAAGAGAACAATTCTCATGTGTTGAGAAACATCTCCTTGAAAATAAAACGCCCAAAGCTACTCTCTATTCTCTCTAAGGTTGAAGGTCTAGCAAGCCAAAGATCTTAGTTCTCTCAAAGTTCGAGAAAGGAGCTCAAGGAAAAAACCCTCAGGTGGATCCATCTTTGACAAGAGTAGGCGACGAGGAAAGCACCATCCGACCACCATCAAGATTCAAGAAGAAGGAGTTCAAGTTGAGGTATAACCCCTAACCGAGTAGACAACTCTCTAGTTAGGTTGCTAGTGTGTAGTTTAGCCAAGATCCGTTTTTGTAGTCCATGTTACCCAAACCCTAAAGATCGTTTTTCACCATTTCCGCAAGCCCGAAAGAACCGGGAGAGGTAACGTGGACTTACAGCTTTGATAATCGTTTTTCATATAATCCGCCTCCCCGCAAGTTCGTGGGGTGCGTGACATGGACTTATAGTGGTATCAGAGCCAACTAAACCATTACTAGCTTGTTAGCAACTAATTAGAAGTTCGATCGTCGGAAAACACGAAACGAAACCCCGGAAACCCCTAAGTTTCTGTTAATTTTAAACATGTCTAAAAAATTATATGATATGCCTTAAAATTTACAGCAGGGAAATATAAGAATACTGGGAAAATACGAGCCCCTAACTCGGTAAGACGGCCGCGGATCCGCGGCAAGATGGTGCTTTTGGCCGCGGATCCGCCGCCGAGTCAACCCCGAGTTGACTCGGATTTGCACAGTAATTCATATTTTTTGGAGTTTTGTTTTTCTGTATATTCTGTTTCTGCCCAGGTTACTTCTGTGCTGGCTTGCAATTGGGGTAGACACGGAAAATGGTTGTCGATCGATGTTCTAAGATAATTGCTAATTGGGTTTTTATCTGTAATGTTTAATGTGTTCGTAAACCTCCCCTAACTGCTAGTATGTCGGTTGGCAGGGGGTTGCACATTTCTGTAATGTTTACTGTTTGTATATATGGACTTGATTGGAGTGTTGTGATGATTAGCCGGGGTTTTGAGATGGGTTTAATATTCTTTCATTCGATGTAAATGTAATATGATGTAATATTCTTTTGCGGGGCGCATCCAGGTTGCGGTTGTAGCCACCGTTGTATTATTTCTTTTTACTGTTTTTGCTCCTAAGATAGACCCCAGGAGGGGTACACAAACTACCGGGTACATTGAAGTGTTTAGTGGCCTACTTACGTTGTTAAGGGAGACCGCTTCACTTCGGGTACTTGGCGGGTAGTTTGTCGTACCCGTAGAGGTCCAGGGTGGGGTAATGGCTATTCATCACAACTGTGTAATCCGTCTTTTATTGCAGGCTCAAAGCAAATGCGGATTGCTAATATATCCAATAAAGTTCATCTGTGATCTGGAATGCCTATTATTGCGTCTGACGAATGTATAATATCTATATATGATAGCTATTAGACGTCACATATGTTTTACACCCGCGCTAGCCCGGCCCCGCTCTGTCGTTAGTTAAGTAACCTAACTGGTGATGACGGGACCCCGTGGTGAATGCGGATGGCATAAGAGGACGTAGTATTTTCGTTGTTTTCTGCAATGATAGGATAAATGATGGGATGCATTATTATAATGCAAAGAAAATAAACCAAAGTTAAGTCGTTGGAATAAATTTAAAAGAAACCCCTCGGTTATTTTAAAAGATCAGAATTTTTAATTGCGGAGCTTTAACCACTCCTTTTAAAAAGTATCAGGTTCCTTCGATTATATCAAGTTCACTACGTTCACGGTTTTGCCAAAACCATTCGTAGCCCTCCGTCATTTCATATAGATAGTCAATAGTATTCAAGCTGTGTTTGTTGACTAAAGTCAAGACACGGTGTTTGGTAGCTGTTGGATATTCATATGCAGCATAGATAGATGCGTTCGTTTGGGACAGTCGTATTACCTTGTTGACTAAAGTCAATGGTATGTACTGGTGGGTTCAAATTAACCTGGATAATGATGGGTGGAACTTGACATGTGACTTATGATTTGTTGACTAAAGTCAAGGTCATAAGAGCATGAGGCAAAAAAATCCATATCGGGAATTTCTAAAGAAACTGAAATTTGTAGAGAGATGCATACTATTTTGGAGTTTGATGAATGTTGGTAGGATTCCTTCAACGTTATCATACGATGATATTTTGGATCCCGATCCTACTGTGAGTGTATACTACTTATCAGGAGATTCGTCACTTAAACAATCAATGCTATAAACCAAGTAGGTGCCTAGAAAGGTGTCAGCGGGGTTACGCCCCCAGAGAAAAGAGGTTCTTTAATTAAGGAACTTCACGAAAGCGTTGGAAAACCTCCCTCGAACTATCGACACTGACCTTGTTGAACGGTTAAGCAAGTATTGTACGGTGAGAATAGTCCTGGCTAATTCTTCTTTTATGGTTTGAGGAAGGATTCGAGAAACAGTGGGAGCCATCCTGTTTAGATAAATTAAAAACCACACTAAACTTGCAAGGGCATCATGCTAAAATTGTTTTCTTCTCTCTCTCTCTCTTATAATTGCAGCGACCTTGTGACCACGACTAGGTTACATCTAGATAACAAATTGACTGAATCTGACTTATATGACTGGCAAAGGTCTGTCCAGATGTCCATTGCCTATGACAAGCTGGACCACCCTATTACTACTCAAGATCCCGCCGTCCCTGGTCCAGTTTCCACCGTCACGGATATGGATATCCGCCAGACAAGGGAAAAAGATATAGCAAAAGCCAAGTGCCTCGTGTTAGCTTCAGTTGATGGTGAAAACCAGAAGTAGCACGAGAAGATGGACTCAGTTTCCATCTTTCTCCATAACAAAGATTTATGTGGAGAGCAATCTCATATCGCAAGATATGAGACCTCGACCGAATTAATTCAAGCGAGGTTGGCCGTCGGATCATCTGTATGGGACAACGTCCTTACAATGACTAGCTATATTAATGATCTAAAGGACCTGCAGACCATGTTGGGAAACTGGTCAGATACTGACTTGGTTCTTCAGTCATTGCCTTCTACCCTGAAGGAAACCAGGGATATAGAAGGAAAGAGAAAGGAAAAATTTTCGGGACTGGATATAATAAAAGAGGGACATTCCTATTGTTATAGGAATGAACATTGGCAGAAGGATTGTAGGGCTAGCAAAGCCAGTAGCCCGGATTCGAAGCATGTTGTGGCTTCGGCTTCAAGTGTGTTTGTAATTGACAACTGTTTGTCAATTAACTCTACTTCCTGGGTACCAGATACCGGAGCAGGATCTCATATCTGTAATTCATTGCATGCTTTGAGAAACCGTAGAGTTATAAAGGTATGTGATTGGGCTTTCAGAGTTGCAAACGGAATGAGCGTGGACGCTGTATCCGTGGGAGAATATCGCCTAGGTTTGACAAGTGGGCAGATATTTATTTTACGTAACTGTCTGTATGTACCTATTATGACTTGTAACATCATATCAGTATCCTCACTTTCGAGAGAGGGATATGATTTTACATTCGTAGGCGATGTAGTTCACATCCACCAAAATCAAGTTTTGATTGGGTCCGGTACATTAGATAACGGCATATACGTATTGAGTCAAGCTCAGGTTTTCAATGTCCAGAACACACTTAAAAGAAAGTCTCCAGAATTAAATCAGGCTTTCTTATGGCATTGTATACTGGGTCACATCAATGAGAGAAGGTTGACTAAGTTACATAGAGAAGGTTATTTGAATCCGTTCGAATATCAATCTTATGCTACTTGTGAATCTTGTCTCATAGGAAAGATGAAAAAAACTCCGTTTACTGGACACGGAGTAAGAGCGGGCGAGCTCTTAGGGATCGTACACAGTGATGTGTGCGGTCCAATGTCTACACATGCGCGAAACGGTTATTCATACTTCATTACTTTTACGGATGACTTTTCAAGGTACGGATATGTCTTCTTAATGAAACATAAATCTGAAGCCTTTGAAAAAATCCAGGAATACAAGAATGAAGTAGAAAACCAAACAGGCAAAAGTATCAAGACTAAGATCTGATCGAGGTGGTGAATACATAAGTGCCGAGTTCCTAGGTTACTTAAAAGAGAATGGATTTCTCTCTCAGCTTACTCCTCCATACACACCACAACATAACGGTGTATCGGAGAGACGGAACGAACCCTATTGGATATGGTACGTTCCATGATGAGTAACGCTGAGTTACCGCGATCATTCTGGGGATATGCACTAGAATCAGCTGCATATCTTTTGAACCGAGTTCCAACCAAGACTGTGCCTACCACACCATATCAGATGTGGAGTGGGAAGAAACCCTGTCTTAAGTATCTTAAGACATGGGGATGTCCAGCTTTTGTAGAGAAGCAGCATACGGACAAACTCGAGGCACACTCAGTACAGTGTAAGTTTGTGGGATATCCAAAGAACTCCATGGGATGTTGTTTCTATTACGCAGAGGAACAAAAGGTCTTTGTTTCTCAACATGCCCGCTTCAAGGAAACTGAATTTTTGGAAAATCCGAAGAGTGGGAGCGCAATAGAACTGGAAGAAATTCCAGAACCACAAGCTATTACAGAAACCTTGGAAGAACAAGAGGGTTCAGGAGAACCGGACATTCCAGCGCCACTCCGAAGGAGTTGTAGGCAGTCTCATCCGCCCGAGAGATACTACGGTTTTCTCATAGACGGGGATAGAGAGGATTGCACTATTGACTATGATGAGCCTACTAGCTTCCAGCAAGTCATTCAGAGCGGCGACTCGGTAAAATGGCTAGATGCAATGTGGACCGAAATAGAGTCCATGTACACTGACAAAGTATGGACTTTGGACATTGCTCCAGATGGGGTAAACCCGTAGGATGGAAATGGATCTTCAAAAAGAAGATTGGTGTAGATAAACAGGTTGAAACCTATCAGGCTAGACTTGTTGCAAAGGGTTTCCGTCAAAGACCTGGTTTGAACTATGACGAAACCTTTTCTCCAGTGGCTTTGCTCAAATCCATTCGGGTCCTTCTTGCTATTGCTACCTTCCACGATTATGAGATCTGGCAGATGGACATAAAGACGGCCTTTCTAAATGTAAATTTGAAAGTGAGCATCTATATGGATCAGCCAGAGGGATTCATTCAGAGTGGGAGCAGCAGTAAAGTATGCAAGTTGCTTCAGTTCATTTATGGACTAAAGAAAGCACCTCAGAGTTGGAACATCTGTTTTGATGATGCTGTCAAAGAATTCGACTTTATCAAAAATCCAGATGAACCATGCATATACAGAAAGATTATAGGGAGAGCTGTAGTATTACTCGTATTATACGTGGATGACATTCTCCTAATAGGAAATGATATTCCTATGTTACAGTCAGTCAAAAGATTCTTGTCACAGAAATTCTCCATGAAAGACCTGGGTGATGCCACCTATATTCTGGGGATCCGGATCTATCGTGATAGATCAAAAAGTATGTTGGGACTTTCGCAGTCCAGGTACATAAACACCATAGTGAAGAGATTTAGTATGGATGATTCTAAGCGCGGTAGCCTACCGGCTTGTCACGGAATCACCCTCTCCAATGAGATGTCTCCCAAGACTGATTTGGAAAGGGATCTCATGTCAATTATACCCTACGCTTGTGCGGTAGGCTTTATAATGTATACGATGTTATGTATCAGACCAGATGTAGCATACACATTGAGCGTTGTAAGCCAGTATCAGGAAAACCCAGGGGAGAATCACTGGATAGCGGTAAAGAACATTCTCAAGTACCTGAGGAGGACTAAGCAGATGTTCTTGGTGTATGGCGGAAAAGACCTCCAGATGGAGGCCTTTACCGACTCAGGCTTCCAGAGTGACAAGGATGACTCCTTGTCAATGTCAGGTTATGTCTTTACCCTCAATAGAGGGGTGGTCTGTTGGAAGAGTTCCAAGCAGGAGACTGTTGCTGACTCAACAATGGAACCGGAGTACATAGCTACTTGCGATGCAGCAAAAGAGGCTGTCTGGATGAAGAAGTTCCTCACAGAACTTCAGGTGGTTCCTACCAGTGTTGATCCAATACCTCTGTATTGCGACAACAACGGCGCTATAGCTTTAGCGAAGGAACCCAGGTCCCATCAGAAGTCCAGACACATCTTAAGGCCGTATCACCTGATCAGGGAGATCGTAGATCGTCGGGAGATCGAGGTGAAAAGAGTAGAGACGGAGAATAACATTGCTGATCCATTCACAAAGACCATTCCTCAGACGCAGTTCGAGAGGCTATTCGAGATGATAGGTCTACGATATGCCAGCTCATGGCCCTAGTGCAAGTAGGAGATTGTTAGTGTATATGTCCTAGGGGCCAATATTGTATCATACTTGTATGTATATTACTTAATGGAAGCTTGGGATATTCACAGTTGTATATACAGTCTTACTAAAAATGGTAGTATGCTACTTGGTTTGTGTCTACATTAATATGTGCATATGTTTCTTGTAACGTATCACTTATACATATTAGCAGAGCCCATAGGATCTTTGCTTGATTACCAGCGTTGTGATGGCAGTCACACTAGTAGGGGCTGGGTAGTCTCTAAGCAACATCCTATACTTGTCCCTAGTCGTAGGATTATCGAGACTGGGCATCGATACTCTAGAGTAGACTAGTGTGTACGCTTCTCATCCCAGTCGGGGAGATGGTCTGTCCCACAGCCATCAGTATGTCGTACTGGAGATAGTATACAGGTGCTCGTTAGGTTACGGGTACACCGGACAGGACTCGCAGGGGGACTGTTGGTTGGTATTATACCAATCGTCTGTTAACAGTTCCCAGGTGACATGAGTAAAGCATAGTCCGCAGACTTGACACTGCTACTACACCTCGAGTGTGTCCCACTGTTCTTAGATTGCTACTCTACCACGGCTCAAAGGAGTCATGCAAATAGGTAGCAGTTGGGTGCAGTCCCGAGCACTTGGAGGTAGTAGCGGTTAGAAAGGATTCGTTTCTCCCGGTATTGGGAGTTGATATCGCGATGTGTCCGAGAGCCATTACGCAAAGTCCCTGGCCAGAGCAAGCGAGATTTACTGGTAGGTTCCAGTAGTTTCTTAGGGTGTAATGGGCTATGCTCCGACACGACTTATACCGCTATTAGGGGACTGACGCTTGCCTCCCCCTAGGCTACATATGCGATAGTCATAGACGAACAGACCGGACTGTACGGAGATTGTCACATCAGGCTCAGTAGGAGTTCGGATGGGTTTCCTCATCGGCCTTCTTATCGACATCTACCTGGGGACCGTTATGTACAGCTAGTGCCGCTTGCGGTCTGTGGTTAAACCCACTACCAGCGTAGTGTCGAGTCTTTAGAGTCCCACATAGAGAGTTTCCCTGCTTCAGGCGAAACGATATAGAGGTTGTATGGTTTCACGACAAGGGTTCGGACGCGTACGTGTGTTTATGCACGTACGACGTTGGGACAGTTTATGCTAGCCGGCTTTGGTTTAAGCCAGATTCTAGTATCGGGTTATTGGATTTATACAGTCTAAAGTTTTTCCGTGTTTTCACGGATAGGAGGGGCGTTCTCATAATTTGTCGGGAAGCTTCTAGATGGATGATGACATGGAAGGTAAGGTGGCATTAGAATTTAATGAATTTGTGACTCACTTAGATGAATCATTCAAGTGAGTTAATGAAGCATTTATTGCTTAATGACTCACTTGATGATTCATTGCATATATTTAATGAAGCATGATGATAATGCATTTTGATTTATTCTTTTTTATTTTCTTATGCTTCATAATATATTAGAAGTGAGAAGCTTTTTCATTGATTCTAAGGCTCACCTTCTCTCTCCTCAAGCTCTCTCTTGAAACCCTAATCCACCCCTCTCATGTGTTGAGATCAAGGATTAGATAGAATAATACATCCATAACCATACTCTATATCCCCTATGTAGCTTAGATTAGCACTTTGAGAAACCCGGTTATCTCAAGTTAGAGATCTAGCTTGGCGTAGGAGCTCTCGGGTGGATCGTCTTTAACTCGAGGAGGCCGTTGAGGTGCCGATGTTTCAAGGAGCCTACAAGGAGAGGAGGACAGCGATGAAGACTCGAAGGACAAGTAACGTGAGGTATAACTTCGAATCCGAGTAGTTAAACCTCTCGTAGTTTGCTAGTAACGGTTTAGATACGATTCATGCGCTCAAGTCCGTGTTAGGAAGCTTTGAAAATCATTTTTCATATATTCCGCCTCCCCGCAAGTTCGTGGGGTGCGTGTGTCAAGACCCGAAAGAGCACGTGACTGGCCCTTGAACCATATGAAGCCTATAGGACCCCATCTGATCCAAGTAAGCCAAAAGCCCAGAAATCTAAAGCCATTTTAAGGAGTAAATCAAGAAAACTGGTTTTATGAAGTAAAGAAAACATGTTTTGAAAATCATGTTTTTAAATAACTAAGCCGAATATGCATTTCTTTTTAAATGTGTAATCTTTCCTAAAAATTTCGGCAGAGTTTCTTTTGTAAATACTGGCCCCGAACGGGGTACAACCAGAATAACATATATATATATATATATATATATATATATATATATGCAAGGAAAAAGGAATCCCCAAGTGGGAGCTAGCTCTTCGTCAATCGACGGTCACAACCACGCAAGCAATATAATATACAACGCCAAAGGGAGAGGATCAAAACTCAAAAAGAAACTCAAAAACAACGAGAAAACCGTAATACTACAAGCGCGACTCTAAGGTCGAAATAATACATCACTGCTTTTCTAAGTCTGAAATAATATACAAGTTTTGGTTGATGCAATTTCTAGATAGAATGAATAATACAGGAACAATGGCGGTTCTGATACAAGAGAACCCACCTACCCAAGCAAGTCACCCATATGAAAGCAGTGTAACAGAAATGCCGCTATGGAATCTGTATGGCAAAAACCTGCAAGGACTGTGGCACAACGGGGGTGAGTTGCCAACTCGTGAATAGAAAAATATCTACAAGCAGAGATCGATTGTATGACCCATCCTAGGTCAATACGATCAGATATATATAAACCTCAATAAGAACAAGTCTGAAGCATGCTAAAGTGGAAATGTAATCTCTATACATGAGTGTAGTGCCAAGTGCTCGTGCCAGTGCCTCAGGTAATAGCATATCACAAATATGAGGTATGATCAATGTCTCTGCATGTACGTGGATCCCGTCCACTCGTCACCCAATGACAATAACCATCATGCATGTAAATATCATCAGCATATGCATGGAAATATGAGGATATAAACCACATGTGTCCCTCGCGACACGTCAAAATCATGGAACCGGAGTGTCCAGCATCGACACTCGAAAACATCATGAAAACTGTGCCGAGCATCGGCACGTAAAATCCTCATATAACGGGCTCCGTCAGTCCGGGCCAGCCCACGGGCTCCATCTGCGGAATCGGCCCTCGGCGCCAGCAGTACGCCCATATCCATCTATCGACTCTAGTCGGTATCCTCCGGATGACCGCCAGGTCCAACCAATCACCGATAGGTAGTAGTCTCTCTGCCAGGCTCACCGTCTACTACACAGCGAAACCGTTCTCGCCCCGGGATACCATACCGGGTCCACCATGTACCCGCAATCGGCCTCATCCGCCTCCTCGAATCGGGTTTCACATGTCGCTCTCAGCACCGAGAAAACACATGGTGGACGCACTGAAATATCATATCAAGGGTAACCGGGTTTTTAAAACAATTACATATTCTCTTTTGAAATACCCGCGGTTCCCAAATCCAGAAATATCATGGAAACATATCTCAATGCGTATAATCAAACATGATATATGCGACTTGTAAAGAAAGGTAAGCATATCAGTAAGTCATGCAACATGGAATAGTAATGTGCATATGTCGAGGGAAACCGCTCTTTTTTAAAATGAATCAGTTTTAAAGAATATCTTGCGGTCATCAAATCTCTAATCAAGTCAGAATCATCTATGTATGTGTACAGGTATAAGTTTACAATATGCCATGCAAGGATCATATGAGGAATGCAACAGTACTACTGTGTAGTGGCATGACAATTATCGATGATGATGTGTATGACTCGGCAAACAAGTGTACGTAGAACATACGCATCATCGATAATGGTGCTGGTGTCCGAGCAGCATGATTGTAATATATCAATAAGCACAAGCAATGCAATGCAAATAGCATGAGTATGCGGAATCGAATAATCAACGCAACAGTAAAGAAACTGCCTCAATAAATATGTCATGCAGTCTTGCCTTTTGAAAAAAGATGAATCAGAGTTTTTGGTAAAATAAGGGCTACGGGGTTTTAAGAAAAGATGTGTCGTTTGAAAATATCCGTAGAATCCCTTCTGCCCATCTTTAAAATATCCCCGATTCGTTAGTTTTGAAATAGGTGTGATTTGGGTCTAGTTTAACGCCTACTATACGAACTACGCACCCAACTATCAGGTCAATCGGGAGGGGTATGAAAACCACCTAAATCTGAGTCAATATCTCATTATCTCATCACATAACAGGTATCACTACCATCATATCACATCTCAAATACGAACTCTGTCATATCGCCGAATCTCACGGCCTCAATCAAATCTCATTGACTCACCTCAATCCCACGTATCATCCTCAATCACATATATGAACACATATCCCCATACCCATGTGTAGATATACACACCTCCATATGCGCACAGATAAATGAAAGAATGTATGCAAGTATATGTGTACGTGTATGTGTGAGTGCAACCACTGCTCTATGGTTTCATACTATACTACACCAATACATCCTTATCATCAATAATTCCATTATCACCATCGATAATCCTAACAACACATAATAAATATATGTGTGTATACGTATTCGTATACAGCACCACGGACTGCGGGGGTGCTATACGCCATCCACCCGACTTCTCCCCGTAGATATAAATCTACTCACCTTGTGTCTTTATCCGTCGACGTCACCACGCTTTTGCTTGTCTTCCCGAAGTCTTCATGGGGTACCTACACATTAACGTATCGCAAATGCGTATCAAAACCAATTCAAGACTAAAACGGCATACGAAACCCAAAACGATATGCTATGATCTATAGGTTAGAACCTATGGACAATGCTTCTAAAACCATCGACAACCCTCGATATCGTCGTATAAACGCCAAGTAGTCGAGGTAAAACACCATACGCAATCTCAGAATTCACAATACGGAAATACGGAAACACGAATCCAAAACAACAACTTAGGAAATAGGCTCCAGATTTCACCATAGGTCAAATTAGACAAATCTATACATGCCAGTGGTCAAGACTAATGGAAATAGTGTCATGCACCAAAAACGAACCAAATCCCTCCTGCACTGGCCGCAAATTGCGGCCAGAAGGATTAAATCTGCGGCCTGGGGAAAGAGATAGGGGCTAGGGTTTTGGGTGTTGGTTCCAGGGTGCCTGCACATCTCTCTGTCAAGTCAATTTTATTTTCATGTGTCTCGGGTTAAAGCAGATCAATAAAAACAGTGACAGATTTCCAGTTTTTCCCGATATCGATTCTATAAATCTGTATTCTGGTTCTAGTTCCACGTTTGGGTCTAAAATAACATTACACCAGGATTTTTAAGGTCACCCAATCCTCAATTTCATCTTTAATTTCAGATCTCCCATAAACCCTAACTTGAAGTTTCACAAATCCACCAAACGACAACATATCGACATGAAACTAGAGTTGATGCATAAGAAATGAAATACTACTCTAATAGGTCCAGAATTTACCTCCTTTGGCAACTCAAGAAAATTCTGGAGTTGCGCAAAGTCCTCCAAATCCAATCTTGCTAGGTTCATTGTGTAGCTAGTGAGCTTGGGAGCAAGTTTTTTGAAGTGGGAATAGGGTTTTGGTGAGGGAAATGAGAAGGATCTATGGAGTGAAGGGGAGGGAGATGAGGGAGGAGCAGGATCAGCAGCAGCTCAAGGAGTGGGGGGAGAAAGATGGGTGTGAGGAAATGATGGGAGTATGGTTCAAAAAGTGGGGGTTGACTTGGTCTCTCTCTCTCTCATCATGAGACGTTTTCTTTTCTTTTTCTTTTCTTTCTCACTCCATTGCAAACCCTAAGCAACCATACCCCAAAACATGTAACAAGTGTGGAAAATGATATATGCACATTTTTGCACAAAAATTCCAAAAATCCGATTAGCGATTTTTAATCGCGATTAGCACTAAATTAGCATATAACTAATCATAAAAACTTTAAAATGGCATAATTCCATAAAATACCCTATTTTAGAATTTTCCATAATTTTTCCCCATTTATTTGTATTTAATTACACCAGAATATTAAAATATTCATTAAAATAATATTAAATTATAAAATTTCCCAAAAATAATATTTTATTGTTTTGAAATGTTACAATCTAACACCCCCCCCCATAAAGAAATCCGGTCCCCGGATTTAAATTTAACCCCCCAAATACTAAAACATTTCGATACAAATTCCAAGTGGTCGGGGCTCCGAATCATCAATACATAAAACATCATAGCGCAATGCATGCGCATCAGTACTGAGCAGATAACTCAAAAGCAAAACTCCGTCACGTATCCCGCAATCATCAGAGTCATGGTAAAGTCACAAATGTCAAATCCAATACAAAACCAATATGATATAGATCAGAACTATACATGTAGGCATCCAATCTATACATGTGAATAGCTGATGTAAATGCATGCCAAATCTTTTTAAGTCGCCGTTTTGAAAACAATTTAGAAGGGTTTTCTTGTTTTTAGAACGTTTCGTGTCATATCGGACACGTAGGTATATATATATATACTGAGACTATAGCTCGCTTTTTTTGGAAATCCCTTCGATAACTATCAATGCATGCAAAAATATATCCTGGTACTGTCCTCTGACTAGTCCTGCTTATTACAAAACGAATATCAATATCAAAAAAATGTACTGCTCCAAAAGGAATAAATCCCAAAAATGCACATAACACCACCCTGTGCGTCTGGTGCGCACGGAAATCAAAATCCATATATGTGCCATACAGGTGCACAAAACAACATCTAGGTGCAACCGGTGTGCACGAAGTATCTGTCATAGGCAACGTGTGTGCCTGACAGCCAAATCAGGTGCATCTGATATGCACGAAGAACCACGATTTAGTGCATCTGGTGTACACCAAAATCGTATCTCAAAACATGCGCCCAACATGCGCGAAAATCCCAAATCGGTGCATCCATCGTGCACAAATGAAAATCTAAACCCTGCGCACTCAACATGCACGGAATCACAAAATCCAATAGCAACGCCGAACATGCGTAAGTCCAATCAAAAGCACAGAGTGCAAGAATCAATCATCAATATCAGGGTCAAAATCGACATATCGAATGACATCAAATCGAAGTCAGGTGCAACCGTAGTGCACAAAATATAAATCCGGTGCAACAAAGGCATGAAATATAAATCTGATGCGATAAACACAAGAAACATAAAACTGGTGTGACAAACGCACGAAGTATAGAACTGGTGCATCCCATGCACAAATACCATGAAACTCAATCATCAAAACTAAATCATGCGAATAAATTGCCCAAAATACCGAAATCCTAAGTGACGGATACGTGATAGTCAAATCACAAAATCACAAAACATAAATACCGTCGTCGGTATATCCTTCTTCAAAGTCGAGAAGGTGCTGGTACATCCAATGCTAGCGGCGCAAGATATCTACTTGCCTCTTGCTCGCGGCTAGCGTCCTCTGCCTCTGGTTCCTTATCTTCCCAGTGGATTACCAATCTCGCAATCCATCAGCTCATCGGCCCGGTCAGTTGTGCTAACGGGAACGATTCCGTTCTGGCACTTTTCTGGTCATCTCTCGGTCAATCCTCACGACCGCTCGTAAAGCAGCACATCACTGGCGCCGACCTCTGGTCCTCTGAATGCACATCACACATCGGCTCCTGGTGCAATTCTTATTGCAGTAGTGTACTGCAAGGAATCCTGCACAAGGTCTCTTCTGATCTCGCCTAAGCCAAACTGTACGGAGGCTGGTACTCTGGCATAATCTTTTCTCGCTCTCTGGACATCCGCGTCCTTAGTACAACATCTATTCGAAAGCTGGTCACATCCCTGCGCCTCTGTATGCATATCCGACCTTTAATCTTAACGGGGAGTAGTAACTGCTCGTCTGCATCTCCCACGAACTTCTTGTCCCGCTTGTCTGTATCATCGTCCATTTCGACGTCGCGTCTCTATCTGCGCACTGCAATGCCCTCGGCTACGGTCCATCCTAAGTCCCTCACACGGACTCGAAATCATGAACTCGGTATCTTCATCACTCGGTAGAAGATATCTAGCCGATCACGTCCTCAACGTGCATATCGCATCTCTGATGTCAGCGGAGTAGAACGTCATCTCGTCGAAATCTCATGCGAACACTTTACTCCACTTTGCTTCAATATCGACAGATTCGGACTCATCTCATCGTGGCTACACAGACTGTGCTCCAACGGCTATGCTCGTATCTTGAGTCTCCCAAGAAGTGTCCCATTACAATATCCGAAAGATGTCGAACCATCCGATCGACTCGTCAGAACCTCATAATCCCCCAAGAGCTCAACATCTTGGGTATAATAGTATCGAGTACATACCACAGCATCGGTGGTCCAACCGTAGAAGGGCAAACCCAAGTCTCACTAATGGCGCCGCGGAACTGCCGTAAACCCTAAGGTTCAAAGGCTTTCACACGGTCATTATGTCGAGTTAGGGTTTCATTCTTCTTGAGGGTCCATAGAATCGCTTGCATGTCTTTCCGAATACATTAAACTTGGAAAATGGGTTCCTGACATTCGATCGTCTCAATCGACTGTCAACGAATCTGCGTGAAGTCGCCTCTAGCTGGAATCAATCTATCTGGTGACCTCACATCGGGGTAAGCGAACGAACCATATGTCCTAGTCATTCATTCTCGGTGACTAGCGACTCACCAACATATCTCTAAGTATCTGTAAGTCCATGCTACCCTTCCCCGGTTCTTACGGGGTTGCGGAAGTGGTGAAAAACGATTTTCAAGAGGGTGGTAACATGGACTACCAATACAGATCTTTGTTAAACGACTAACTAACAACCTAACAAGAGTTTACCTACTCGTTTAGGGGGATATACCTTTCTTGAACTCCTTCATCTTCAACTCCTCCCGGTGTACGGATCGGCCTCACCTCGTCGTCTCCTTGCGCCGAAGATGGATCCACCAGAAAGCTTCTACCTTTGGCTTCTTCTTCGAACTTTGAAGAAACTAGATCACTTGGCTTGCTAGGCCTTATGAACTAGAATGAGTAGAGGAATGTTTTGGTGTCTTTTTATCTCTAAGGCAATGAATCTCAACACATGAGAATGGTTTGCCTTGAGCTAGAGAGAGCGAGAGGAAGAGGGGGAGCTTGAGAATGATAGATCTCAAGAGAGAGAAAGAAAAAATGAAAGAATGAGAAAACCTTTTGTCAACCTCTCTCCCATAATCCAAAATGAATAATAATAATAATAATAATAATTGAGTATTATGTGATGGTTCATATCATATCAAGTGGCATTATCATTTCATGCACTCATATTGCAAAGCAAAACAAGCAAGCAAAAGTATTTGCCATGAAATGATATCATTTCATGCACTCATATTGCAAAGCAAAACAAGCCAATGCAATGATGATGGTCAACTAGTCCAACCTAGTCAACAGGTTAACAAGTCAACAAAGTCAACCCCTCATCTCAACCATGACACAATAATACTTAATTATTATTATCATTAATCATATTTCTTATTCTCATTAGGGTTTAGCCAAAAGTCAACAGTCAACAACCCGGATGAGAATCCTCTGCCTCTGTCTCTCTGTCAACTGTGCATACACACCCGCATCCGCGTTCCGAGGAACATGAATACAAACGAGATAAAACCAATCCCAAAACGTACACTAGGATCTGGCTTAAACCAAAGCCCGCTAGTGTTAACTATCCGGACACTGTACGTGCACAAGTACATGGATGTGACCGAACCCTGTCGCAATACCATGCGACCTGTCGCAAAACCATGCGACCTCTACTCTTTTGCCTAAAGACGAATAGCATTCTGTGTGGGACTCTAAAGACTGGACACTACGCTGGCAGTGGGTTTAACCACAGACCGCAAGCGGCACTAGCTGTGCGTAACGGTCGCCAGGTAGATGCCGACAAGAAGACTGATGAGGTGAAACCCATCTGAACTCCTACTGAGTCTGAATGTGACAATCTCTCTGTACAGTCCGGTCTGTTCGTCTGATACATCGCATGGCGGGCCTAGAGGGCGGTAAACGTCAGTCCCCCAATAGCGGTACAAGTCGTGTCGGAGTGAAGCCCAGAACTCACTGAGATAACACTGGAAACCTACCAGTATATCTCGCATGCCCTGGCCAGGGACTACTCGTGTAGTGGCTCTCCTAGACACAGCGCGATGTCAACCCCCAATACCGGGCGAGACGAATCATGTCTAACCGTCACTGCCTCCAAGTGCTTCGGGACTGCACCCAACTACTACCTGTTTGCACGACTCCTTTGAGCCGTGGTAGGGTAGTAATCTAAGTACAGTAGGAACACACTCGAGGCGAAGTGATAGTATCAAGTCAGCGGACTAAGCTGTACTCATGTCACCTAGGAACTGATAACTGACAATAGGTATAGTACCAACCAACAGTTCCCGACGAGTCCTGTCCAGTATACTCGTAACCCAACGAGCACCCGCAAAATATCTCCAGCACGACGTACTGATGGCTGTGGGACAGACTATCTCCCACACTGGGATGAGAAGCGCATACGCTAGTCTACTCCGGAGTATCGATGCCCTGTCTCGATAGTCCTGTGACTAGGGACCTGCATAAGGATGTGCTTATAGATTACCCAGCCCCCACTAGTGTGACTGCCATCACAAAGTTGGTAATCAAGCAAAGATCCTAAGGGCTCCACTAATGTGTATAGGTGATATACAAAAATAAACACATGTACACATTGAAGTAGAAACAAACCAAGCAGCATACTACTATATTAAGCAAGATTTTCTATACAAGATGAATATCCCAAGCTTCTATTAAGTAATATACAAACTAGTATGATACAGTAATGGCCTCTAGGGCATATACACTAACAATCTCCCACTTGCACTAAGGCCATGTACTGGCGTATCGAAGACCTATCATCTCGATCAGCCGCTCGAACTGAGTCTAGGGTAAGGCCTTTGTGAGTGGATCAGCAGTGTTATCTTCCGTAGAAACTCTCCGAACCTCGATCTCCTGGCGACCCACGATCTCCCTGATCAGGTGATACCGCCTCAAGATGTGTCTGGACTTCTGGTGGGACCTTGGCTCCTTCGCTAAAGCTATAGCCCCATTGTAGTCGCAATACATAGGTATTGGATCAACAATGGACGGAAGCACCTGAAGTTCAGTTAAGAACTTCCTTACCCAGACAGCTTCTTTTGCGGCATCTGCAGCAGCGATATATTCCGCTTCCATCGTCGAGTCAGCAATGGTTTCCTGTTTGGAACTCTTCCAACACACCGCCCCTCCATTGAGGGTAAAGACATAACCCGACATGGACTTGGAATCATCCTTGTCACTCTGGAAGCTGGAGTCAGCAAAGGCCTCGATCTGGAGGTCTTTTCCGCCGTACACCAAGAACATCTCCTTAGTCCTTCTCAGGTACTTGATAATGTTCTTTACTGCTATCCAGTGTTTCTCCCCAGGGTTTGACTGATACCGGCTTACCACACTCAGTGCATAAGCTACATCTGGTCTGGTACACAACATCGCATACATTATAGAGCCTACCACAGAAGCGTAGGGTATAATAGACATGCGATCCCTTTCCAAATCAGTCTTGGGAGACATCTCTTTGGAGAGGGTGATCCCGTGACAAGCCGGTAGATTACCGCGCTTGGAATCTTTTATACTGAATCTTTTCAGTATGGTGTCGATGTACCTGGACTGTGAGAGTCCCAGTATCCTCTTGGATCTGTCACGATAGATCCGGATCCCCAGAATGTATGAGGCAACACCCAGGTCTTTCATGGAGAACCTGTGTGACAAGAACCCCTTGACAGATTGTAGCATAGGAATGTCATTTCATATTAAGAGAATGTCATCCACATATAAAACGAGGAATACTACAGTTCTCGCTACAAATCAACTATAGATGCATGGTTCACCTGGATTTTTGATAAAGCCAAATTCCTTGACCGTCTCATTAAAACAGATGTTCCAACTCCGCGATGCCTGCTTCAGTCCATAGATGGACTTAAGCAACTTGCACACCTTTCCGCTGCTCCCACTCTGAATGAAACCCTCTGGCTGGTCCATATAAACACACTCCTCTAAATTTCCATTTAGAAAAGCGGTCTTTACGTCCATCTGCCAAATCTCATAATCGTGCAAGGCAGCAATGGCAACAAGGATCCGAATGGATTTCAGCATAGCGACTGGAGAAAAGGTCTCGTCATAGTCCAAACCAGGTCTTTGACTAAAACCCTTTGCAACCAGTCTAGCTTTATAGGTCTCAACATGTCCATCTACACCAATCTTCCTTTTGAAGATCCACTTGCATCCTACGGGTTTTACCCCATCTAGAGCAACGTCCAACGTCCATACTTTGTTGGTGTACATGGACTCCATTTCGGTCCGCATTGCATCCAGCCATTTTACCGAGTCAACGCTGTGAATGGCCTGCTGGAAGCTAGTTGGCTCATCATAATCTATGATGCAATCCTCTCTATCCCCGTCAATGAGAAAACCATAGTATCTTTCGGGCGGATGAGACTGCCTACTACTCCTGCGGAGCCGCGTAGGAATGTCATTTTCTTTTGAACCCTCTGGTTCTACTAAGCTTTCAGTAATAGCTTGTGGTTCTGGAATTTCTTCCAGTTCTATTGCGCTCCCACTTATCTGATTTTCCAAAAATTCAGTTTCCGAGAAGTAGGCATGAGGAGAAACATAAATCTTTTGTTCCTCCTCGCAATAGAAGAAATATCCCTTGGAGTTCTTTGGATATCCTACAAACTTGCACTGTACTGAGCGTGCTTCGAGCTTGTCCGCATGCTGCTTTTTGACAAAAACTGGACTTCCCCATGTCTTAATGTGATTAAGATAGGGTCTCTTCCCACACCACATCTCATATGGTGTAGTAGGCACAGTCTTAGGTGGAACTCGGTTCAAAAGGTATGCAGCTGATTCTAGCGCATATCCCCATAATGATCGCGGTAACTCAGCGTTACTCATCATGGACCGTACCATATCCAATAGGGTTCGTTTCCGTCTCTCCGATACACCGTTATGTTGTGGAGTGTATGGAGGAGTAAGCTGAGAGAGAATTCCAATCTCTTTTAAATAGTCCAGGAACTCGGCACTCAAGTATTCACCACCTCGATCCGATCTTAGCGTCTTGATACTTTTGCCGGTTTGTTTTTCTACTTCATTCTTATATTCCTGGAATTTTCCAAAGGCTTCGGACTTATGTTTCAATAAGAAGACATAACCGTACCTTGAAAATTCATCCGTAAAAGTAATGAAGTAAGAATAACCGCTTCGCGCATGTGTAGACATTGGACCGTACACGTCGCTGTGTACGAGTCCCAAGAGCTCGCTCGCCCTTACTCCGTGTCCAGTGAACAGAGTCTTTGTCATCTTTCATTTGAGACAGGATTGACAAGTGGCATACGATTGATATTCGAACTGATTCAAATATCCTTCTGTATGTAACTTCGTCAACCTTCTCTCATTGATATGACCCAGTCTACAATGCCATAAGAAAGTCTGATTTATTTCCGGAGACTTTCTTTTGTGTGTATTCTGGACATTGAAAATATGTGGTTGGTTTAGTACGTATATACCATTGCTTAATGTACTTGACCCAATCAGAACATGATTAAGGTGAATGTTTACAACATTACTTACAAACGCAAATTCATAACCTTCTTTAGAAATCAAAGATATAGAAATGATATTACAAGTTGCGTTGGGCACAAAAAAGCAATTACACAAAACCAAAATGTGTCCATCTGACAACCGCAGGTGATAGTCCCCCACGGCCTTAGCATCCATACTAGCTCCGTTTGCAACTTTGAGGGTCATGTCACCTGCCTTCAAAACCCTACGGTTTCTCAACGCCTGCAAAGAATTACAGATATGAGATCCTGATCCGGTATCCAATACCCAAGAAGTAGAGTTTATTGATAGACAGTTTTCAATAACATACACACCTGAAGCTGAAGCCGCAACATGCTTCAGATCCTGTGTTCTGGCTTTCCAAGCCCTGCAATCTTTCTTCCAGTGACCACTCTTGTGACAGTAAAAGCATTCTTCCTTATCCACAAGCTTTCCGGCTATCTTTGTTGCTTTTGCCTTTCCCTTCATATCCACTTTACTAACACCGCCCCTTGGTTTGGCGGAGGCTTTCTTCTTCTTTCCCTTGGCTTTCGCCTTGGATCTAGAAGAGGAAGATCCTGCTACAAACAAAGTGGATGTTTCCCTACCTTTCTGTAGGGTGCCCTCTGCACTTCTCAGCATGTTAAGGAGTTCTGAAAGTTCAACTTCTTTTTCTTGTAAGTTGAAGTTCAGAATAAACTGGGCGTAAGTGGAAGGAAGGGACTGGAGAATCAAGTCCGTATAGAGCTCGTTCTCTAACGTGGTCCCAAGTTCCACGAGCTCCTCAATGAAGCCAATCATCTTAAGCATGTGTTCCGCTACCGATGATCCGATGGCCAACCTTGCCGAAAATAACTTCTTCGACACTTCGTATCTTGCAATACGAGATTGCTCTACATACAGTTCTTTTTTATGGAGAAATATGGATTCGAGGTCCATATTCTCGTGCCTCCTCTGATGTTCGTTGTCCATAGAGGAAAGTGTTGGAGATAGTGCCCTGAGAGTCAATTATTGGATCACAGGCACATGATTGCAAAGATTGAGGGAGGACCTATCCCGGTAGGACAGTCTTACTCAAGATGATAGTATGCTATCTGGTTTATCTTTATCATCGTGTACTGCTTTAGGTGACCAGACATGTCGCTATTACACGTAAATAGAGCCCCTATGATTCTTGCTTGACTACCAGCAGTATGATGGCGATCATATACGTGAGAGCTGGCGGTATATAAGCACATCCTTAAAAGGTCCCTAGTCGTAGGAGTTTCGAGACAGGGAATCGATACTCCATTAGTAGACTAGTGTATACAGTCGAGACCCCGACGAGGGGCAGTGGCCGGTCTCATAAGCCACTGGTGTCAGTTGGTTCACCTAAGATGTATACAGGTGCTCATTGGGTTATGAGTACACCGGACAGGACTCGCCGGGAACCTGCTAGTTGGTCTTATACCAGATGTCAGATAGCAGTTCCCTGGTGACATGTGTACAGGTTAGTTCATCGACCTGAGATCGTCATTTATCTCGTGTGAGTTCCCATTGTGCTTTGATTACTACCCTACCACGGCTCAAAGGAGTCGTGCAAACAGGTTTTAGTTGGGTACAGTCCCGAGCCACATGGATGCAGTGAGCGGATCTGCAGGGGTTCGTCTCTCCCGGTATTGGGGGTGAGGTCGCGCTGTGTCTAGGAGAGCCATTACACAAAGCCCTCGGCCGAGGCAGGAGATTTACTGGTAGGTATTCCAGTAGTATCTCAGGGTGTTCTGGGCTACGCTCCGACACGACTTGTACCGCTTTTAGGGATCTGACTTTTACCAACCCCCTAGGCCCGCCATGCGATGCTCATAGACGAACGAACCGGACTGTACGGATATTGTCACTGACAGGCTCAGTAGGGTGTCAGGATGAGTCCGCTCATCAATGTCCCTTTTGGTCAATAACTGGTGGCCCGTCACGTATTGGCTTATACCTCTGACGTGCTAGTGGTTAAATCCACAGCCATAGTATTGACGAGTCTTTAGAGTCCACCACACATTCAGTTACTCATGTTTCGGGCGAAACGCTGTAGAGGCCGTATGGAGATATGGCAGGGTCCGATCAGATACGTGCGGTATTGCACGGATCAGGATCGGACAGTTTGTACTTGTGGTCGTATGGTTATATGGCAGGGTTCGATCAGATACGTGCGGTATTGCACGGATCAGGATCGGACGGATAATACTAGCCGGCTTTGGTTTAATCCGGATCCTAGTATAGTACAGTGTAGATTTTGTCTCATTGCATTTGTATCCGGTAGGAATACAGATGCGGGTGTGTATGCACAGTATCGGGGTTTTCCTGTAATTTATTACGGGACCAGTTTTCTGGAGTTGCCAGTTTGCATTCCGTTCCGGCCGGTTTTCCTTTGTTCTTTCCCGGCCGGACTTTTCCGATGGAGGGTGTTATTTACAAGTTTGCAAATAACATGTTGTGGGTGGTTTTCTTGCATATGTATTGATTATGATGGCATCTTTTCTTTTCAACCATCATTTGATTCACTTTAAATCACTAAAAGGTGATTAGAGTTTGATGTGAGTTGGTTATGATGATGTTTGGTTATGGTCACCCTTTCTCTTTTCCTACACTCACCTCCCTCTTGCTTATGTTGGTTTTTCCTCCACCATTTTCTCACTAGATGAAAGAAGCCACACTTGAGAGAAGAAGAAGAGAGAGTTTCATTTTGAGCTTGAGGGATTTTTCTTGATCTCATTTCATGCTAGGAAAAAATGCAAGCACCATTTTTCCTTATCTAGTTTCCTCCATCATCTTCAAATGGCAACAAAACCCCAAATGAGAAATAGCCTCTACACTATACATTCTACAGCAAATCTTGGGCACGTCGACTTGCCAGCTTCGTGCCCGAGTTGCCTCGGTATTGAGGTGGGAGCCCGTAAAAGATGCAGGCGACGTGGTGCCCTTCCGGCGAGGAGGCGACGACATGGAGACAGGACTTTCCGCGGGAGATCGGGACGATGAAGAGAAGACCGGAGGACTCGAATCACTTGGTATACTTCTCTTCCCATCTCTTGTTAGCTAGCATTAGGTTAATGGTTACGATCCGGGTTTTTCATTGTCCGCGGTAGCGCCAGTTTCCAAGTTAGGAAAATTTTTGATTCCGCATTTTGGCCTCGGATAGACGGCCGGGGCGCTGCCGTGGCGCAACATGGTAACAGAGACACGCCATTAACCTAGTCTAGCTTGCTCTAGTATGTTTAAAGACCCGATCGAACCAAAATCCCAAAAACCGTATTTTCCTTCACATCAGTTTCTGTCGAATTTTTTTTGTGTCCAAAAATTTTTCAGGTTATTGCAGAATGATGTACAGAGAATCCTAAGAATACTGGAAAAATTTGGTAACCCAATTCTTCCGTACGACCGCGGAACCGCGGCCTTAACCCCTTTTTAGCCGCTGTTCCGCCGCAGGAAGTTGGGATCACTTCGCCATATTTTTACAGTAGGCTTGTGGGATGAAAATAAGGCTTTTGGTATATTTTGTTTGGGCCCAGATTTTCTGTAAGTGCTACAGTAATGCTTTGGGGCCCACTTGGTATATTTTGTTCGATCGGATATTTTAAACATGCTTGTTCACAGTATTTACATTATATCTGCGCCCGTGAATGTCACTTGATCGGTAAATCCTGTCTAACTGCTATATCCCGGTTAGAAGGATTTGCGAACGTGATTTTCACGTTGATGTTCTTTGTATTGCTGTGATGTTGCGGATCGGTAGTGGGGGATAGCCTGGATGCAATGCTAGTACAGTTTTGTTTTATATGTACATTTGATATTGCGGGGCGAGCGTCCGACATGTGGACTGCCGTCACTGCCAGTTTGTATTATTCTTTTGGGGCACGACCTGGTTGCGGTCGATGTACCCGGTGTATGTATATTTTACTTTCTGTACTAGGATTACCCCGCGGAGGGGTGCACGGATAGCCGGGTTCTAGAGGGCAACGGGCCCGTATCTCATGTCATTGAGATGGAGGGGGCTTCACTCTAGGATTGGCGGGCTATTCGCCTCACTCGTAGGGGGTACAGGTTGACCCAGGAGGGGTGCCTAAGTTACCGGATTCCGTGAAGTGCTGGGTGGTCCATTCACGGTGCTGGAGGGGACTGCCTCGCTTCAGGTCTTGGCGGGTGACTTGCCGCGCCCGTAGGGGTCTAGGATTTCATTGCACAGGCTATCCACACGACCAGGGGAACGTCGGGTTTCAGCAACGGCTCTGTGAAACCCGGGGATCCCAGATATCTGTATTGTTATGAGATGCTGTATATTTCTGTGATGTTGCATTCTTATCACGCCTTGAGCGAATATAATATATTGGTATATATATTAGTAGATGTTGTATATGTTTTACATCCGCGCTAGTCCAGTCCCCGCTCTGTCGTTAGTTAGCTAACCTAACGGGTAATGACGGGACCCAATGGCGAATGCGGATGACATATACGTACATCAGTATATTTTCGTTCTTTGTGGTGTGATCAATTGATGGGACTGCGTTGATTCGGATCAATGCAAGATAATCAAACCTATTCTGATGTTGTTGGAACATTTTTCAAAAAGCTGTTATTGCAAGGACGTTCACTTTTGTTTTGCATCGTGGTATTCATTTGGAATATCCTGCTCCTCAGTCGACGAGGCAAGGGCCGAGATCCCTTCACCGGGAGTGACCCCTTGGACAGAAGTTTGCGTCAGGGCATTAACTTCACTATAGCCAATTACTTTTGCTTTGCATCGTGGTATTCAGTTGGAATATCCTGCACCTCATTCTACGGGGAAAGAGCCGAGATCCCTTCACCGGGAGTGACCTCTTTAGCAAAGGTTTTCGTCACTATATTTTTATAAAAGGCTATGCAGTTCCTTCAACGATATCAAGTTCTTTACATTAAAGGTTTTTCGCCAAAAACCATTCGTGGCCCTCCGTCATTTCTTATGGGTATTATTTAGTATTCGTGCTGCGTTTGTTGACTCCGTCAAGGCGTAGTGTACGGTAGCTAAGTGGTGCTTGTTTGTTGCATAAATGGGATTGGTTAGGACAGTCGTGCGGCCTTGTTGACTCCGTCAAGGGCACGTACGGGTGGGTTTAATGCAATCCAGATAATGACGGGTTGAACTTGACTAGGACTCTTTGATTTGTTGACTCCGTCAAGGTCACTTGAGTCCTAGGGGTAAAAACACACATCGGGAGTTTCAAAAGAACTGAAACTTGCTAGGCATGCGCATACCTTCTGGAGTGTGGTGACTTGAGTGGATTCCGTCAAGTTATCATGCGATGATAGTTGGATCCCGATTCCCGCTGATGAGTTGGTTTACTCCTCGGGTGATCCCGACTAATTCTTCTTTCAGGTTTGGGGAAGAATTTGAGGTTACAGTGGGAGGTTTCCAGATTAGACAAAGTGATAACCATTCTGATCTAGGTTAGAGTGCACGCTGAGTTTTTCTTTTCTCTCTCTCTTTGGCAGCGACCATTGACCCGACCCTGGACTATGACTCAGTGACCAAGTTGACCGAACCTTCTTAACACTGGCTTTTGGATTGTCAGAGTTGCAGACCTCATTGCCACTTCTACTTTTACTCTTTTCTCCAGGACACCCCGTATTACTACGAACGTCCACTTCCATTGGACAAAATCACCGTATGGTTATATACGAACTCGAAGGAATTTATTCAAGGATGGTTTCCGGTTCTGGAGAAAACGAATAGGACTATTCAGTTGTCTTTTCCTTTTACCTTCTCTCAGGTTGCGAGTGCTCCTTGGTTTAGGAGATAGTACACCTATTGCGCAAATTGGATAGTCTTCTTCCAGACCTTAGGCTGGTGCCGAACGGTGAGGAATGAAGAAAACCAATTAGCATAACGATGGTGTGCAGAAGGTATTAAGTTAAGACAAAGAAAGGGATTAGTAAGAGGGCAAAGTAAATTGCGACTACTATTCACTACCAAACCAAGTACTTCTTCGCCAATCCTAAATCACCTTTGTATTTCTCCAGGACACTCCGTATCACTACGAAGATCCACAGTTTATTGGATACTCCATCGTATGGTTATATACGAACTCGAAAGGAACTTGTTCCAGTTCGGGGATGGATTTTGGTTCAGGAGAAATAGGAATAAGGTTTATTCGGTTGTCTTTTATCTTCACCTTCTCTCGCATTGCGAGTGCTCCTAGGATTAGGACAGTACACCCATTATGCTTATTGGATAGTCTTCTTCCAAACCATAGGCTGGTGCCGAACGGTAGGGAAGGAAGAAAACCATTTGGCCTAAAGGGGTGTGCAAAAGGTAATGACTAAAGACATATAAAGGGATTTGGAGAGATGGCAAAGAATTATATGGTTAAAGTTGTGAATCTGGATAATGGTAGAGGCATTACTAGGAATACCAGGATACCCCATCGAAACATTTCAATGTTTCAGTTCAACTGTGTACTGTTAAAAGAAAACTGATTTCCCGATTAGACACTTGCTCCAGGGTATGTATTTACCAGGTTGGATTCTCACATCTCTATGGTTTTACAGATGATGAGTGTGAGTGAGTTATTGGGAATTAGGTGATCATCCTCATTATATCGGGATTCGTTGTAATTGGTGATATTTGAGGAAGTCACCTGGGTTGTTTGCCGGTCGGCAAATATTTGGTTTTGAATATCCGTTGTCATGCACCAATTTCAAATTGATATATCTGTACGTCTATTTTTATAGAGTGAGATATACCTTTTTGAAATTATGTCTATGACATTTACCTATATCAGTGGATGGTTAGGTAAGGAGCATTAAACAGCGGTGTAATTCTTCTTAACCATAAGTACAGTTTTCAACCCACCACACGCAGTGAATGAGTTATCTGACTCAACGGACTTATACAGAGTATTGTATGTTGTCCAGTGTCCATTAGGACAGAGGGGTTGGTCCTCATACTATATTCTGTTTACTTTTAACTTCTCTAGTTCTTAGACATGTGTTTCGTAGAAACACAAGGTCTAAGTTTTGAGGAGTTATAGGTATTTGAATAGAGTAGAGAACCAGGTGTAGCAAGTATCGGGATTCTTCAAAGTGATCGAAGATGTAGATACTTGTGTATGGTATTCAATTGATAGTAATGATAAAGAGAAATTGCTTCTCTTTCAGGTTACTCATAAATGGAAGCATTCCTAAGTTGAGTAACGCTGATCGGCCTCCTTCCATTTAGTTGACATGCACTGGAGATAGCTGCATGATTTGAATCTGGTTTAATTAAATCAGTGCCTCTGGTTCTGTATTGGATATAGAACAGTTCATATCTTGACATTGTTAAGGTACGGGGAGTTGTCCGGCTTATGCTTAAAACCAGACTCCGGATAACTCAAGGCACGTTTCTGTATTGGCTGTTTGCTAGTTGACCCAGGCTATGACGAGGGTTGATTTTCTACCATCTGGAAGATCAATAGTGATATTGTTCTTCACTCGCCACAATTTTAAAAGAAATGGATTTTTCAGAAAACAGCAGTGGGAGTATGGTAGAACTGGAAGTGATTCCAGAACCGCAAACGATTACTGAAGATTTTATAAGAACCTAAAGATTCAATCTGATTTGACATTCCATTGGCCACTCTGCAGAAAAAGTGGGTAACCTCAGGCACCCGAGAGGTACTTCGGTATGCTCAAGGACGGTGGCAGGGAGGTTCTTGTTTACCAAGACTTGCCATTGCTGTTGTTCCAGACTGTGAAACCCGGCAGGAGGATGAGTATAGCGTCGTTCTGAACTTGCTTCAGAAGTGTACGTCTATATGACTCTGCCAGAGGGTTGTCGTAGTCAGTGGAGCAGCGGAAGCATTGGTGGACAGGTGGCTTATGTCTATTCATAGACTTAAGCAGATATAGCGGAGATGGATCATCTATTTCTGATGTGACGGTCATGGGTTTGACTTCAACAGAACAGGGGATAGATCTGTTAAGAAGATAGTACGGTGTGATGTCCTGGTATTTGGATGACATACACAGAGTAGGAAGTGATATTCCTATACTACGATCGGTTATACTATGGTTGTCACACAGTAGTTTCTCCACACAGGACTTGGATATTATATCAGACATTCTGGTTACTAGATCTATGGTTTTAGATCTGGATTTGGGTAGTTTCCCAATCTGGGTACCTTGACAGCATTCTATGAGTATTTAGAATGGACGACTCCTGGCACGGTAGTGTACCTGCAGGTGATGGAGTCACCCTCTCTAAAGGTGTCTTACAGACTAAAGGGGAGAGGGATACGCATGATTGACAGATCACTTGCTTAGGCAATTGAGTCAATCAAGAGATGTCAAGTACCACACCAGATGTTGTTCTTGAAGTAGATGCAATAAGTTGATATTGATCCAATCCTGGAGAAACAGTCGGAAGCAGTTTTAGAACATAAGTTGATGTTCTAGGGATATGATAACGGCAGCCTCCTTTAGGAGACGGTTATCATTCCAGGCTTCCAAGGTGACCTGGATGGCAGAGTGGCTGTCAGAGTTATAGTTTTCCCTCTGGCGAGGGGAAGTATTTTGGACAGGTGGTCCAAGGCAATACTGAGTGAGGCATGGCGCTGGGTACTGATTAAGTTCAGTTTTTGATACAGTCTAAGAAGTTTGGATTTGGAGTTTATTTATGAGCTAGGTCCAATCAGATATCCAGACATACTCTAAGACAGGTATTGCTCATTTCGGGAGATGGCTTTCTCTGCGAACTTGAGATATAGAGAGACATAGAAAGAAACATCACAGCGGATCCACTCACTGAGGCTATTCCCAGAACGCAATAGTTTCACAAACGAGCTTTGTGAGACTGACTAGTAGAGGAGTTGGGTGTTGGGTATCACACGGGCTGTGAGTATGCGACATCGCAATAATTAGCCTTGAGTGCAAGTGGGAGATTGTTGGAGATAGTGCCCTCAGAGTCAATTATTGGATCACAGGCACGTGATTGCAATGATTGAGGGAGGACCTATCCCGGTAGGACAGTCTTACTCAAGATGATAGTATGCTATCTGATTTATCTTTATCATCGTGTACTGCTTTAGGTGACCTGACATGTCGCTATTACACGTGAATAGAGCCCCTAGGATTCTTGCTTGACTACCAGCAGTATGATGGCGATCATATACGTGAGAGCTGGCGGTCTATAAGCACATCTTTAAAAGGTCCCTAGTCGTAGGAGTTTCGAGACAGGGCATCGATACTCCATTAGTAGACTAGTGTATACAGTCGAGACCCCGACGAGGGGCGGTGGCCGGTCTCACAAGCCACTGGTGTCAGTTGGTTCAACTAAAATGTATACAGGTGCTCATTGGGTTATGAGTACACCGGACAGGACTCGCCGGAAACCTGCTAGTTGGTCTTATACCAGATGTCAGATAGCAGTTCCCTGGTGACATGTGTACAGGTTAGTTCATCGACCTGAGATCGTCATTTGTCTCGTGTGAGTTCCCACTGTGCTTTGATTACTACCCTACCACGGCTCAAAGGAGTCGTGCAAACAGGTTTTAGTTAGGTACAGTCCCGAGCCACATGGAGGCAGTGAGCGGATCTGCAGGGGTTCGTCTCTCCCGGTATTGGGGGTGAGGTCGCGCTGTGTCTAGGAGAGCCATTACACAAAGCCCTCGGCCGAGGCCGGAGATTTACTGGTAGGTATTCCAGTAGTATCTCAGGGTGTTCTGGGCTACGCTCCGACACGACTTGTACCGCTTTTGGGGGTCTGACTTTTACCAATCCCCTAGGCCCGCCATGCGATGCTCATAGACAAACGGACCGGACTGTACGGATATTGTCACTGACAGGCTCAGTAGGGTGTCAGGATGAGTCCGCTCATCGATGTCCCTTTTGGTCAATAGCTGGTGGCCCGTCACGTATTGGCTTATACCTCTGACGTGCTAGTGGTTAAAACCACAGCCATAGTATTGACGAGTCTTTAGAGTCCACCACACATTCAGTTACTCATGTTTCGGGCGAAACGCTGTAGAGGCCGTATGGAGATATGGCAGGGTCCGATCAGATACGTGCGGTATTGCACGGATCAGGATCGGACAGTTTGTACTTGTGGCCGTATGGTTATATGGCAGGGTTCGATCAGATACGTGCGGTATTGTACGGATCAGGATCGGACGGATATTACTAGCCGGCTTTGGTTTAAGCCGGATCCTAGTATAGTACAGTGTAGATTTTGTCTCATTGCATTTGTATCCGGTAGGAATACAGATGCGGGTGTGTATGCACAGTATCGGGGTTTTCCTGTAATTTATTACGGGACCAGTTTTCTGGAGTTGCCAGTTTGCATTCCGTTCCGGCCGGTTTTCCTTTGTTCTTTCCCGGCCGGACTTTTCCGATGGAGGGTGTTATTTGCAAGTTTGCAAATAACATGTTGTGGAGGGTTTTCTTGCATATGTATTGATTATAATGGCATCTTTTCTTTTAAACCATCATTTGATTCTCTTTAAATCACTAAAAGGTGATTAGAGTTTGATGTGAGTTGGTTATGATGATATTTGGTTATGGTCACCCTTTCTCTTTTCCTACACTCATCTCCCTCTTGCTTATGTTGGTTTTTCTTCCACCATTTTCTCACTAGATGAAAGAAGCCACACTTGAGAGAAGAAGAAGAGAGAGTTTCATTTTGAGCTTGAGGGATTTTTCTTGATCTCATTTCATGCTTGGAAAAAATGCAAGCACCATTTTTCCTTATCTAGTTTCCTCCATCATCTTCAAATGGCCACAAAACTCCAAATGAGACATAGCCTCTACACTACACATTCTACAGCAAATCTTGGGCACGTCGACTTGCCTGCTTCGTGCCTGAGCTGCCTCGGTATTGAGGTGGGAGCCCGTAAAAGATGCAGGCGACGTGGTGCCCTTCCGGCGAGGAGGCGACGACATGGAGACAGGACTTTCCGCGGGAGATCGGGACGATGAAAAGAAGACCGTAGGACTCGGATAACTTCGTATACTTCTCTTCCCATCTCTTGTTAGCTAGCATTAGGTTAATGGTTACGATCCGGGTTTTTCATTATCCGCGGTAGCGCCAGTTTCCAAGTAAGGAAAATTTTTGATTCCGCATTTTGGCCTCGGATAGACGGCCGGGGCGCTGCCGTGGTGCAACAGCAAGCACGAGGCACTTGGCCTTCGCGCTATCGATCTCCCAAGTCTTACGGATTTCCTTATCCGCGACGCTGGAGGTGGGTCCTGGGACTGGGGGAGCTTTGGTGGTAAGGAGATACCCCAACTTGTCATAAGTGATTGCCATTTTGACATTCCTGAGCCAATCTTTGTATTTTGGCCCTGTCAGTATGTTTTTATCAAGTAATAACTTAAGTCCAGTCATGATGTTTGGTCGCTGCAATTAGGAGAGAGAGAAAAAACACTTTAGCATGATGCTCTTGCAAGTTTAGAGTGGTTTTTAATTTTTCTAAACAGGATGGCTCCCACTGTCTCTCGAATCCCTCCTCAAACCAAAAAGGAAGAATTAGTCAGGATCAATCTCAACGTACAATACTTCCTTAACCGTTCGGCCAGGCTGGTGTCGGTACTTCGAGGGAGGTTTTCCAACGCTTTCGCGAAGTTCATTAATTTAAGAACCTCTTTTCCCTGGGGGCGTAGCCCCGCTAACACCTTTCTAGACACCTACTAGGTTTATAGCATTGATCGTTAAGTGAGAAATTTCCCGAGGAGTAGCATATACTCACAGTAAGATCGGGATCCAAATATCATTGCGTGACAAAACTAAAGAAATCCTACCAGAATCATCACACTCCAAATGGTATGCAGCGCTAGCAAGTTTCAGTTCTTTTGAAACTCCCGATGTGGATTTTTGCCCCATGCACTTATGACCTTGACTTTGGCCAATAAATCATAAGTTACATGTCAAGTTCAACCCGTCATTCTCCAGGTTAATTTGAGCCCACCCACACATACTCTTGACTTTGGCCAACAAGGTAGAACGACTGCCCCAAACCAAGACATCTATCTATGCTGCACATGAATACCCAATAGCTACCAATCACTATGCCTTGACTTTGGCCAACAAACATAGCTTGAATACTATTGACCATCCATGTGAAACGACGGAGGGCTACGAATGGTTTTGGCGAAACCGTGAACGTAGTGAACTTGATATAATCGATGGAACGAGATAGCTTTTAAAAGGAGTGGCTTAAGCTCCGTGTTTAAAAGTTATTTTGAAAAGAAACCGAGTGGTTTTGAAAGTGTTCCAACGACTTTTACTTGGTTTATTTTTTCATGCATTAGTTCTTTTAATGCGTATTTTTCTTGCATTAGTTCTTTTAATGCGTCCCATCATTTAATCCTACCATTGCAGAAAACAACCAAAATATGACGTACGCTTATGCCATTGGCATTCGCCACGGGGCCCCGTCATTACCCGTTAGGTTACTTAACTAATGACAGAGCGGGGGCTGGGCTAGCGCGGCTGCAAAACATAAGCAACGCCTAAATAATATCATATATAGATATAATGCAATGATAGCCATTTCAGATCACAAATGAACACATTGGATATACTAGGAATCCGCAATTCGTACGAGCCTGTAACGAAAAGCGGATTACACGGTAGCGATGAATAGCCAATACCCCACCCTAAACCCCTACGGGTGCGGCAAACTACCCGCCAAATATCCGAAGTGGAGCAACCTCCCTCAAGGACGTGAGTAGGCCACTCGGCACTTCGCGATACCCGGTATCTTGTGCACCCCACCTTGGGTCTATCCTAGGAGCAAAAACAGTAAAAAGAAATTATACGATGACGGCTACAACCCCGACCCGGTTGTGCGGCCAGAAATAATATTACATCAATTTACATATTACATGAATTGAAAGATAAAAGGAAAAACTCTCATCTCACAACCCCCGGCTATTCATCCGCGACAATCCAAAAAATTCATATACACATACCATCAATCATTACAGATCACAGATATGTATAACCCCCACTAATCGACGTATAGCGATTAGTGGACGTTCAATACATATAACACATCACAGATATATACCCGTTAGCCTTAGTCTTCAGAAGTTCGATAAAAATACGGATTTTCAATCCCCGAAAACTAATTTTTCTTTCTGGAAAATCTGGGCAGAAAAGACATATTGTAAAAATCCCAAAATACCCCCAGAAACACACTGCAAGAAATTTGACCCACGACCGACTCAACTCGGCCGCGGATCCGCGGCAGGAGCGTGCTCCCGCCGCGGTTCCGCTGCGCGTTGAACGGTTCTCTGGACCAAATTTCTATTGTGTCTTTTAAAAAGCCTGAGTCGATTTTTGGAGTATGATGTATCATTTTTTTAACAGAATACAGAATCAACAGAAACATGATTTTCCGGGTGTTTTTCGTGACTTTTTCTCCGATCGAACTTCTACTTACTTAGCAAACATGCTAGATAGTGTTTAACTATGCTCTGATACCACTGTAAGTCCATGCTACCCTTCCCCGGTTCTTACGGGGTTGCGGAAGTGGTGAAAAACAATTTTCAAGAGGGTGGTAACATGGACTACCAATACGGATCTTTGTTAAACGACTAACTAACAACCTAACAAGAGTTCACCTACTCGGTTAGGGGGATATACCTTTCTTGAACTCCTTCGTCTTCAACTCCTCCCGGTGTACGGATTAGCCTCACCTCGTCGTCTCCTTGCATCGAAGATGGATCCACCCGAAAACTTCTACCTTTGGCTTCTTCATCGAACCTTGAAGAAACTAGATCACTTGGCTTGCTAAGCCTTGTGAACTAGAATGAGTAGAGGAATGTTTTGGTGTCTTTTTATCTCTAAGGAAATGAGTCTCAACACATGAGAATGGTTTGCCGTGAGCTAGAGAGAGCAAGAGGAAGGGGGACAGCTTGAGAATGAGAGAGCTCAAGAGAGAGAAAGCGAAAATGAAAGAATGAGAAAACCTTTTGTCAACCTCTCTCCCATAATCCAAAAAGAATAATAATAATAATAATAATAATAATTGAGTATTATGTGATGGTTCATATCATATCAAGTGGCATTATCATTTCATGCACTCATATTGCAAAGCAAAACAAGCAAGCAAAAGTCTTTGCCATGAAATGATAGCCAATGCAATGATGATGGTCAACTAGTCCAACCTAGTCAACCGGTCAACAAAGTCAACCCCTCATCTCAACCATGACACAATAATACTTAATTAATATTATCATTAATCATATTTCTTATTCTCATTAGGGTTTAACCAAAAGTCAACAGTAAACAACCCCAATGAGAATCCTCTGCCTCTGTCTCTCTGTCAACTGTGCATACACACCCGCATCCGCGTTCCGAGGAACACAAATACAAACAAGATAAAACCAATCCCAAAACATACACTAGGATCTGGCTTAAACTAAAGCCCGCTAGTGTTAACTGTCCGGACACTGTAAGTGCACAAGTGCACGGATGTGACCGAACCCTGTCGCAATACCATGCGACCTGTCGGAAAACCATGAGACCTCTACTCTTTTGCCTAAAGGCGAATAGCTTTCTGTGTGGGACTCTAAAGACTCGACACTACGCTGGCAGTGGGTTTAACTACAGACCGCAAGCAGCACTAGCTGTGCGTAACGATCCCCAGGTAGATGCCGACAAGAAGATTGACGAGGTGAAACACATCTGAACTCCTACTGAGTCTGAATGTGATAACGTAGTCCGGTCTGTTCGTCTGATACATTACATGGCGGGCCTAGGGGGTGGTAAACGTTAGTCCCCCAATAGCGGTACATATCGTGTCGGAGTGAAGCCCAGTACACCCTGAGATAACACTGGAAACCTACGAGTATATCTCGCTTTCCCTGGCCAGGGACTACTCGTGTAATGGCTCTCCTAGACAGAGCGCGATGTCAACCCCCAATACCGGGAGAGACGAATCCTGTCTAACCGTCACTGCCTCCAAGTGCTTCGGGACTGCACCCAACTACTACCTGTTTGCACGACTCCTTTGAGCTGTGGTAGGGTAGTAATCTAAGTACAGTGGGAACACACTCGAGGCGAAGTGACAGTGTCAAGTTAGCGGACTAAGCTGAACTCATGTCACCTGGGAACTGATAACTGATGATAGGTATAGTACCAACCAACAGTTCCCGACGAGTCCTGTCCAGTGTACTCGTAACCCAATGAGCACCCGCATACTATCTCCAGCACGACGTACTGATGGCAGTAGGACAGACCATCTCCCACACTGGGATAAGAAGCGCATATGCTGGTCTACTCCGGAGTATCGATGCCCTGTCTCGATAGTCCTGCGACTAGGGACCTGCATAAGGATGTGCTTATAGATTACCCAGCCCCCACTAGTGTGACTGCCATCACAACGCTGGTAATCAAGAAAAGATCCTAAGGGCTCCACTAATGTGTATAGGTGATATACAAAAATAAACACATGTACACATTGAAGTAGAAACAAACCAAGTAGCATACTACTATATTGAGCAAGATTGTCTATACAAGGTGAATATCCCAAGCTTCCATTAAGTAATATACAAAGTAGTATGATGCAGTAATGGCCTCTAGGGCATACACACTAACAATGCTCATGCTGCAGTAGCTCCAATCATCTGGGAGATATCTCATCATTCGAAGCAGCAACTGGATCGTTCGTCTATACGCTAAACAGCGCCTCAATCATCATGAATAAGCGATATATCAACGGTCATTACATCTTGGCTGGCCTCTATCAGTAGCTCAATCCTCTCGTACCCATCGGTACGCCCGAGAAATCTCGTAAAAGCGATCAATCCAACGCTCATGGCGCGAAAGCACAATACGACGACGCCTCTATATGCAATCGTATGTCTCTGGAAACACGCCTTGGTCAGTCCTCGTCCACGACGAGCTCATGCTGACGCAACTCGAGCCGTAGCTCACTCTGCCCGTGCAATCGTGGCAGTAGAACCATAACCAATATCGATAAGGATAGATCATAGAAAGGAATATAATACTGTGCAAGGAAATGTACATCCTAAGGTTTCTTAAGCGGAGTGGCGTGTCGTAAGTATGCCGCGGAACATATGTACGGTACGTCACTCTACTCAAGCTACCTACTCCATCAACCAGGGGTCATCCTATGGGATGAAAGTTCAGGTATAATACCCCCTCGACTAAGTCTAAGTTCCGTAAGGTCAAGCCTAAGTTCCGTATATAGATAACGCCCTAGGCTCCACATAGTCAAACTTGGACTCGAACCAAGGTCAACCTAGCGCTCTGATACCAACTTTGTCACGACCCGAAAGGGCACATGACTGGCCCTTGAACCATATGGAGCCTATAAGACCCCATCTGATCCAAGTAAGCCAAAAGCCCAGAAATCTAAAACCATTTTAAGGAGTAAATCAAGAAAACTGGTTTTATGAAGTAAAGAAAACATGTTTTGAAAATCATGTTTTTAAATAACTAAGCCGAATATGCATTTCTTTTTAAATATGTAATCTTTCCTAAAAATTTCGGCAGAGTTTCTTTTGTAAATACTGGCCCCGAATAGGGCACAACAAGAATAACATATATATATATAAATATATATATATATATGTAAGGAAAAAGGCATCCCCAAGCGGGAGCTAGCTCTTCGTCAATCGACGGTCACAACCACGCAAGCAATATAATATACAACGCCAAAGGGCGAGGATCAAAACTCAAAAAGAAACTCAAAAACAGCTAGAAAACCATAATACTACAAGCGCGACTCTAAGGTCGAAATAATACATCACTGCTTTTCTAAGTCTGAAACAATATACAAGTTTTGGTTGATGGAATTTCTAGATACAATGAATAATACAGGAACAATGGAGGTTATGATACAAGGGAACCCACCTACCCAAGCAAGTCACCCATATGAAAACAGTGTGCCAGAAATGCTGCTATGGAATCTGTACGGAAAAAACCTGCAAGGACTGTGTCACAACGGGGGTGAGTTGCCAACTCGTGAATAGAAAAATATCTACAAGCAGAGATCGAATGTACGACCCATCCTTGGTCAATACGATCAGATATATATAAACCTCAATAAGAACAAATCTGAAGCATGCTAAAGTGGCAATGTAATCTCTATACATGAGTGTAGTGCCAAGTGCTCGTGCCAGTGCCTCAGGTAATAGCATATCACAAATATGAGGTATGATCAATGTCTCTGCATGTACGTGGATCCCGTCCACTTGTCACCCAATGACAATAACCATCATGCATGTAAATATCATCAGCATATGCATGGAAATATGAGGATATAAACCACCTGTGTCCATCACGACACGTCAAAATCATGGAACCGGAGTGTCCAGCATCGACACTCGAAAACATCATGAAAACTGTGCCCAGCATCGGCACGTAAATCCTCATATAACGGGCTCCGTCAGTCCAGGCCAGCCCACGGGCTCCATCTGCGGAATCGGCCCTCGGCCCCAGCAGTATGCCAATATCCATCTATCGACTCTGGTCGGTATCCTCCGGATGACCGCCAGGTCCAACCAATCACCGGTAGGTAGTAGTCCCTCTGCCAGGCTCACCGCCTACTACACAGCGAAACCGTTCTCGCCCCGGGGTACCATACCGGGTCCACCATGTACCCGCATTCGGCCTCATCTGCCTCCTCGAATCGGGTTTCACATGTCGCTCTCAGCCCCGAGAAAACACATGGTGGACGCACTGAAATATCATATCAAGGGTAACCGGGTTTTTAAAACAATTACATATTCTCTTTTGAAATACCCACGGTTCCCAAATCCAGAAATATCATGGAAACAACATATCTCAATGCGTATAATCAAACATGATGTTTGCGGCATGTAAAGAAAGGTAAGCATATCAGTAAGTCATGCAACATGGAATAGTAATGTGCATATGTCGAGGGAAACCGCTCATTTTAAAATGAATCGGTTTTAAAGAATATCTTGCGGTCATCAAATCTCTAATCAAGTCAGAATCATCTATGTATGTGTACAGGTATAAGTGTACAATATGCCATGCAAAGATCATATCAGGAATGCAACAGTACTACTGTGTAGTGGCATGACAATTATCGATGATGATGTGTGTGACCCGGCAAACAAGTGTACGTGGAACATGCGCATCATCGATAATGGTGCTGGTGTCCTAGCAGCATGACTGTAATATATCAATAAACACAAGCAATGCAATGCAAATAGCATGAGTATGCGGAATCGAATAATCAACGCAACAGTAGAGAACCTACCTCAATAAATATGTCATGCAGTCTTGCCTTTTGAAATAAGACGAATCGGGGTTATTGGTAAAATAAGGGCTACGGGGTTTTAAGAAAAGATGTGTCGTTTGAAAATATCCGTAGAATCCCTTCTGCCCAACTTTAAAATATCCCCGATTCGTTAGTTTTGAAATAGGTGTGACTCGGGTCTAGTTTAACGCCTACTATGCGAACTACGCACCCAACAATCAGGTCAATCCGGAGGGGTATGAAAACCACCTAAATCTGAGTCAATATCTTATTATCTCATCACATAACAGGTATCACTACCATCATATCACATCTCAAATACGAACTCTGTCATATCGCCGAATCTCACGGCCTCAATCAAATCTCATCGACTCACCTCAATTCCACGTATCATCCTCAATCCCGTATATGAACACATAGTCCCATACCCATGTGTAGATATACACACCTCCATATACGCACAGAAAAATGAAAGAATGTATGCAAGTATATGTGTACGTGTATGTGTGAGTGCAACCACCACTCTATGGTTTCGCACTATACTACACCAATACATCCTTATCATCAATAATTCCATTATCAGCATCGATAATCCTAACAACACACAATAAATATTTGTGTGTATACGTATTCGTATACATCACCACGGACTGCGGGGGTGCTATACCCCATCCACCCGACTTCTCCCCGTAGATATAAATCTACTCACCTTGTGTCTTTATCCGTCGACGTCACCACGCTTTTGCTTGTCGTCCCGAAGTCTTCACGGGGTACCTACACATTAACGTATCGCAAATGCGTATCAAAACAAATTCAAAACTAAAACTGTCAGGACACGAAATTGGCAAGTGACGGCCCTAATACTACGCAACGTCTACAGGCGTAACGCAGTAAAAGAAAGCAAAAACCCAGAAATCTAAACCAGTAAAAGACAAGAAAAGATAAGAAATATTTTTTAAAAGTCTTTGAAATCACAACCCAAATTCTTTAAAAGTCCAACTTTATTTCCTTTAAAATTTCGGCAGCACCTCCTTTATAAAAACCAACCCAAAAATGGGTACAACATAAATATAAAGTAAAGCATCCCCAACGGGAGCAAATCTACACCCAAAGGCGGAAAACAACCACCACAACAAATATACGACGCCGTAGCGAAGAGATAGAAGACGATTGAAAGAAAACTGTATAAAAGACAACAAATCCAACAAAATATACAACATCGTCCTCACCAAGTCTCTAAGTCAATATGAAAATAGTAGATGGAGAGTACAGGGATACAATGAATATACAATACAATGAATAAGCACAAAACCCACCTAAGCAAACTGCACACTGTGAGCTGATGCGGTATCCGTAGCAAAAGATGATAAGATGTGTGATAATAGCCTGCCTCTGACTATCCTGAGGAACACCTGCAAACACTGTGGCACAACGGGGGTGATTTGCCAACTCGTGAATAGTAAATAACATATGCAGGTAATCGCAAGTATGCATGTAAAGCGTGAATCTAAGATATGCAATTAACAGTAATAACATGTCATATGAGTGCAGAATAATGGAAAGTACACTAGCAGGTACAACCAATATATATAAAGCAATAATGATATGACAACATTATGCAATAATCATGCAATAGGGATATAAGAATGTAAATGTGCAACAATCATGAAAGGTACACTAACAGGTACCACTAGTACATGAAGCAGTGCATAAACAGATAAGGTGAGGTATGGAGTGAAGTATGTTATTTCCAAGGAATCCTAACATCGTGGTAGGATCACAATCCAGTAAGACAATTTAAATACCAATTCCTCAAATAAGCCCCCAAATTGGCTCTCATATCATCTAAGTATCACATCTCCTCAATTGCACAATATCAAGTATATATCATATATCCCGAATGTACAACCTCAAGTATATCTCACATATATCGAATGTACAATCATCAAGTATATCTCGTATATATCGAATGTACAAAATCAAGTGGATCTCACATATCTCGTATGTACAATATGAAGTATATCTCACATATCTCGAATGTACAACAGCAAGTAGATCTCATATATCTCGAATGTACAATATCAAGTAGATCTTACATATCTCGTATGTACAATATCAAGTAGATCTCATATATCTCGAATGTACAACAGCAAGTAGATCTCATATATCTCCAATGTATAATATCAAGTAGATCTCACATATCTCGTATGTACAATATCATGTAGATCTCACATATCTCGTATGTACAATATCGAGTATATCTCACATATCTCGAATGTACAACAGTAAGTAGATCTCACATATCTATCCAGTATCCAATCTCAAATGAATCTCTTATATCCCGAATCAAATCTCCAGCAAAATTCTAACATCCTAAATATAATGACATAAATAAATATGATGAAGACATTACACATATATTAGCGTCTCATTCTACTAATATTGGTGTAAGGGTATATATAACAGCGGCTCAATCCACTGTTATATATACAAAGGAGTAATTAGAAATATCATGAAACCAATGTGCCAAACATCGACACAGAAATGTTGATCCATCAGGTGCTGTCTCCATGACTGGCCCCCTGATAGGTACGTATCATACACTATCCCGAAAGCTCGAGTGCCTAGCTCTGACCCTCACCTCTCGACGTATCCATACGTACATGACTCCCGTCGGTATCCACATGATAGCCGCTGAGTCATTGGTCCAGTCACCGGATAGTATGGTTCCCCTATGCCTCATCGCCCGACACCACGACATCGTTCTTGCTTCGGGGTACCTCCGGGCCCCACCATGTACCCGCACACGGACCCCTCCTTTCCTCGCGTGGGATATAAACATCGTAAACGACAAATCTCATGGTGGCTGCTGAAATATCATATTAAGGGAAACCGGGTTTTTCAAATAATGTATAATTTCATGAACTACCACGGTTCCCAAATCCAGAAAACATCATTAAAAATCCATATCTCAATGCGAAAATCCATGAATAAAGTATACGCATCATAAATCTGAAATGCGAGCATATAGAGGAAAAGAAGCAATTAATTGTAACAAGTTAATATAATATCATGCGGTTCCTAATCTCTCCAATTCTAAAATAACATCAAGTAAAGGTAAACATGTAGCTATAACCAGATATATGTGCAACATAAAGGTATAGCAAGATATATGTATCTACCTATAAGTAAGGATGTAGTATACCCCCTGGGTATAAGTGAAATAGGTGTGCAAGGTATATCTGTAGCTATGTCATAAAGGGTGCATGTACCTATCACTAATGGTACAATACTCTATAAGTATACAGGTAACTAGCATGTAAGTATGTCAGAACACATGTGTAAGCATGTAGGTATACAGGTATGCTATAACTCAATGCGTAAAGAAATATGAATCAAAGTCTCAATGTCCCTAACCAAGCAATATTATATCTATAAGTGGGTTATACGTGACATGGAAATTATTGACGGTGTGTGTAGCGTACAATCAGTGCTCGTGTAACATGAATCGTCAATAATATATGCAGTGTCCTACTACTACTAGTCCAGGCACAACTACATCTAAGTAATAGGGTAAAGGCGCAATTCTAACAATAACGTAGAATATGCGATAAGTAATAAAATCTCTATCCCTGACGCATAACGCCAAGCGGGCGATTCCAATGTAGATGTTAAATCTACTCACCAACGCTCCAAGTTAGGTAAAGCCTACCACCTGTTTTCCCCTTGTCGTAGCGTCCGAAGTCCCCGCTTGCGAACCTAAAATTTCACAAACACATCACATAAGCATATATTCCACATCGACGAAAAGATATCGAAACGCAAGAATAACGCCCTGAAAAATACACTGCGCTTAGCGCATCTAACGCGCACGACATCTGCCAAAAATCCTAACTAGGGTCGCCAAACTACGAAACACCTAGTCTAGATTCCGATCGTCCCGATCACGCATTCAAAACACAATAATAAAGGTGGACACAAAAATAAATAACGTCGCAACGACAAAAGAAACCCACGCCTAAAAGTTACCGAAATCTTGTAAGTAGTACTTATCTTTATAGCACAAAACTACAAGTTTTACCAAAACTATAATTTACAAACATCTTCAAATAGCAAGGTTAAACCATTTAAACCATTTCTATATTTTTAAACTTGCTTAATTAAGCTTTAGCAAATACCTAGTAAGCAAAAATATTTAATTAGACAAAGTAGTAATTAACAAAATTTATCATTTATTACTAGGTTAAGCTTTTCCAATTCACAAATTAACACTTCAATTAAATATTAAACACTTAAATTAAGCTTTAACCATAACTTGAATTTCTAAAACCATTTCTAGAATTTTGAAACATGAAATTTAAAGCTTAAACTAACATCTAATTAAGCTAGCATAAAGTATTAAGTAACAATTTAAGATTAGGGTTAGGGTTTTATACCTTCAAGAACACCACTTGAATCAAGGATAAAACCGAACTTTAGCCTCCAAAATTCCCGCTAGAATGAAGATCCAAGCAAATTTTGTGAAGAAGAAAGAACCTTTTGGATTTTATTTGAATTTCTATGAATTTATATGGATTTTTCATGATTTATTTGTGCAAGAAATGATGAAAAATGAGTGAGAAAAGAAATGGGCAGCCAAGAACAAGTAGTGGCCAGCCATGAGGGAGTGTGGTTTTTTTTGGTGAATTGTAGAATTTTCTAGAAGAAAATAGAATAATAGTATAATAAAACAAAAGTTTATGTTCACACTACTTTTCTTTTTCTTTATTATTTAAAAAAATAATTCCTTTCACCATAAAAATCTAGATATTTAAAAAGAAGGTTCTAAAATAATTGTGGTGATGATTTCCAAGAACTTTCATTTAGAAGAAATTTCCCGATTTACGTGCACCAAATACCGCTTAAAATAATATTTTATTTGGGAAAATTCTATCTGAACCAAAACCTTCCAAATACCCCTAAAGTTCGCATACAAGCTTTATTTTAGCTAAACTAGGTGCCGGCAAGCTTATACGGACGTTTGATCGAAATCGGGTTAAAACGGGAAAAACCGACAATTTTGCCCTAAAACGGAAAAATTCACAAAACGATTTCTGAAACGTTACAATCTTCCCCCCTTAAAGAAATTCGGTCCCCGAATTAAAATTCATCTATGCGTACCTTCAAGAAGATGAGTACAAAACTCCCAATTCTCGCTCGCAGCTTGCCAAGTGATTACCTCACTATACAGCTACGCCAAAGAACCCTCACAGACGGCAAGACCCTTTACCGAAGTTGCTGCACCTGCCGAGCCATTAACACAATTAGCTGCCGGTGAACGAAACGATCACGTCCAAGACAAATGGTCTGGTGCCGAAACATGTGAGAAAGGTCATGAAGGTAATTGTAAAGTATCGACGCAAGAAATACGGGGTGAATAGTCAAAAATCTGGGCGGAAGTGCCAAATTATAGGCAACGGAACCAACTCGCTTGAGGATCTCAAAAGGTCCTACAATTCTGGGTAAGCTTCCCAAAACTCAACACGTCCTTCATCGGAAAAATCCGTAGTAATACATGATCTCCTACAGCGAACTCGAGCCTGTGATCACCATGGTCGGCATAAGACCTCTGTCCGCATAGGACTGTCATCATCCTCACCTGAAAAAGCCGGATCATTTGTGAAGTCTCTAGACTAGCTGGGGTCCAAAAATCCTACCACGCAGAGTCAGAAAAACAGACTGGATATCGACACCACCTAACAAACAAAACTTAAAGGTTGCCAATTGGAATGTCTCCAGATAACTGCTATCGAAGGAGAATCCGAACAATGGCAAGTGACGATCCCAACTGCCGACAACAATTAGTACGAATGCACGAGTATAACCTCAAGAGTCGGTATAGCCCGCTCTCACAAAACCATCATCCTACGGATGGAAAGACGGAACAAAAGATCAACCAGTACCCAAGGCTTCCTGAAGCTCCTGCCGAAGATGGCAAGCGAACAGGGTGCCTTCATTGGATACGACCCTCGAAGGAACTCCATGCAACGTACAAACTTAACAACGAACAACTGAGCAGACTGAGAAAAACCGGACAACAAGCATCCGAATGGAGTCACACCCTGACTAAATCTGGGTAGACACCATAACGAATTTCATGGAGATCTGCTCCCATTCCCACTTCGTAACAGTTAAAGATTGCAACTCTCCAGCCGGTCTCAGATGCTCAACCCAAAAATCTGTGGATCTCCGTCCTGCACACAAGTCTGGGCCAAAGCTGTACGACCTCGATCTTCCTCGGGACCATACGAAAACCGTCTCCCGTAACTACAAGACCTAGGAGTCAACACAAACAAGCCAGAAGGAACACTCCGAGAATCTAGAAACAGCTGGGGCTCTCCCAATGTCTGCAAAACAAATCCTCAAGTGCTACTCCTGTCCCTCACGACACACTGAATAGACCAGAATGTCGTCAATAACACAACAATAACTGGTCAAGGAACGGCCTGAAGAAATCTGGTGTATCATGTCTACGAATGCTGCTAGGGCATTAGTGAGTCCAATGACACCACCAAAACACAAAAAGCCCGTAGCACGCACAAGGCAGTCTTCGGAATGTCATCACTCCGAACCCGCAACAATGATGACCTGATCCCAACAACTTAGAAAAAGTCTCGCACTTAGGAGCCGATCGAAGAAATCGTCAATGCGAGGTAAATGATACCTATCCGCACCAGAAGCCGGTTCAATTGACGATCTATCAATACACAACCTCAACTGCCGTCCTTCTCCTTGACGAACATAAATAGGAGCTCCTCAAGGAGAAACACACAGACGCACAAAACCCCAACAAACAACTCTGCAGCTAATCCTTAAGCTCCCTAAGCTCCACCGGCTCATCTGGAACAACGTCAGAAAACTCTCGCATGATAAGAACCCGGTCCAACAAACCCACTATGGCTCCGGTATCACGAATGAACGCAAAGAATCCTCGACATCCTCTCCTCAAAAGCCGACTAGCGAAAAAGGCTGAATTCAAGCTGTGTGAGGCGACACCACTGCCCTCCTATGCACAACAAGAACTGACTCGCCCGGAAAAAAAACCCTGTCTGTTTTTCTCGCGGTAGTCCAGAGACGCCTAGCACGTAACTAACCAGTCCGTGCCCAGGAGAACGTCAAATCCAACCTCTCTAGAAGGATCAAGTGACGGATGAATCTCCTAACCGATTGGCATACGACTGAAATACGTGTCACGCAACAAAAGAATCGCTGATAGAAGTTAACGCAACAAACGGCTGATCTAGCTAACACGAATCCCCTCGTCCCAAACCTCTGCTACTCCCGCAACGGTCACGAAAGCTGTCTTGACGACTAAGACTCTGTCTCTGAGCTGATACCCCGGTACGAGCCCTCCACGGTTCCGGAACTCCCGAAGTCTATGGTATACGTGTCTCGTCAACTAGGGCTGCATCCACTGGTGCTATGTAAGTGACGGAAAGCTATGTGCTGATCACAAGGAACAACTGGGTAACAAGGGTGACAACCTCATGTCGCTACGCTCGAATGGTCTCCACCAAAGAACTCATCGTCTGGCGCATGTCCTGCATCGCTGCCACAAGCCTAGCGATACTATCTGTCAAAGGCGGATCCGTCTGCACCTGTGCAACGAGCGTGCCATCCTGGTCAGTCCTCACTCTCCCAGAGTCAATACTGACCTCGGCCCTCGTGGCACCTCACTGAGTCCCCATAGTCGTCGTCGGCAAAGGCTATAAATAGGGCTAGGATTCGATATGAACACGAAAATCGAATCACAAGGATATGAATCATCAAGGAAGGAATTTCAAGTAATTGTACTTAGGTCACTTTAGGCGGAGTACTGCATCGTGAGTATGCTGCAGACATACACACACTACGTTACACTTCTTAAGCTACCTACTCCATCATATCAAGGTCATCCTACACTCCGTAAGATAAAACCTAGCGCTCTGATACCAACTTTGTCAGGACCCGAAATTGGCACGTGACGGCCCTAATACTACGCAACGTCTACAGGCGTAACGCAGTAAAAGAAAGCCAAAACCCAGAAATCTAAACCAGTAAAAGATAAGAAATATTGTTTAAAAGTCTTTAAAATCAAAACCCAAATTCTTTAAAAGTCCAACTTTATTTCCTTTAAAATTTCGGCAGCACCACCTTTATAAAAACCAACCCCAAAATGGGTATAACATAAATAAAAAGTAAAGCATCCCCAACGGGAGCAAATCCGCGCCCAAAGGCGGAAAACAACAACCACAACAAATATACGACGCCGTAGCGAAGAGATAGAAGACGATAGAAAGGAAACTGTATAAAAGACAAATCCAACAAAATATACAATATCGTCCTCACCAAGTCTCTAAGTCAATATGAAAATAGTAGATGTAGAGTACAGGGATACAACGAATATACAATACAACGAATAACCACAAAACCCACCTAAGCAAACTGCACACTGTGAGCTGATGCGGTATCCGTAGCAAAAGATGATAAGATATGTGATAATAGCCTGCCTTTGACTATCCTGAGGAACACCTGCAAACACTCTGGCACAACGGGGGAGAGTTTCCAACTCGTGAATAGTAAATAACATATGCAGGTAATCGCAAGTATGCACGTAAAGCGTGAATCTAAGATATGCAATTGACAGTAATAACATGTCATATGAGTGCAGAATAATGGAAAGTACACTAGCAGGTACAACCAATATATATAAAGCAATAATGATATGACAACAGTATGCAATAATCATGCAATAGGGATATGAGAATGTAAATGTGCAACAATAATGAAAGGTACACTAACAGGTACCACGAGTACATGAAGCAGTGCACAAACAGAAAAGGTGAGGTATGGAGTGAAGTATGTCATTTCCACGGAATCCTAAAATCGTGGTAGGATCACAATCCAGCAAGACAATTTAAATACCAACTCCTCAAATCAGCCCCCAAATTGGCTCTCATATCATCTAAGTATCACATCTCCTCAATTGCACAATATCAAGTATACCTCATATATCCCGAATGTACAACCTCAAGTATATCTCACATATATCGAATGTACAATCATCAAGTATATCTCATATATATCGAATGTACAAAATCAAGTGGATCTCACATATCTCTGTTAGTGTATATGCCCTAGAGGCCATTACTGTATCATACTAGTTTGTATATTACTTAATGGAAGCTTGGGATATTCACAGTTGTATATACAATCTTGCTCAAAATGTTAGTATGCTACTTGGTTTGTTTCTACTTTATTGTGTACATGTGTTTCTTTTAGCATATTATCTATACACATTAGTAGAGCCCTTAGGATCTTTGCTTGATTACCAGCGTTGTGATGGCAGTCACACTCGTGGGGGCTGGGTAATCTACAAGCACATCCTTATACACGTCCCTAGTCGTGGGATTATCAAGACAGGGCATCGATACTCCGGAGTAGACTAGCGTATGCGCTTCTCATCCCAGTACGGGAGGCGGTCTGTCCCACAATCGTCAGTATGTCGTACTTGAGATAGTATACGGGTGCTCGTTAGGCTACGAGTACACTGGACAGGACTCATTGGGAACTGATGGTTAGTATTATACCTATCGTCAGTTATCAGTTCCCAGGTGACATGAGTACAGTTTAGTCCGCTGACTTGACACTGTCACTTCTCCTCGAGTGTGTTCCCACTGCACTTTGATTACTACCCTACCACGGCTCAAAGGAGTCGTGCAAACAGGTAGTAGTTGGGTGCAGTCCCGAAGCACTTGGAGGCGGTGACAGTTAGAAAGGATTCGTCTCTCCCGGTATTGGGGGTTGACATCGCGCTGTGTCTAGGAGAGCCATTACACGAGTAGTCCCTGGCCAGGGCAAGCGAGATATACTGGTAGGTTTCCAGTGTTATCTCAGGGTGTTCTGGGCTTCACTCCGACACGACTTATACCGCTATTAGGGGACTGACGTTTACCGCCCCCCTAGGCCCGCCATGCGATGTATCAGACGAACAGACCGGACTGTATGGAGACTGTCATATTCAGGCTCAGTAGGAGTTCAGATGGGGTTCACCTCGTCAGTCTTCTTATCGGCATCTACCTGGGGACCGTTACGTACAGCTAGTGCCGCTTGCGGTTTGTGGTTAAACCCACTGCCAGCGTAGTTTCGAGTCTTTAGAGTCCCACACAGAGGGCTATTCGCTTTTGGGCAAAACAGAGTAGAGGTCGCATGGTTTTGCGACAGGGTTCGTTCTCATCCGTGCACTTGTGCACGTTTGGAGTCCGGACGGATATTACTAGCGGGCTCTGGTTTGAGCCAGATCCTAGTATATGTTTTGGGGTTACTTTTATCTCATAGTATTCATGTTCCTCGGAACACGAATGCGGGTGTGTATGCACAGATAATTGAGGCGGAGGAAGAGGATTTTCATTAGGGTTTCGGAACGGGTGTGTATGCACAGTTGACAGTCATCTTTTTCCAAACCCTAATGAATTTGTGAATTATCAATTAATAATATTAATTAAATGAAAATGTGTCATAGTTGGGTTTGTTGACTTGTTGACCATGGTTGAAACATTGACTATCATCATTACTATCATCATTACACATCAAAGATGCTCTTTGATTCTAGCAAAACCATTTATTGTGAAATGATAATAGTCTTATCAAACCATCCATAAACTTTTCATTTAGATTAATTTTATAAATTTGATAATTCACTAGATATTGTTATGGTTGTAAAAAACCATTTCATTCTATCCTATTCACTCTCTCTCCTCTCTTCTTCTTCCTCCTTCTCTAGTTCAAGGATATTCATTCTCATGTGTTGAGAAACCTATCCTTGACATAAAAATACCCTAAACCACTCTCTACTCACTCTAGGGTTGAAGGTCTAGCAAGCCAAAGACCTTAGTTCTCTCAAAGTTCGAGAAAGGAGCCCAAGGTTGAACCCTCAGGTGGATCCATCTTTGACGATAGAAGGCGACGAGGAAAGCACCATCCAACCTCTACAAAGGTTTCAAGAAGAAGGAGTTCAAGTGAGGTATAACATCTTTTCCGAGTAGCTAACTCTCTTTAGCATTGTAGCTAGTTTTGTTTAGAAAAGATCCCTACTTTTGTTAGTCCATGTTGCCTAGTGCGCTAAAAAAATTTGATTTTTATACCGTTTCCGCCTCCCCGCAAGAACCGGGGTCGGCAACGTGGACTTACAGTGGTATCAGAGCCTAACTAAACATAAACTAGCTAGGTAGTAAAGTGTATAGAAGTTCGATCGGAAAAATCGCAGAACTACGACATGCAAAACCCTATGTTGCTGTTAAAATTTTTTCTACTCTAAAAATAAAAAGTCATGCTCCAAAAATCATCGCAGGGTTTTGTGAAGAAGCCCACCAAAAACGGTCGAACGATCCCTTCAAAGCGCCGCGGTTCTGCGGCAATGGGTATACATTTGCCGCGAAACCGCCGCCGTTTTGACTAGGCTCATGACCGAGTTTGGTGCAGTGTTTTTAGGTTGTGGTTTTAGGATTTTTAAGATGGTTTATATCAGCCCAGATTTTCCAGAAAAGAAATTTGTATTTGGGGGCCTATAAATCAGTATTTTTGATCGAACTTCACTATACTTTGACTAATCGGTTATATCTGTGATGTTTATATGTATTGAACGTCGGCTAATCGCTATATGTCGATTAGTGGGGGTTGTACATATCTGTGATCTGTGTTTGATGATGGTATGTGTATATGAATGCGTTGGATTGTCGCGGGTGAATAGCCAGGGTGGATGTGAGATGAGTGTTTCTTTTTCTTTCATTCATGTAATATGTAAATTGATGTAATATTATTTGTTTGGCCGCACAACCGGGTCGGGGTTGTAGCCGTCATTGTATAATTCTTTTTACTGTTTTTTCTCCTAGGATAGACCCATGGAGGGGGTGCACAAACTACCGGGTATCTCGAAGTGCCGAGTGGCCTACTCACGGAGTTGAGGGAGGTTGCTTCGCTTCGGGTACTTGGCGGGTAGTTTGCCGCACCCGTAGGGGTCTTGGGTAGGGTGGTGGCTATTCACTGCGACCGTGTAATCCGCTTTTCGTTGCAGGCTCGAACGGATTGCGGATTCCTAGTATATCCAATGTATTCATTTGTGATCTGTAATGTCTATCATTGCTATATATTTATATATAATAACTATTTAGGCGTTGCTTATGTTTTACAGCCGCGCTAGCCCAGCCACCGCTCTGTCGTTAGTTAAGTAACCTAACGGGTGATGACGGGGCCCCGTGGCGAATGCGAATGGCATAAGCGCACGTCATATTTTGGTTGTTTTCTGCAATGGTAGGATTAATTGATGGGACGCATTAAAAGAACTAATGAAAGAAAATAAACCAAGCATAAGTCGTTGGAACACTTTAAAAACCACACGGTTCTTTTCAAAAAATAACTTTTAAATGCGGAGATTGAGCCACTCCTTTTAAAATCTATCTCGTTCCATGATTATATAAAGTTCACTACGTTCACGGTTTAGCCAAAACCATTCGTAACCCTCCGTCATTTCACATGAATAGTCAATAGTATTCAAGCTATGTTTGTTGGCCAAAGTCAAGGCATAGTGATTGGTAGCTATTGGATATTCATGTGTAGCATAGATAGATGCGTTGATTTGGAACAGTCGTACTGCCTTGTTGGCCAAAGTCAAGGGTAGGTACGGGTGGGTTCAAATTAACCTGGATAATGACGGGTAGAACTTGACATGTGACTTATGATTTGTTGGCCAAAGTCAAGGTCATAAGAGCATGGGGCAAAAATGACATCGGGAGTTTCATAAGTACTGAAACTTGCTAGCACTGCATACCATTTGGAGTGTGATGATTCTGGTAGGATTCCTTCAGTTTTGTCACGCAATGATATTTGGATCCCGATCCTCCTGTGAGTATATGCTACTCCTCGGGAAATTTCTCACTAAACGATCAATGCTATAAACCTAGCAGGTGTCTAGAAAGTTGTTAGCGGGGCTACGCCCCCAGGGAAAAGAGGTTCTTAAATTAAGGAACTTCGCGAAAGCGTTGGAAAACCTCCCTCGAAGTACCGACACTAGCCTGGCTGAACGGTTAAGCAAGTATTGTGCGGTGGGATTGATCCCGACTAATTCTTCCTTTATGGTTTGAGGAGGGATTCGAGAGACAGTGGGAGCCATCCTGTTTAGACAAACTAAAAACCACTCTAAACTTGCAAGAGCGTCATGCTGAGTGTTTCTTTTCTCTCTCCTAATTGCAGCGACCATTCAAGATGACCAGACTTAAGTTATTACTAGATAAAAACATACTGACAGGGCCAAACTACAAAGATTGGCTCAGGAATGTCAAGATGGCAATCACTTATGACAAGTTGGGGTATCTTCTTACCACCAAAGCTCCCCATGTCCCTGGTCCCAAAACCAGTGTCGTAGATAAGGAAATCTATAAGACCTGGGAACTAGACTGCGCGAAGGCCAAGTGCCTCGTGCTTGCCTCGATGGACAACGAACATCAGAGGAGGCATGAGAATATGGATCTTGAATCCATATTTCTCCATACAAAAGAACTGTATGGAGAGCAATCTCGTATCGGAAGATACGAAGTGTCGAAGAAGTTATTTTAGGCAAGATTGGCCGTCGGATCATCGGTAGCGGAACACGTGCTTAAGATGATTGGCTATATTGAGGAGCTCGCGGACCTTGGGACCACGTTGGAGAATGAACTCTATACGGACTTGATTCTCCAGTCCCTTCCTTCCACTTATGCCCAGTTCATCCTAAACTTCAACATGCAAGGAAAGGAGGTTGAACTTCCCGAGTTTTTGAACATGTTGAGGACTGCTGAGGGCACCCTACCAAAGGGTAGGGAGACATCCACTTTGTTTGTAGGAGGATCTTCCTCTTCTAAGTCCAAGGCGAAAGCCAAGGGAAAGAAGAAGAAAGCCCCCGCCAAACCAAGGGGCGGTGTCAGTAAAGTGGATACGGATGGAAAGACAAAAGCAACAAAGATAGCAGGGAAGCTTGTGGGGAAAGAAGAATGCTTTTACAGTCACAAGAGTGGACACTGGAAAAAGGATTGCAGGGCTTGGAAAGCCAGGACACAGGATCTGAAGCAGGTTGCAGCTTCAGCTTCAGGTGTGTATGTTATTGAAAACTGTCTATCAATAAACTCTACTTCCTGGGTATTGGATACCGGATTAGGATCTCATATCTGTAATTCTTTGCAGGCGTTGAGAAAGCGTAGATTTTTGAAAGCAGGTAACATGACCCTCAGAGTTGCAAACGGAGTGTAACATTTTCAAAAATATAAAATATTAATTTTCGGAATTTTTATAATTTAATATTATTTTATTGATTATTTTAATATTAAATGCAAATAAATAGGAAAAATTATGAAAAATTATGGAAAATTCTAAAATGGGTTAATTATTGAAATTATGACATTTTTAAGTTGTTGTGATCATTTTGACACTAATTTGGTACTAATCGCGATTAAAATCGCTAATCGGGTTTTTTGGTAATTTTGTGCAAAACTTGCAACTATCACATTTTCTACACTTGTGCATTTTTGCTAGCCATGGTTTTCATTTGGGTTTACTATTCTTGTGAGAAGGTTTGGTTTTTTAAAAGAAAAGAAAAAGGAAAGGAAAAGGTAATGATGAGGGTAGGTGAGAGAGAGAGGTGGACTTTGACTTAGCATACTTATCCATTCCCCTCCAATTCCTTCACCATTTCCCACTCCACTCATGGAGTTGCTGCTGCTGCCCCTCCTCATCTTCCTCCCCTCTTCATCTCCCCACTTCATCTCAAAAACTACACCAAAACCCCAAACTCCTTTCATTAAAATTGTGCAAAATCCCTAGATCTATACATGGAGCTAAAGAAGCATGGATTTGGCCACTAGAGGGCAACTCAAGAATTTTCTTGAGTTGCTAATGAAGGTAATTTCTGAACCAATTGCTTAATTATAGCTTTCCCTATAACCCCATGTTAAGGTTTAATCGATATGGTGTGATATTATGGATTTGATGAAAACCTAGTTAGGGTTTGAGAGGAACTTGGGTTGTATTGTGAAATTGATACACCAACACCCTAGTGTATGAATTGAGACCCTAACCTGAAGTTTAAACCCATAATGCGGATTTTAGAAAACTATATCGGGGAAAAAACCTGGAATCTGCCACTGTTATTGGAATCTGCTAACACCCAGAGAACCCTAAAATAATATTGAGTGGAAATTGAGATGTGCAGGCAACATAGAGGCAACACCCAAAACCCTAGCTCCCCACTCCACCTTCTGGCCGCCAAAACCTCCATTCTGGCCGCAAATTGTGACCAGACCAGTGAGGAATCTCCTCGTTTTCTGTGCACAGCCCCAATTCCTCAATTCTTGGCCCTGGGTACTTCTAGTTTTGTCAGATTCTATCTAGGGTGAAATCTGGGACATATATCCTAAGTTGCTATTTTGGATTCGTGTTTCCGTATTTCCGTATTTTCATTTCTGAAATGGTGGATTGTGTTTTGCCTCGACTATTGGGCGTTTATACGACGATATAGAGGAGTTATTGATGGTTTTGAAGGCGTGCCATAGGTTTTCACCTATAGGCCCCTTATCGTATCGTTTTGGATTTTATGCGCCGTTTTAGCTTGGATTTGGTTTTAATGCGCATATACGATATTTTGATGTGTAGGTACCCATGAAGACTTCGGGACGACAAGCAAATACGTGGTGACGTCCGCAATTGGTGATGCAAGGTGAGTAGATTATATCTACAGGGGGAAGTCGGGTGGATGGTGTATACCACCCCCGCAGTCCGTAGATAGATTACTATGTAGTTTATGGTGATATTAGGTGTATTGTGGATAATGTAGGGTTAGAAGTGACTAGTGTAGTTCATAGTCGCGAACCCTAGGATAGAATTACACCTACACACACACCCTTGCTTATCACTTGTACTTGCACTGTGATTGATGATATGTGATGACTTTGGAGATGAGTCGATGTTGTGGGCTTGGTGCCCTGGGATCGGTGATTTGATACGATTCATATGTGGGATATGACTTGTGATTCTCGCGGGCTTGGGATATGTGTTACCCCCGCATGCATACTTACTGATGTTACCGTTTTGTACTAGACATAGAGTAGTACTCCAGACTATATAATCTGATGATGGTGATATCTGTTATGTGATGAGACAGTGAGATGTTGACCCCTACCCAGCTATTGGGGATGCCGTACGATGATTTACCGTACGAGCTAATATTGATGATAGATCCGCACTCATAACTCGAGGATATCTTATGATATGACATTGAGGCGAGATCACCGACTATATATATATATATACATTGGCTCAGATTTAGGTGGTTTCTACACCTACCCCTCCTGATTGACCGGATACTTAGATGTAGCCTACATAGTAGATACTTCACTGTGGTGTTGACTATTAGATATCTGCTTTTTCATGCTACTCGCATTGATGGCACATGTTCATTGCTATACTATTATCATGCTGTTAGGACACCAGCACCATTATCGATGATGCGTATGTTCCACGTACACTATTCGCCGGCTCACACACTTCATCATCGATAATTGCCATGCCACTACACTGTAGTACTATTGCATTCATGAGATGATTCTTCCTCCGACATATGCACATTACTATTCCATGTTGCATGATTTCCGATATGATTACTGTTCTTTACATGTCGCATACATCATGGATGGACTGCATAGCATATCGCATTGGATTTACTTCCTGATGTTGGATTTTCATGTGATTTCTGGTTTTTGAGGACCGTGGGGTTATTTAAGAAAAGAGGCACTTTTATGAAAACCCGGTACCTCGTGATATGATATTTCGGTGCGTCCACCACGCGTTTTCTCGGTGCTGAGACGTGTGCTTGAAACCCGATTCGAGGAGGTGATGTACCGTTTGCGGGTTCGTGGTTGGCCCGGTATGGTCCCCTCGGCGAGATGATCGATGGGTTATGCCGATTGAGCCTGGAGGCGGGCGAGTACCTACCGGTGATTGTATTTGAGCTCGGCGGACATCCGGGGGATACCGCCTGGAGCCGAGAGATGGGCGTACTGCCGGGGCCGACGGGCCGATACCGCAGACGGAGCCCAGAGATGGACATGGGTTGACTCGTACTGCCGGGGGCCGAGGGCCGATACCGCAGACGGAGCCCCATATGGATGAGGATTTACGTGTCGATGCTAGGCACGGGTTTTCATGATGTTTTTCCATGACATTGTTTATATCCTCATACTTGCATACTTGATGCTTATCGTCAGTGGGTGACGAGTGGACGGGTTCCACATACATACAGACATGGATTACATATAGACATGGATCATATACAAACTGGTTTTACATTGATCATACTTTATTTGTATATATAACAGGGTATGTGGGCGCTGTTATATATACCCTTACACCAATATTAGTGGTATGGGATGCTAATATACGTGTATTGATATCATTGATATTTCATTATGGTTACTTCAAGCAGACATACCTTACACTGATGACATGTTATTACCTGAGTACCTGGCACTACATACATGATTAGATGTTACCTTGCCACCTTATTACACTCAGATGTACTCTTGTGGATTATATTATTGATCGTTGACTTAGGTTTATGTCTTGCATTCGGTTTCTGCTTGTAGATGTTTCTATTCATGAGTTGGCAACTCACCCCCGTTGTGCCACAGTTCTTGCAGGTTCTGCCATACGGGTTCTATTGCGGCATTTCTGGCACACTTCCTTCTTGCGGGTGAATTGCTTTGGTAGGTGGATTCTTTCGTATCAAGAACCACTATTGTATTTATTATTTCGTTGTATCTAGAATTTCCATCAACCAAATCTTGTATATTCTTCCAGACATAGAGACAGTGTTGTATTATTCGACCTAGAGTCGCGCTTAGTAGTATTGTGGTTTTACTGTTGCTTTTGAGCTTTCTTTTGGATTTGATCCTCGCCACTTGGCGTTGTATATTATTACATCATTGTGTGGTTGTGACCGTCGATTGACGAAGTGCTAGCTCCTGCTTGGGGATGCCTTTATCATTGCATATATATCGTTGTTCTTGTTTTACCCCATTCGGGGCCAGTTTTACAAAAGAAACTCTGCCGAAATTTTTAGAAAAGACTTTATTGTTTTCAAAACGTCCTTCGGCTTAGTTATTCAAAAACCTTGATTTCAAACCTGTATTTCTTCACTCCTTTAAACCAGTTTTCTTTATTTATTCTTAAAAATGGTTTTAGATTTCTGGGCTTTTGGCTTACTTGGATCAGATGGAGTCCTATAGGCTTCATATGGTTCAAGGGCCAGTCACGTGCTCTTTCGGGTCGTGACAAAGTTGGTATCAGAGCGCTAGGTTGACCTTGGTTCGAGTCTAAGTTTGACTATGTGGAGCCTTGGGAGTTATTTATATACGGAACTTAGGCTTGACCTTACGGAACCTAGACTTGGTCGAGGGGGTATTAGACCCGAACTTTCGTCGTATTAGGATGACCCTTGGTTGATGGAATAGGTGACTAAAGTAGAGTGACGTACCGTTGGTATGTTCCGTGGCATACTTACGACACGCCACTCCGCTTAAGGAACCTTAGGATGTACATACTTTTGAGATCAGTGATTCTCTTCATATCCTGGATTATACATCCATTTGAGACTCCCGATTCTATTAGTTTCATGATCATACCTTCATTGATGCTGTTCCTTCCTATGATCATGTATCCACATTGGATCTGTTGTTTCCTTTCTTGCTATTGATGTGCTCTCTTCTTGATACTCGATTGAGGTTCATGTCACCATGCTTGAGCGCAGTTTGGGCTGCTGCTAGGGTTATGGCCGGTGTGAGCTCGTTTGGTACGAGGGCCGACCATTGTGTTTTCTGGTGACAAGGGAACGTCTCGAGTTAGTGTTGGTGATTGTGACCTCTGGTGGAGGCGAGTGCTTGGTCTTGCACCGGATGATCGGGCCATTGTTAGAGCTGCCGGTTGAGAGATGACTGTTGATGTACAGCATACCTCAGAGATGTGATGTCGCCTATCGTGCAGACAGATGGACCAGCTGTTGCTGAGATTGACAGGATGTTGCTTTCGGAGCTTACGAGCTGAGATTGCCGGAGCTTTCAGGCAGATATGAGACAGATGATAGCTAGTCTACCCGATTTGAGAGACGAAGGTGATTCGTCCGATTTTGCGCCAGGGCGGGCCCAGTTGAGTTGAAGATTTCCAGTGTGGAGAGTCTTACTCAGATCTAGAGCAGACCGACTCAGAGATGACCGCTTATGTATTGCCTTTCCTGGAGGATTGAGGCGTTGTTCGGCGTACAGGCATATGAGCCAGTTGTTGCTGCAAATGATGAGATATCGCCCAGATGATTGGAGCTACTGCAGCATGAGCATGTTCTTGGAGATATGATAGCGAGTCGCTAGTCACCGAGGATGAATGACTAGGACGTGTGGTGAGTTTGCTTACCCCGATGCGAGTCATCAGGTGGATTGATTCCAGATAGAGACGACTTCACGCAGGTTCGTTGAGAGTCGATTGAGACGATCGAATGTCAGGAGCCATTTTCCAAGTTTAAAGTATACGGAAAGACATGCAGGTGATTCTATGGACCCTCTAGAAGAATGAAACACTAACTCGACTTAATGACCGTGTGACAGCCTTTGAACCTTAGGGTTTACGGCGGTTCCGCGGCGCCATTAGTGAAGCTTGGGTTTGCCCTTCTACGGCTGGACCACCGACGCTGTGGCATGTACTCGATACTATTAAACTGTACCCGAGATGTGAGCTCTTGGGGATTATGATGATCTGACGAGTCGATCGGATGGTTCGACATCTTTCGGATATCGTGATGGGACACTGCTTGGGAGACTCCAGATGCTAGCATAGCCGTCGGAGCACAGTTCGTGTAGCCACGATGAGACGAGTCCGAATCAGTCGACATTTGAGCAGAATGAAGAAAAGAGTTCGTACGAGATTTTGACGAGATGACGTCCCACTCCGCTGACATTAGAGATGTGTTATGCACCCGAGGTGTGGTATATGGATATATCTTCCAGAAAGAAGCGCGATAATTATGCAGCCGTTCCGGAATAAGCTTTAGCTTCAGCATTGGATGACGACTTCCGCGCATTTCGGCAGGAATGAGATTTGAGAAAGAAACCTCGACAGGACTTTTCTGGAGTACGATACGAGAAGACCTGAACCAGGAGTAGTCGTTTTGCGCACACCCAGCAGGCCAGAGTTCGGCTTTGTCAACGAAGTAGTTGACCAAGTCGGATAAAGGAACTTATCCAGAGGCGTTGCGAATTGATCAAGGACGGACAAGTGATGAGTATTCCTCCGATGGTTGGGACGTGTTCCCAAGGACCAGTTCGTCCCGACATCTGCTACAGAATGATGAAGCTACAAAGTACGCGATTTTGAGTCCGTGTGAGAGACTTCAGATTGGCCGTGGCCGAGGACAGTGCAGTGCATCGTAGCTTAGCATGATGCCATAGTGGACGACGATAGAGACAGTTGGAACAAGAGGTTCGTGTGAGACACTGACGAGCTATCATTGCTTTCCGTCGAGACTAGAGACCTGATATGCTTACAGAGACGTTGGGATGCGACCAGTTTCTGAGGGAATAGTGTGCTGAGGACACAGGTGTCTTTTGAGCGAGAAGAGGTTGTGCAGGAGAGCCAGCCTCCGTTTGGTTCGGCATAGGCATAATCGGAAGAGACCTTGAGCAGGATTCCTTCCAGGACATTGCTGCAACAATGTTTGCACCCAGGATCAGATGTGAGACGTGCTTTCAGAGAGCCAGAGGCCGACGTAAGTGATTTGCTGCCTTACGAGTGGTCGTGAGGTTTGACCGAGAGGAGACCAGAGAAGTGCCAGAACGGAATCGTCCCCGTTAGCACATCTGACAGGGCCGATGAGCCGATTGACTGTGAGATTGGTAACCCACAGAGAAGATAAGGACCCAGAGAGTCAGAGGACGCCAGACCGTGAGCAAGAGGCAGGTAGATATCCTGCGCTGCTAGCAGTGGATTGCACTGACTCCTTCTCGACCTTGAAGGAGAAACTACCGAAGACGGTATTTATGATTTGTGATTTTGTGATTCGATTATCACGTATCCGTCATTTTGGATTTCGGTATTTTGGGCATCCTGTTTGCATGATTTAGTTTTGATGACTGAGTTTCATGATATCGGTTTCATGCACCCACCGGATTTTTGATGGTTGATTTTTGCACTCCGTGCTGGCGATGTGCTTTACGCCTGTTCGGTGTTTGCTACTGGATTTCGTGATTGCGTGCATGTTGAGTGCGCAGGGTTTAGATTTTCATTCATGCACGATGGATGCACTGGTTTGGATTTCGCGCATGTTGGGCGCATGTTTTTAGATACGATTTTAGTGCACGCCAGATGCGCTAAATCGGGATTCTTCGTGCATGTCACATGCACCTGATTTATTTTGCTGTCAGGCACATACGTTGCCCATGACAGGTGCTTCGTGCACACCCGTTGCACAGAGGTTGTTTTGTGTTGTGCACCTGTTTAGCACATATATGGATTTTTTATTTTAGTGCGCACCAGACGCACGGGATGGTGTTATGTTTAGATTGGATGTCTACATGTGTAGTTCCGATCCATATCATATCGGTTTTGTATTGGATTTGACATTGTGTTTTTACTTTGACTCCGATAATTGTGGGATGCTTGACGGAGTTTTGTTTTCGAGTTATCTGCTCAGTACCCTTGCGCATGCTTTGCGCTGTGACGTTCTATGTGTTGATGATTTCGGAACCCCGACGACTTTGGTTTATTACTGAGATGTTTTTGTATTTTGGGGTTTAAATTTAAATTCGGGGACCGAATTTCTTTAAGGGGGATAGATTGTAACATTTCCAAAAATATAAAATATTAATTTTCGGAATTTTTATAATTTAATATTATTTTATTGATTATTTTAATATTAAATGCAAATAAATAGGAAAAATGTTAGAAAAATTATGAAAAATTATGGAAAATTCTAAAATGGGTTAATTATTGAAATTATGACATTTTTAAGTTGTTGTGATCATTTTGACACTAATTTGGTGCTAATCGCGATTAAAATCGCTAATCGGGTTTTTTGGTAATTTTGTGCAAAACTTGCACCTATCACATTTTCTACACTTGTGCATTTTTTCTAGCCATGGTTTTCATTTGGGTTTACTATTCTTGTGAGAAGGTTTGGTTTTTTAAAAGAAAAGAAAAAGGAAAGGAAAAGGTAATGATGAGGGTAGGTGAGAGAGAGAGGTGGACTTTGACTTAGCATACTTATCCATTCCCCTCCAATTCCTTCACCATTTCCCACTCCACTCATGGAGTTGCTGCTGCTGCCCCTCCTCATCCTCCTCCCCTCTTCAACTCCCCACTTCATCTCAAAAACTACACCAAAACCCCAAACTCCTTTCATTAAAATTGTGCAAAATCCCTAGATCTACACATGGAGCTAAAGAAGCATGGATTTGGCCACTAGAGGGCAACTCAAGAATTTTCTTGAGTTGCTAATGAAGGTAATTTCTGAACCAATTGCTTAATTATAGCTTTCCCTATAACCCCATGTTAAGGTTTAATCGATATGGTGTGATATTATGGATTTGATGAAAACCTAGTTAGGGTTTGAGAGGAACTTGGGTTGTATTGTGAAATTGAGTTCAATTGAGGATACACCAACACCCTAGTGTATGAATTGAGACCCTAACCTGAAGTTTAAACCCATAATGCGGATTTTAGAAAACTATATCGGGGAAAAAACCTGGAATCTGCCACTGTTATTGGAATCTGCTAACACCCAGAGAACCCTAAAATAATATTGAGTGGAAATTGAGATGTGCAGGCAACATAGAGGCAACACCCAAAACCCTAGCTCCCCACTCCACCTTCTGGCCGCCAAAACCTCCATTCTGGCCGCAAATTGTGACCAGACCAGTGAGGAATCTCCTCGTTTTCTGTGCACAGCCCCAATTCCTCAATTCTTGGCCCCGGGTACTTCTAGTTTTGTCAGATTCTATCTAGGGTGAAATCTGGGACATATATCCTAAGTTGCTATTTTGGATTCGTGTTTCCGTATTTCCGTATTTTCATTTCTGAAATGGTGGATTGTGTTTTGCCTCGACTATTGGGCGTTTATACGACGATATAGAGAAGTTATTGATGGTTTTGAAGGCGTGCCATAGGTTTTCACCTATAGGCCCCTTATCGTATCGTTTTGGATTTTATGCGCCGTTTTAGCTTGGATTTGGTTTTAATGCGCATATACGATATTTTGATGTGTAGGTACCCATGAAGACTTCGGGACGACAAGCAAATACGTGGTGACGTCCGCAATTGGTGATGCAAGGTGAGTAGATTATATCTACAGGGGGAAGTCGGGTGGATGGCGTATACCACCCCCGCAGTCCGTAGATAGATTACTATGTAGTTTATGGTGATATTAGGTGTATTGTGGATAATGTAGGGTTAGAAGTGACTAGTGTAGTTCATAGTCGCGAACCCTAGGATAGAATTACACCTACACACACACCCTTGCTTATCACTTGTACTTGCACTGTGATTGATGATATGTGATGACTTTGGAGATGAGTCGATGTTGTAGGCTTGGTGCCCTGGGATCGGTGATTTGATACGATTCATATGTGGGATATGACTTGTGATTCTCGCGGGCTTGGGATATGTGTTACCCCCGCATGCATACTTACTGATGTTACCGTTTTGTACTAGACATAGAGTAGTACTCCAGACTATATAATCTGATGATGGTGATATCTGTTATGTGATGAGACAGTGAGATGTTGACCCCTACCCAGCTATTGGGGATGCCGTACGATGATTTACCGTACGAGCTGATATTGATGATAGATCCGCACTCAAAACTCGAGGATATCTTATGATATGACATTGAGGCGAGATCACCGACTATATATATATATATATATACATTGGCTCATATTTAGGTGGTTTCTACACCTACCCCTCCTGATTGATCGGATACTTAGATGTAGCCTACATAGTAGATACTTCACTGTGGTGTTGACTATTAGATATCTGCTTTTTCATGCTACTCGCATTGCTGGCACATGTTCATTGCTATACTATTATCATGATGTTAGGACACCAGCACCATTATCGATGATGCGTATGTTCCACGTACACTATTCGCCGGCTCACACACTTCATCATCGATAATTGCCATGCCACTACACTGTAGTACTATTGCATTCATGAGATGATTCTTCCTCCGACATATGCACATTACTATTCCATGTTGCATGATTTCCGATATGATTACTGTTCTTTACATGTCGCATATATCATGGATGGACTGCATAGCATATCGCATTGGATTTACTTCCTGATGTTGGATTTTCATGTGATTTCTGGTTTTTGAGGACCGTGGGGTTATTTAAGAAAAGAGGCACTTTTATGAAAACCCGGTACCTCGTGATATGATATTTCGGTGCGTCCACCACGCGTTTTCTCGGTGCTGAGACGTGTGCTTGAAACCCGATTCGAGGAGGTGATGTACCGTTTGCGGGTTCGTGGTGGGCCCGGTATGGTTCCCCTCGGCGAGATGATCGATGGGTTATGCCGATTGAGCCTGGAGGCGGGCGAGTACCTACCGGTGATTGTATTTGAGCTCGGCGGACATCCGGGGGATACCGCCTGGAGCCGAGAGATGGGCGTACTGCCGGGGCCGACGGGCCGATACCGCAGACGGAGCCCAGAGATGGACATGGGTTGACTCGTACTGCCGGGGGCCGAGGGCCGATACCGCAGACGGAGCCCCATATGGATGAGGATTTACGTGTCGATGCTAGGCACGGGTTTTCATGATGTTTTTCCATGACATTGTTTATATCCTCATACTTGCATACTTGATGCTTATCGTCAGTGGGTGACGAGTGGACGGGTTCCACATACATACAGACATGGATTACATATAGACATGGATCATATACAAACTGGTTTTACATTGATCATACTTTATTTGTATATATAACAGGGTATGTGGGCGCTGTTATATATACCCTTACACCAATATTAGTGGTATGGGACGCTAATATACGTGTATTGATATCATTGATATTTCATTATGGTTACTTCATGCAGACATACCTTACACTGATGACATGTTATTACCTGAGTACCTGGCACTACATACATGATTAGATGTTACCTTGCCACCTTATTACACTCAGATGTACTCTTGTGGATTATATTATTGATCGTTGACTTAGGTTTATGTCTTGCATTCGGTTTCTGCTTGTAGATGTTTCTATTCACGAGTTGGCAACTCACCCCCGTTGTGCCACAGTTCTTGCAGGTTCTGCCGTACAGGTTCTAATGCGGCATTTCTGGCACACTTCCTTCTTGCGGGTGAATTGCTTTGGAAGGTGGATTCTTTCGTATCAAGAACCACTATTGTATTTATTATTTCATTGTATCTAGAATTTCCATCAACCAAATCTTGTATATTCTTCCAGACATAGAGACAGTGTTGTATTATTCGACCTAGAGTCGCGCTTAGTAGTATTGTGGTTTTACTGTTGCTTTTGAGCTTTCTTTTGGATTTGATCCTCGCCACTTGGCGTTGTATATTATTACATCATTGTGTGGTTGTGACCGTCGATTGACGAAGAGCTAGCTCCCGCTTGGGGATGCCTTTATCATTGCATATATATCGTTGTTCTTGTTTTACCCCATTCGGGGCCAGTTTTACAAAAGAAACTCTGCCGAAATTTTTAGAAAAGACTTTATTGTTTTCAAAACGTCCTTCGGCTTAGTTATTCAAAAACCTTGATTTCAAACCTGTATTTCTTCACTCCTTTAAACCAGTTTTCTTTATTTATTCTTAAAAATGGTTTTAGATTTCTGGGCTTTTGGCTTACTTGGATCAGATGGAGTCCTATAGGCTTCATATAGTTCAAGGGCCAGTCACGTGCTCTTTCGGGTCGTGACACGGAGCTAGCATGGATGCTGAGGCCATAGGGGACTATCACCTCGGTTTGTCAGATGGACATTTTTTGGTTTTGCGTGGTTGTTATTTTGTACCATATGAAACTTGTAATATCATTTCTGTATCTTTATTATCTAAAGAAGGTTATGAATTTGCATTTGTAAGTAATGTTGTGAATATTCACCTTAATCATGTTCTGATTGGGTCAGGTACAATAAGCAACGGTATATACGTATTAAACCAACCACAGATTTTCAACGTCCAGAATACACACAAAAGAAAGTCACCTGATATCAATCGGGCTTTCTTATGGCATTGTAGACTAGGTCACATCAATGAGAGAAGGTTGACTAAGTTACATACAGAAGGATATTTAGATCCGTTCGAATATCAATCTTATGCAACTTGTCAATCCTGTCTCAAAGGAAAGATGACAGAGACTCCGTTCACTGGACACGGAGAAAGAGCGAGCGAGCTCTTGGGACTCGTACACAGCGACGTGTGCGGTCCAATGTCTACACATGCATGAAGCGGTTTTTCTTACTTCATTACTTTTACGGATGACTTTTCAAGGTACGGATATGTCTTCTTGATGAAACATAAATCCGAAGCCTTTGAAAAATTCCAGGAATATAAGAATGAAGTAGAAAAACAAACAGGCAAAAGTATCAAGACACTAAGATCTGATCGAGGTGGTGAATACTTGAGTGCCGAGTTTCTGAATTACTTAAAAGAGAATGGAATTCTCTCTCAGCTTACTCCTCCATACACTCCGCAACATAACGGTGTATCGGAGAGACGGAACCGAACCCTATTGGATATGGTAAGATCCATGATGAGTAACGCTTAGTTACCGCGATCATTCTGGGGATATGCGCTAGAATCAGCTGCATACCTTTTGAACCGAGTTCCTACTAAGACTGTGCCTACTACACCATATCAGATGTGGTGTGGGAAGAGACCCTATCTTAATCACATTAAGACATGGGGATGTCCAGCTTTTGTGAAAAAGCAGCATGCGGACAAACTCGAGGCACGCTCAGTACAGTGTAAGTTTGTAGGATATCCGAAGAACTCCAATGGAAATTTCTTCTATTGCGAAGAGGAACAAAAGGTTTTTGTTTCTCGTCATGCCTATTTCTTGGAAACTGAGTTTTTGGAAAATCAGATAAGTGTGAGCGCAGTAGAACTGGAAGAAATTCCAGAACCACAAGCTATTACTGAAAGCTTAGTAGAACCAGAGGGTTCGAAAGATCAGGACATTCCTGCGCCGCTCCACAGGAGTAGTAGGCAGTCTCATCCGCCCGAGAGATACTACGGTTTTCTTATAGACGGGGATAGAGAGGACTGCATCATTTATAGTGATGAGCCTACTAGCTTCCAGCAAGCCATTCAGAGCGTTGACTCAGTAAAATGGCTGGATGCAATGCGGACCGAAATGGAGTCCATGTACACCAACAAGGTATGGACGTTGGACATTGCTCCAGATGGGGTAAAACCCGTAGGATGCAAGTGGATCTTCAAAAGGAAGATTGGTGTAGATGGACAGGTTGAGACCTATAAGGCTTGACTTGTTGGAAAGGGTTTTCGTCAAAGACCTGGTTTGGACTATGATGAAACCTTTTCTCCAGTGGCTATGCTGAAATCCATTCAGATCATTCTTGCCATTGCTGCTTTCCACGATTATGAGATTTGGCAGATGGACGTAAAGACCGCTTTTCTAAATGGAAATTTAGAAGAGTGCGTCTATATGGACCAGCCAGAGGGTTTCATTCAGAGTGGGAGCAGCGGAAAGGTTTGCAAGTTGCTTAAGTCCATCTATGGACTAAAGCAGGCATCGCGGAGTTGGAACATCTGTTTTGATGAGACGGTCAAAGAATTTGGCTTTATCAAAAATCCAGATGAACCATGCATCTATAGTAGATTTGTAGCAAGAACTGTCGTATTCCTCGTTTTGTACGTGGATAACATTCTGTTGATAGGAAATGAAATTCCTATGCTACAATCTGTCAAGGGGTTCTTGTCACACAGGTTCTCCATGAAAGACCTGGGTGATGCCTCCTACATTCTGGGGATCTAGATCTATCGTGATAGATCCAAAAGGATATGAGGACTTTCGCAGTCCAGGTACCTCGACACCATACTGAAAAGATTCAGTATGGAAGATTCCAAGCGCGGTAATCTACCGGCTTGTCACGGGATCACCCTCTCCAAAGAGATGTCTCCCAAGACTGATTTGGAAAGGGATCGCATGTCTATTATACCCTACGCTTCTGCGGTAGGCTCTATAATGTATGCGATGTTGTGTACCAGACCAGATGTGGCTTATGCACTGAGTATAGTAAGCAGGTATCAGTGAAACCCTGGGGAGAAACACTGGATAGCGGTAAAGAACATTCTCAAGTACCTGAGAAGGACTAAGGAGATGTTCTTGGTGTATGGAGGAAACGACCTCCAGATCGAGGCCTTTGCTGACTCCAGCTTCCAGAGTGACAAGGATGATTCCAAGTCCATGTCGGGCTTTGTCTTTACCCTCAATGGAGGGGCGGTGTGTTGGAAGAGTTCCAAACAGGAAACCGTTGCAGACTCGACTATGGAAGCGGAATACATCGCTGCATCTGATGCCGCAAAAGAAGCCGTCTGGATAAGAAAGTTCTTGAAAGAACTTCAGGTGGTTCCGTCCATTGTTGATCCAATACCTCTGTATTGCGACAACAACGGGGCTATAGCTTTAGCGAAGTAACCCAGGTCCCATCAGAAATCCAGACACATCTTGAGGCGGTATCACCTGATCAAGGAGATCGTGGATCGCCAGGAGATCGAGGTTCGGAGGGTTGCTTCAGAAGATAACACTGCAGATCCATTCACCAAGGCCTTGCCCCAGACTCAGTTTGAGCGGCTGAACGAGATGATAGGTCTTCGATACGCCGCTACATGGCCTTAGTTCAAGTGGGAGATTGTTAGTGTATATGCCCTAGAGGCCATTACTGTATCATACTAGTTTGTATATTACTTAATGGAAACTTGGGATATTCACAGTTGTATATACAATCTTGCTCAAAATGGTAGTATGCTACTTGGTTTGTTTCTACTTTAATGTGTACATGTGTTTCTTTTAGCCTATTATCTATACACATTAGTAGAGCCCTTAGGATCTTTGCTTGATTACCAGCGTTGTGATGGCAATCACACTCGTGGGGGCTGGGTAATCTACAAGCACATCCTTATACACGTCCCTAGTCATGGGATTATCGAGACAGGGCATCGATACTCCGGAGTCGACTAGCGTATGCGCTTCTCATCCCAATGCGGGAGGTGGTCTGTCCCACAACCGTCAGTATGTCGTACTTGAGATAGTATGCGGGTGCTCGTTAGGCTACGAGTACACTGGACAGGACTCGTTGGGAACTGATGGTTGGTATTATACCTATCGTCAGTTATCAGTTCCCATGTGACATGAGTACAGCTTAGTCCGCTGACTTGACACTGTCACTTCGCCTCGAGTGTGTTCCCACTGCACTTTGATTACTACCCTACCACGCCTCAAAGGAGTCGTGCAAACAGGTAGTAGTTGGGTGCAGTCCCGAAGCACTTGGAGGCAGTGACGGTTAGACAGGATTCGTCTCTTCCGGTATTTGGGGTTGACATCGCGCTGTGTCTAGGAGAGCCATTACACGAGTAGTCCCTGGCTAGGGCAAGCGAGATATACTGGTAGGTTTCCAGTGTTATCTCAGGGTGTTCTGGGCTTCACTCCGACACGACTTGTACCGCTATTAGGGGACTGACGTTTACCGCCCCCCTCGGCCCGCCATGCGATGTATCAGACGAACAGACCGGACTGTATGGAGATTGTCACATTCAGGCTCAGTAGGAGTTCAGATGGGGTTCACCTCGTCAGTCTTCTTATCGGCATCTACCTGGGGACCGTTACGTACAGCTAGTGCCGCTTGCGGTCTGTGGTTAAACCCACTGCCAGTGTAGTGTCGAGTCTTTAGAGTCCCACACAGAGGCTATTCGTTTTTGGGCAAAACAGAGTAGAGGTCGCATGGTTTTGCGACAGGGTTCGTTCTCATCCGTGCACTTGTGCACGTTTGGAGTCCGGACGGATATTACTAGCGGGCTCTGGTTTGAGCCAGATCCTAGTATATGTTTTGGGGTTACTTTTATCTCATAGTATTCATGTTCCTCGGAACACGAATGCGGGTGTGTATGCACAGATGATTGAGGCGGAGGAAGAGGATTTTCATTAGGGTTTCGGAACGGGTGTGTATGCACAGTTGACAGTCGTCTTTTTCCAAACCCTAATGAATTTGTGAATTATCAATTAAAAATATTAATTAAATGAAAATGTGTCATGGTTGGGGTGTTGACTTGTTGACCAAGGTTGACTTATTGACCATGGTTGACTTGTTGACCATCATCATTACACATCAAAGATGCTCTTTGATTCTAGCAAAACCATTTAATGTGAAATGATAATAGTCTTATCAAACCTTCCATCAACTTTTCATTTAGATTAATTTTATTAATTTGATAATTCACTAGATATTGTAATGGTTGTAAAAAACCATTTCATTCTATCATATTCACTCTCTCTCCTCTCTTCTTCTTCCTCCTCCTCTAGTTCAAGGAGATTCATTCTCATGTGTTGAGAAACCTATCCTTGACATAAAAATACCCTAAACCACTCTCTACTCACTCTAGGGTTGAAGATCTAGCAAGCCAAAGACCTTAGTTCTCTCAAAGTTCGAGAAAGGAGCCCAAGGTTGAACCCTCAGGTGGATCCATCTTTGACGAAAGAAGGCGAAGAGGAAAGCACCATCCAACCTCTACAAAGGTTTCAAGAAGAAGGAGTTCAAGTGAGGTATAACATCTTTTCCGAGTAGCTAACTCTCTTTTGCTTGGTAGCTAGTTTTGTTTAGAAAAGATCCCGACTTTTGTTAGTCCATGTTGCCTAGTGCGCTAAAAATTTGATTTTTATACCGTTTCAGCCTCCCCGCAAGAACCGGGGTCGGCAACATGGACTTACAATCTCGTATGTACAATATGAAGTATATCTCACATATCTCGAATGTACAACAGCAAGTAGATCTCATATATCTCGAATGTACAATATCAAGTAGATCTCACATATCTCGTATGTACAATATCAAGTAGATCTCATATATCTCGAATGTACAACAGCAAGTAGATCTCATATATCTCGAATGTACAATATCAAGTAGATCTCACATATCTCGTATGTACAATATCAAGTAGATCTCACATATCTCGTATGTACAATATCGAGTATATCTCACATATCTCTAATGTACAACAGTAAGTAGATCTCACATATCTATCCAGTATCCAATCTCAAATGAATCTCTTATATCCCGAATCAAATCTCCAGTAAAATTCTAACATCCTAAATATAATGACATAAATAAATATGATGAGGTCAATACACATATATTAGCCTCCCATTCCATTAATATTGGTGTAAGGGTATATATAACAGCGGCTCAATCCCCTGTTATATATACAAAGGAGTAATTAGAAATATCATGAAACCAATGTGCCAAGCATCGACACAGAAATGCTGATCCATCAGGTGCTGTCTCCATGACTGGCCCCCTGATAGGTACGTATCATACACTATCACAAAAGCTCGAGTGCCTAGCTCTGACCCTCGCCTCTCGACGTATCCATACGTACATGACTCCCGTCGGTATCTACATGATAGCCGCTGAGTCATTGGTCCTTTCACCGGATAGTATGGTTCCCCTAAGCCTCATCGCCTGACACCGCGACATCGTTCTTGCTTCAGTGTACCTCCGGGCCCCACCATGTACCCGCACACGGACCCCTCCTTTCCTCGCGTGGGGTATACACATCGTAAACGACAAATCTCATGGTGGCTGCTGAAATATCATATCAAGGGAAACCGGGTTTTTCAAATAATGCATAATTTCATGAACTACCACGGTTCCCAAATCAAGAAAACATCATGAAAAATCCATATCTCAATGCGAAAATCCATGAATAAAGTACACGCATCATAAATCTGAAATGCGAGCATATAAAGGAAAAGCAGCAATTAACTGTAACAAGTTAATATAATATCATGCGGTTCCTAATCTCTCCAATACTAAAATAACATCAAGTAAAGGTAAACATGTAGCTATAACCAGATATATGTGCAACATAAAGGTATAGCAAGATATATGTATCTACCTATAAGTAAGGATGTAGTATACCCCCTGGGTATAAGTGAAATAGGTGTCCAAGGTATATCTGTAGCTATGTCATAAAGTGTGCATGAAGCTATCACTAATGGTACAATACTCTATAGGTATACAAGTAAGTAGCAAGTAAGTATGTCAGAACATATGTGTAAGCATGTAGGTATACAGGTATGCTATAAGTCAATGCATAAAGAAATATGAATCAAAGTCTCAATGTCCCTAACCAAGCAATATTATATCTATAAGTTGGTTATACGTGACATGGCAATTATTGACGGTGTGTGTAGCATACAATCAGTGCTCGTGTAACATGAATCGTTAATAATATGTGCAGTGTCCTACTACTACTAGTCCAGGCACAACTACATCTAAGTAATAGGGTAAAGGAGCAATTCTAACAATAACGTAGAATATGCGACAAGTAATAAAATCTCTAGCCCTGACCCATAACGCCATGCGGGCGATTCCCCTGTAGATGTTAAATCTACTCACCAACGCTCCAAGCTAGGTGAACCTACCACCTGTTTTCCCCTTGTCGTAGCGTCTAAAGTCCCCGCTTGCGAACCTAAAATTTCACAAACACATCACATAAGCATATATTCTACATCGACGAAAAGATATCGAAACGTAAGAATAACGCCCTGAAAAATACACTGCGCGCTTAGCGCATCTAACGCGCACGACACCGGCCAAAAATCCTAACTAGGGTCGCCAAACTACGAAACACCTAGCCTAGATTCCGATCGTCCCGACCACGCATTCAAAACACAATAATAAACGTGGACACAAAAATAAATAACGTCGCAACGACAAAAGAAACCCACGCCTAAAAGTTACCGAAATCTAGAAAGCAGTACTTATCTTTATAGCACAAAACTACAAGTTTTACCAAAACTATAATTTACAAACATCTTCAAATAGCAAGGTTAAACCATTTATATATTTTTAAACTTGCTTAATTAAGCTTTAGCAAATACCTAGTAAGCAAAAACCCTTAATTAGACAAAGTAGTAATTAACAAAAATTAGTATTTTCTACTAGGTTAAGCTTTTCCAATTCACAAATTAACACTTCAATTAAATATTAAACACTTAAATTAAGCTTTAACCTTAACTTGAATTTCTAAAACCATTTCTAGAATTTTGAAATATGAAATTTAAAGCTTAAACTAACATCTAATTAAGCTAGCATAAAGTATTAAGTAACAATTAGAGATTAGGGTTAGGGTTTTATACCTTGAAGAACACCACTTGAATCAAGGATAAAATCAAACTTTAGCCTCCAAAATCCTTACTAGAATGAAGATCAAAGAAACTTTTGTGAAGGAGAAAGAAGCTTTTGGATTTTATTTGAATTTCTATGAATTTATTTGGATTTTTCATGATTTATTTGTGCAAGAAATGATGAAAAATGAGTGAGAAAAGAAATGGGCAGCCAAGAACAAATAGTGGCCGGCCATGAGGGAGTGTGGGTTTTTTTTGGTGAATTGTAGAATTTTCAAGAAGAAAATAAAATAATAGTATAATAAAACAAAAGTTTATGTTCACACTACTTTTCTTTTTTTTTATTATTTAAAAAAATAAATCTTTTCACCATAAAAATCTAGATATTTAAAAAGAAGGTTCTAAAATAATTGTGGTGATGATTTCCAAGAATTTTCATTTAGAAGAAATTTCCCGATTTACGTGCACCAAATACCGCTTAAAATAATATTTTATTTGGGAAAATTCTATCTGAACCAAAACCTCCCAAATACCCCTAAAGTTCGCGCACAAGTTTTATTTTAGCTAAACAAGGTGCCGGCAAGCTTATACGGACGTTTGATCGAAATCGGGTTAAAACGAGAAAAACCGACAATTTTGCCCTAAAACGGAAAAATTCGCAAAACGATTTCTGAAACGTTTTTTAAAACCGCTCTTTTATATGAATCCAGTTTTAAAATATATCATGTGGTTCCCAAATCACCAAAATCAAATACAACATCGTATAATGATGCATATGTGTATGTACGCAGGTATGGATGTACAATATGTAGCTATAGCAAGTATATCATGCAAGAAATCATATCCTGATGCAGCAGTTCTACTGTGTAGTGACATGGCAATTATCGATGATGAAGTGTGTGAGCCTGCAAATCTGTGTACGTGTAATATACGCATAATCGATAATGGTGTAAGTGTACTAACACAGGTATATGCAATGCAATGATAATATCATGAATGCAGCATAATGTAATCATCAGCTAAAAGCTATAAGGTATAAATATCTAACATGATCGAGTCGGTGAATCCATCAATCAACATCCAGCCTCACAATATCGCGTACGGTATAATCCATCGTATGGCAACCTCTAGTCAAGGGTAAGGATCAATCATCAAGTCAAACTCATCACACACGGAAAATCATCGTACGGCGGCATTAAGCTATCAGGGATCCTATCAACCTGTAAGACGAGGTGGGTATGGACCTAACGTCACGTACGGCTAACACTCACGATTCACAACATATATAAATATCTTTATATCCCTATGTCCCCGGTCACATCCGTAACAATCTCATATCAGGGGACCTGCAGGGTATAAATCATCTCAATCGACTCGCATCCGTATACCATCATATCATCAAATCACGTATTAAATCGTATTCTCTTTTTATCGCATTTATATCCCTCATCAATACAATTTTACAAATACATTCAACCTTTACTATAAGCATAAGTATTTAATCTAACATACACACCCGAACCATACAAACAGTTTTTGAAAGATGCGAATCGTAGTTTTGAAAGTAGGGGCTACGGTGTTTTTAAAGCAAAGATATTATTTGAAAATCCGTAACATCCCTCAAGGTATCTGTTTAAAAGATGCATATGATTCTTCAGTTTGGAAATAGGTATGGTTCGGATGACACACCTACATCGACTATCTAGTCCTATAGTACCCTAAATGGCAATATCGTCAAATATCATCCTCAAGTTCCGTCATTACATACTAATCGTATCATATCACTTTTGACTATCCTTAGTTTCTAATATGGTTTCACTAATCAATCTTTTAACTCTAACCCCAGTTTCCTAATCTAGGTTTTCTTAACCATATGCTACAAATCGGTTTCCACCAAAACTTTGCGGGGGTGCTATACGCCATCCACCCGACTTCCCCCGTAGATATAGATCTACTCACCTTGATATTCACTTGTCGAAGTCGATGACGCCACGCTCCGTTGCCTCGGAATCCACGTGAAGGTACCTACAATAACAACACATATCACAACGCTATAAAAATCAAGTCGGAGAAACAAAAACGGCACAAGTTTCGCTCATTGGTTAAAACCTATAGCTTCGCGTGCAAAACACGACTAAAAATCCTTGTCGTTGACGTTCAAACACCACACGACCAAATACAAATCCCAATATCAAAACCAAGCATCCCAAAATACGGAAAACATAGCCAAAAACACCCCAATGTGCTCCCAGATTTTACCCTAAGCCAAATTGGTCAATTCTGCATATATGGAGGGTCTAATCTACTGGATATGGAGCTACAAAACAAGCACGGATCAAATCCAACCCACCCTGGCCGCAATTTGCGGCCAGATGGAATAAATCTGTGGCCTGGGCTTTGGGTTAGGGGATCGGGTCTTTAGGGTATGCTACATACTGCCTGCACATCTCTCTGTGTTTGCTAAATAATTCCTAGTACCCCCGGGTGATAGCAGATTAAAAAATACCAATACAATTTCAATAATTTTCCGATATCGGGGATTCTAAGTCCGGGTATTGGTTTCTAATCCAGGTCTAGGCCAGTAAAAACACCTCTCAAGTCTAAGTAAACACCCACTACTTGTTATAGGTCAACAAAGTAACCCATCCCTTCTCTTGAATTTCCAAACATCACAATACCACACCAAAACAACTCCTAAACTAAAATAAAATTCTTGGAATACATAACTAAACTAAATGGAATGGATTTTACCTCATGGGTGCAGCTCAAGACAAACCCTAGCTCCCCAAATTCATCAAAATCCTACTTTGCTTGGTCCAAAGTGTATAGGATGAGAAGGGGAATTAGGATTTTGATGGAGTTTTTGAGGTGGATCTTGGTGTTGATGGTGGAGGGAAGTGAGGAGGAAGAATATGAGGGGAAAATATGATAAGGGGAAATAATGGGCAGCCCTCTCCCACTCTCTCTCTCTTATTCGCACCCTCTCACTCTCATGTCTCACTCTCTCTCTCTCTCTCCAATCATTCTCTTTTAACCCCTTTTTCTCGTTTTCTTTTCTTCCCTTTTCTCACCCAAAAACCCAAGCATAACATAAAACAACACAAATGAACATGTCAGGGTGCACTAATCATGAAAAACTGTAAAAACACTGATTTGGCCTAATTGCGATTTGCAGTGCACTAATCGGGTTTTTATCCAAACTACATATAATAAATTTTAAAAATGCCAAATCCTTTAAATATATTTTTAAATGAATAAATTATTTTAATTTCCATTTATTTCACAATTATCGGTATATATTTATACCCCTTTTCGAAAACCCCAATTTCGCAAATCGGGCAGTTTTCGGGAAATATATTATTTTAATATTAAATTCCAAAAATAATATTTCATATTTTCTGAAATGTTACAACATGCCAATATAATCTCACACTTATTCTCTTGCAACTACATATATTTATATATCGCGATTCACATTTACGTTTCACGTCTTTATATATCACTTCGAGACATCCATATCAATCATATCATTTCATACTAAACCTTTAATGACATCCGTGGGATCCTAGTATAAATTTTTCCGACTATATTATAAATATCGGTTTCCATTTATTAATTGCAGAGGTACTATACGCCATCCATCCGACTTCCCTCGTAGATATAAATCTATTCACCATGATCCTTACTTGCCGAAGTCGATGTCGTCATGCTCTTCCTTGTTATCCGAAGTCCATGCGAGGGTGCCTACACATATAACACATAGTATCTTAAACATAAATCGCGCACGAAAACCAAAACGGCACAGGAATCACACATAGGTTAAAACCTATGGTCTACTCATGCAAAAGAGCCAAATAACTCTCGACATCGAGGTGCAAACGCCAATCGATCTAAATAAAACACAATATCCAAAATTCAAGTCGTTAAAAGTCACAAACCAAAACAACACTTCAAGAAAAAGGTTCCAGATTTTTTGTCAGGTGAAATTAGGCTGAACAAGTAATATAGTGGGGTAGTATATGGGGTATGTGAGATACAGAACCAATCCTAACACCAACGCCCACGAAAGACCCGACGACATACCCACAAAATCCGGCCTGCTCGACCATACCTGCTTGGATAGGGTTCGTCTTCTCAGGGTGGTCTTCTAGTGTTAAATCTAGGTCAATGGGGTTGCTAGTTTTTCCAGTAACGGTCTCAGGTCACTCCAGATTCCCTGTAGCATCACAAGCTACAAAAAAACCGACACGGAAAGTTAAATTTTTCATGTTTCAGGGTCTCGGCTCTGTTTGATCTAGGTTATTAACACTAGGGGGTTTTAATCCCCAATTACACTCATTTACACCATCACAACACAAGAATTCCCTAAACATCATCTTGGAATTTTCCAAGATCACTAAAGCTCACTTAAACAATTCTAAACTAAATTAGATGCTAAAGGAAACGAATTACTGCACTAATGGTGAAAGAATTAGCTCATTTGGAAACTCAAGAATTTTCTTGACTTGCTCAAAATCTTCAAAATCCAACTTTGAAAGATCCATAAGGTGTAGGATGAAGTGTGGATCATTTTTAATGAAGAGAGTATATGGTTTTAGCAAGGTTTTTGAGGTGATCCATGGAGGTAGAGGAGATGGTGGAAGAGATCGATGAAGAAGATGAAAGAGGATTTGCGGAAATAAAAATGAAGAAGAAAGACAAGAAGAATTGGGCAAGGGCTCTCTCTCTCTTTCTCACTCTCACTCTCTATCATGACATACTCCCATGCCATCATGCGGTCCCCCCCCCTCTCTCTCTCCTCAATAATTCACACTCATGTCTTCACTTTTCTTTTTCTTTTAAATTCAAATATCAACAAATACAAATGATACAACATGCAACATGTCATGGTGCACTAACCATGGAAAAATGTAGAAACACGGATTTGGCCTAATCGCGATTAGTAGTTCACTAATCAATTTTTATTTAAACTGCATATAATTAATTACAAAAAGGGCAAAATCCGATAAATATATTGTAACATTTCAGAAAATATAAAATATTATTTTTGGAATTTAATAATAAAATAATATATTTTGCAAAAACTACCGATTTGCGAATTTGGGGTTTTCGTAAAATGATATAAATATAAATTATTGGTTATTGTTAATATATCACTTTTTGGCCATATTTCCTTCATTCCATGATGTGTCCGAAATGGGAGGGCTTCATTTGGCTATGGTGAGGTGGCTTGGGGTGAGTCATTACAATACATTGATGAGGCATGGTTTATTTGATGAGTCACTTGTTCATTAATTCCTTTTTGTATATGCTTTGGATATTTGTTATGATCTTTTCTGATGTCTTAAGGTTGTGGTCACCACTTGCATTTGTTATGGTGACCTTCCCCAATTAAACTCCCCAGCAAGTGGCCGAGACCTTTGTGTGTGCAGGGGCTGAATTTTTTGGGCTGATTTTTGTTTCTTCATTGCACAAAATTTCCAAAGAAAAATCCTTTAGCTCATTTTTCATCACAACTCAAAAGGAAAATTCATTTACCTTCATCCAATTC